>OX382335.1:11112781-11527781 GCA_947507615.1 Hemithea aestivaria
TCATTTTTTTTTCATTCCCTGTATATTAATATACCTATTGATGTATACTAAGAAATGAAATATTATAATTCTTGATACCACACAAGGTTACTAAATAATATGTAGTAGGGATGCTTAGGGTATTATATATTATGTACCTATTTCGGCTAGTACCTATGGATACACTGACGCACCAGCACACAGGATCTGAGATAGCCTCCTATTATTTACCTCATGTTTTAATCGTTTTTATTATATTGTTTACAAGTTTCATTAAAAGGTATTATTCTCCCAAAGATATCTATTTTTTAGTTAAAAATGTAATTGTACTTAAATAAGTTTTTTAATAACATCACTTTGTTTTTTGTGTTTTACTGTGTGTCTCTCTTGTATTTTTTTTTCTGTGTTTTGTTGTCGAATAAACATGTTTTCTTTGTGAAGTGAGGTTACATCTAGGTTTAGCCAAATGTATGTCAAAACAAAATCAAAATGACCAACTCAATTTAAAAGTAGTTTTGGTAGGCTTTAACCGTTACAGGCTACACCTAGCTTTAATAACAACTAACTCTACCGAAATATAAAATTTATAAAAAACATATTTATTTATAAATTAATATCCGAGAATATTATAATTTGTATTTCGTTATTTTAAAATCCCATAAAAGCATTAAAGTTGACAGATTTATTTTCTCTTTCCAAGCGATTGCAGACTACATACGTCTAAAGGCGCTGGTATATCCGTTCATAATTATCAGGCAGTCTCTTAGATTGTGTCTTTAAAAATAACATAAAAAAAACATATTCATCGTAATTTCTCCACTCGTGGTCAATTGATTACCCACTGAAATAATGCAATTGGCTCAACGTATTAGTATTGCCATTCAACGTGGCAATGCTCCCAGCATTCTGAGCACTCTGCCATCTGACAGTGGTTTGGAGCATTTGGATTTTCTGTAGATTGGCTTGAGGCTGATCTGTGGTTAATAAAAGTGTCCTTTACTGCTGTAGTAGCTGTAGTTTTGTTAGTTTGTTTTTCTCAATAAAGGCATTTGCCATATGCAGTTTGATGAGCATAATTGATTCTATCCATAGTATTACCACACACAGCAAAAAATTAATATCATAATAATTGTTTATAGAATGTACGAGCAAGTTATGTATTTATGAATTCTGCGATGATGCGACCGGATTCCTGATGCTTATTGTATGTTTTTTTTTTTTCATTTAAAAAATCATAATAATAAATGGCCAAGGGCGACCTTGCGCTGGGGTGTTCTGAGTCCCGTATATTAAACTCGACTTACAAAAAAAGTTGTGAAAAATGTTGACGATTCGTCAAAACCTTTTTTATGTATTTACGATTACTGAAAGACCCCTTTTAATTTTTTTATCCATTTAAAAATATATAATCGACGAAGACGAATTCAAAGTTCAAGTTATAGATAAATATTATTAAAACTTGTGCCTCGGCCTCACTAATTAAGTTTTAAATGTTACTTCGCTATTCCTATCATAACATTTTTTTGCAAATAATATTATGATTATGGTTAATGGGTATATTGTTGGCGATGCATATTATATATGATTAAAAATATTTAAAAACTACACTTAGCTTATGAAAAAAATCTTAGATTGGTAAATAATTGTCGTTGTTATTTTTTTATCACATTTTTATACGGAATCCTAAAAAATACCGGAAAGCAATCAACACAAATCAACAAGACGCCCATTATATTTATATAATTGGTATTTTTATAAAGTAAACAACGTTGCAATAATAACTAATACCTATAGATGTAGGTAATGGCTCATTCTCATGGAATTGATTCTCATCGTCACCTTCATGGCAATTCTTATTTATGGCTTATTTGTAATGTTTATGTATAATATTGTATAGAGCTGGATAACACGAGTAAACTTTTATATAAATGATTTAAATCGTACGTTTCATTTCGAAGAAAAACGGTTTTGAAATTTTCGACGCCACGAAAGTGATTCAGTAATTATTTTTTCAGAACTTTTTCAAGTAAAACCCTTTTAAAATACTAAATCTACCAAAAATGTACAATAAAACGCCATTTTACGTAAAAACAAACCTCACTACATAAGAAAATATGCGTAATTTGAGATATTACTTTACCATTCACTTTACTTTTTTATTAGTCAGAAATTTGGTTTGTATGTATGAAAACCCTAACATAACAGATACAGTACTTTTTAGTAGGTAAAAAGGCTATTTCAAAAGAAAACAATATTTAAAAATCACTTACGTGGCTCAAAAATCACCTTCATGGTAAAAAACGCTATGAAGGTGATGCCACGCTGGTGACGAAAATATCCCTTTTTGGTGAAATTCTGGAAAGTTTAGGTATAATGTATAAAGTTAAATACTACATCTTTATCTCGCACATTTTGGCGTTTCAAAAAGCTAGCTTTGATTTAAATAACTAAAATGCAATGCATAAAAATGTTGTCCATGCAAGTGATCGATACACCCATGAATAAATTGAAACTTAGCAATTATATTTTTTCCCACGGCTCGATAAGTCCTAGATCCTACTTCTACGATTGCAGAACATGGCCATCATTGAAATAAATCGAACTCTGAATTGGATTGTTGATGTTGTGTTTAACAGCAGCCGTTAAACTACGCAAATCTAAAGCACCTAAAATCGTGTGACCGCCGCATTATATTATTTTAAATTCAAAATAATACTGAAAACTTTTTTTTAGTCTGTAGACCTTAAAGTATATTTGTTTGCGATAATTTTGGTATATTTTACATACAGATACATCAAAATTTGTTAAAGTAGTGCCCAAATGTTTAACTGCAACGCAAAGTGTGACACCATGAGAATACGAAAAATGGCCCCGATTTTGACCTTTCATGTTAAATTTTAGTATTATTTTTTGCGTCGTTTATGGTAATCTTCATTTATTTTGTAGCTTAATATATGTTTTATCCACCTATCCACAATTCATATCTCAGTCTTTAACCGATTAGGAAATATAACCGTGTGACCATCAATTTTGAGCTAAAATGAGAATGAGCCTAATAAATGTCTATTGAAAACCTTCGGAAAATTTTGTAAATTGATCCTACAATGGTATAGAAATCACCTCATCATGATATCCTATTATCGTGTGATCATTCCAGAGGGGCTATTGGCTAATTCTCACCCACTACGATTGATGGCAACTTCAATGTACATTGCTGCTTTTGTTACTTTACTCATATAAATAAGGAGGTTTAAGCAAGTAATGTATGCAAAATTGTCTATGGATTCTAGTATTTTAAATGTCGTTTCGCGATAGCCAATAGGCCCTCTGGCCGGACCACGACAAAAATCGCAGATTCTGTTGTGGCACAAATTCATCATTTTAATTGTGCCTTTTAGTGCCACTTATCCCTGGAATTTGTGCCTTATACTTTTCTAGTAACCATTCCTGGTCGGATCCCAATCAGATCTCATGAAATACTAATGGTGAGAGGTCGCGTACTATGTCAAGATTTAGTGCCTAAAATGCCTAATTAGAGCCTCTGAAATATCTACTTTGATTGATCGATTCAATCTTACTAATATTATAAACGTGAAAGTTTGTAAGAATGTATGGATGTATGTTTGTTAATCTATCACGCCTAACCGGGTGGACGGTTAAGCTGAAATTTGGTACAGAGATAGCTTAGACCCTGGAATAACACATATACAGTACTGAAACCGTGCAGCTAGTAATGTATAAAAATATAAATAATGTGTGTGTGATTTTACATATTTGTTTAGCTGCTGAATAGATTGAATTGAAATTAGGTAAGCATATTGGTAGCTAAGAGCCTGAAATAATACCTATTAATTATAGTCTACTTTTCAATGGGTAAAACCGCTGGGCTCAGCTAGTTTGGTATAGCTATTGTGATATTTACGACAATCTTAATTTACAAAGTACCTATAATAAATGTCCGAAGCATTTTTACTTGCCAAACATTTTTGGACATAATAATTATTAGTTGTTATTTAATATTTAGTGTTAATTCCGCTCTAAATTTGTGAGTCTAACTAAGTTTTAAGAGACGGCGAGGAATTCAAACGTTACCAAAATAGTAATTAGTATTAATTCCACCACCGAGTGCACCACCCGCCCTCCCGCATATGCATGCATTAAGGGTTTATAAACCCTTAATGCATGCATATGCAGTGGTGGAATTAATACTAATTACTATTTTGGTAACGTTTGAATTCCTCGCCGTCTCTTAAAACTTAGTTAGACTCACAAATTTAGAGCGGAATTAACATTAAATAATAACTAATAATTGTTGTGATGGATTTCCGCAAAGTAACGCCTAGTTCCATTAATTATTTTGGACATAATATTATTGAAATGAAAAAGGAGATGTATTTTTTTTATGTGGAGAAGTAAGAAGACGAGCAAGACGCTCTCCTGGTGTTAAGAGATAACGCTGCCCATAATCAGTACAGAATTTCACAATGATGTGCAATTCTAGGTGCACTGCACCAACGCTTCTTACTCAAGAGTCATAAGATGTTAAGACTCTTTAGCCCAGTAATTTCACTAGGTATCTATTTATAATGAACCATCATTATCAGATGTTCGCCTTGTCCTTATTCAAGGGCAGATTAACCGCAATAATATAATATCCTTTAATGTAATAAATATCTTTTGTTATAAAAATAGCACAGGAAGGTGTATTCTGTATACCTTCTCATAAATTTACGGGAAAAGAGAAAGGTTTTGTCAACTGCAATAATATTATGTCTTAATATTTAAACTAACCTTCAAGTTTCTTCGAAATAAGCTGTTGTGGCGCATTGTTGGGTAATCCAAGGTATCTGAAAAAGTTAAAATTTAAATACCTATGGGTCATAATCATAATATAATCCTATTGCTTTGGCGTAGTCGGGTAAAAGACATGCTATTACAATATCGTAAAAAAAAAATAGAATTCAAGTTCATGCAAAATATCAGTTCAATCGGAAACCGGGAAGTGGATCAAATTTAACTTGCCACATTTGATTATAGAAAGACAAGGGGACAGATGAAAGTAAATAAAAGCTTTTAAAAAGAAAAGAATATTAATTATAACAGTCCTTACCTCCTAGGGTCTTTAGCAGCCCGTATGTATAGGAAGGTGGACCGAAGCCATTGGACGCACTGTGCCACGTCATTGACAGTGCATAAAGCAGCTTCGCTGTTCAAATTCTCTGCTATGCGCTTGTGAAGGTAGCTTTGTAGCGGCTCGCTTCCGCCCACCAGAGCTTGGTATCTGGGCTGTATAAGAAATTTGAAAAGTTACCTACGACTTTAGTAGGAAAAGTCCTTACTAATATGGGAAAATGTCATTTTGGTGGTTTTTTATGGCTCCTAAATAAAATAATTATAACTGTAGGGTTTCACATTTTCTACCACGTAAAATACTCCTATAGGTAAAAGTCCATAATAGTTTCTCTTTCGTTACTAAATTAATATTCAATGTAATGAATCCTCCTTGGGACTATTATATTATCAATCGATGGACGAAATTCTGACTTGTAAAAACACTGACATCGTCAAACTACAGCTATTGTTATTAAAGTAAATATTTTACACGATTATTTTAATCTTTTTTACATAAATAAATAATCGAAATCATGTCTGCTAAGGCGAAAAAAGAAGCTAAAAAGCTAGAGAAACTCAGGGCTGAGGCTGAACTAAGGAAGGCATTAAAACGCGCAGAACTTGAACGTGAGCTCGCCGCACAGGCACTGAAACGAAACGAACTCGACAAGAACTGGCGGGAAATGATGCACAAGTTAAAAGAACCCGTATTTAAAATGGACATCCAAGTTATGTGGCACACATTCGAACGAGCGTATGACAAAAAAGATAATCTGATCGCCCACACCATGCGGTTAATGAATGTCGCAGATAACCAATTCCAACGCACGGTCGCCAGTTTTTGCGACACTGTCGACACCATGATTGTTAAGTTTTTACAAGACATGGAGTTGTTATCTCAGGATAACGACCGTAAGACAGCAGAAATTCTCCAGCGAGCCGAAGAAGCTTCGATATTGAACAAAACAGAACACACTGCCGCGGAAACACATTTACAGCTGTTGATCTTCCACGCTGATAGAACTGCCGATGCTCTAGCGTGGACAACTCGAGGTGAAAACCTTGTTAAAGAAGATGAAGAAAAGAGCAGATATTTTAACGTTCGCGAAGACCTCCGCTCTTTCCTCGAATACAGCTATAATGCCATGTGGATTGAATACAAGGCGGTTCTAAAGAATTACATTATGGGAACTGCTGAAAACCAAAAACAAGTGCGCAAATTACGTCGAAAGGAGAACTTAATGGCTGATATTATTGCATCTCAAGCGAAGAAAATAGCTAACAGCGATAATCTGCTTAAGCGTCTGCGTAGTGATTTGGGTGCTTATGAATCGGGTACAAAACAAGCGGGCTTTCGAGATCGTCGCGATAGACACAGGAATGCATGCATGCGACTCAAGAGACAATTATTTGCCGGTATTGATAAAGACACCCAACAGCTCCAGACACTAGTCAAAAATTCTGATGATGCGGTGGAGTGGCTCGAAGGAGGAAACAAAAGAGGGGAAAGGATCTTACGCATGGCAGCACTTTGCCGAAAATTCGAAACTCGACGTGAAAAAGTTTTGCCCTACGGATCATCAATCCCTCCATCTTCGACCCAAGCAAAACCAAGCGTGCGCAAGCAACTCTCGGACGATAGTTTGGTTGCGAACGCAATATCGACAACCAGCGGTTTGACCCGGCTGTGGCAACGTATAGCACAAGCTGAACTCACAAAAAGAGCTTTGTTGAAAGAGAAAATGTTGCTAGAACATGAAAATGCGCTCATAATGATGAAATTACAGGATAGCGGTGAGGATATGATGACCTCAGACGCTTTTCAAGTCAAAAAGACCACAGTAGAAAAACCGGTAGCAATTGAAGCTGGTTTGGAGATATCCAAAATTAAATTTCTAAATAAACAAAATTAAAACAGGAATGTCATACTGTCGGAAAAAATATAAGTCATTTACGTCTGTTTATTACACATATCTATGATCAAAGACTATACCCTAGATTTATAGTCCAACTCGTTAACATTTTTGAGACCGAATTTACTTGTAATGATTGTACATACTTTTTTATTTACCTATTGTCTTTGTGTCTAATATTATTTATATTTAGACTTTAATTTTAGTTTCCTCTATTTCTAAGTAGTATTAATTTTTTCGGGGTGACATTAACTTTGTATTATAATATTTGTATAATTTTATTACGATAATATCTTTTTAAATTTTTTTTTAATTAACTTTATTTTAACTTTTAGTTACAATATTGATTATTATAAAATAGCATTAATATTTTTTTATTACTTCAGTTTTATAATAAACCGATGTAAATTTAGCAAATTAAGACGTGGAGTCATCGGCCCACTGCCTTCCTGATAGAACAGGTCGAGAGGGAGTGTCTTCAACGAGTCACCAACTATGCTTTACCATTTCCTATAAATAAATAGGTACTTAATACCTAATAGATAACAAATTTAGATATTATGTCAGTGTATTATAATAAATTCTTGGATATTTATTTTTTGTTTTTGTTGAGGCTTCAGTTAACCCATTTACGCCCAAATGAAACTGAGCAAGTAAAATAACGATATTTTTTAAATTATTGGTAGAAAAGGACATTATTAAAACATAAATATGAAGAAAATAAAAAAAATATTTTCTTTTCTTGAAAATAAATTGCCGTTCTTAAATGAGACCGCTGGGCATAAGCAGGGTAAAAATTTCCGAAACATTTTCTTTCAATGCAGCAAGTTTTTATACACTTCTTGCATTGCCAACGTGCCTTCTTACGACACACAGTGCATCGCAGTTGTTTTGTAAGTTTTTCTGGACAATGTCCTTTTCCATCATGCTGAAAACTTGCCACCACAGAAGCTGTCAGGTGCAAATTTTCTCTACCAATATGTTTTAAATAGTGAATCGGCGTCAAAATTGAAGCTGATCTAACTTGATATCATTAGTTAGAAGGTAAAGGCGCCATTACTTTTCCACAGCTAGATCCAGCATGTAGGTGTATACCTAACACCCACCACTAATTTTTGCCACGTATAGCAGTGCGGTACAAAGGAATGTATTGATCAGCTTGATGTACAACGCCCATACCTTTATTGGTTTAGAAAACATGGGTATTCCAAACGTCTACTTTTTTATTCTCGACAGTACACTCTCTTTTTACTTTCCCCAGTGGGAAAAACGTTGTCATAATAATTAGACCCCATGATGCAGCCAACGAACTAATAAAATTTCGTTGAGTTTGTCAAAACGGTAGTCGAATTCAGCACGGTATTTCTTCTTTATATCCTAGACTGTTTTGTATATTATAGTCTTCATCATCTTTTTATTCTTCTTCTTTGGTATGCACACTTGGTTCTGGTGGAAGTGCAACGAATTATATGTCAGTAGCATAATCTTCTTCAACCATCATAGCAACGTTTGTGTCAAGTGTCAAGTGCTTCTCCAAGCCCCAGGAACTAGTCATGACTCTTAAATGTTTGTTTTGCCACTTGTAAAGACTTGAACTATACATTTTTCGACGAATCATATAGTCTGTAACAGCAGAAGTGCTTCAATTCACCACAGATCGGTTGTTGCAAAAAACTCGAAAAGTTTAAAGAGTGTTTCTCGTTACCACGTTACTTTGACATCAGCTGTCAGCTTGGACGTTGCCAGCATCGCAATGACATGGTTGATAATCGGTGGTTGGGCTTCTATACAACCGACCCTTTTTTCAGTCAGTGTAAACGGTAACTTTCATGTGCCCTGTCTTAACAGGACAGAGAGAAAGAGAGAGGCAATGCACTTAGGTACACTATATCACTCAAGCGGTGTACAGTTATCTACCCTGGAGAAAGTTCCCAGCCTAATCCGAGTTCCCATAGTATATTCATAAGATACCTACAACAATAGACTTTACGGTGGCTGCTATTATTTATCTTAAGGCTGTTCTAAAAATGCATATATTTTTAACAGTTGGCTATTTCTATAGTAAAAAACATTGTTTTTATAGGTTTATGACTTTAACGGAATGACTTTTTTTTCTATTATTTATATTGTTCGCTTATAATTATCGTCTAAATAATAGTTTTTATACTAACTATTATGTTATCGGTCATCCAAAACAGCTTTTTCAGAGCAAATATTTTATGCCAAGAAAAAAAGATTTATTTACCTCTGATGTACCCATTGGCCCCAATCGGGGACATCGTTGTAAAACAACAAATTTTGAAAATAATATTAACTTTTTTTAAAGGTATTTTATTTTGACTTATTGTCAATAGTATAATTATGAGTTTTATGTAAGAAAACCAGCGCACTTGAAGGAAAAAGTTGCAAATAAAAAATACTTAATTTGTGCAATTTCTAATTCCTTAAACAGCTTTACAAAATGCGTCATAAAATCACTTTAAAATGTATTTTAACAAAATTATGTTCAAAAACACATAAATACCTTCATTAACATCAAAATTCTATTGCAGATATGAGAAAAAATAGATAAATATTGCAATTGTGGGTACTTTTATATGTGGCCCTGTTTGGGGACGGCGGACGTATATGGGTTAAACTTAGATTATGCTTCAATGGGAATTTAAACCAATACATTTATTATGAAATTCTTAAGTAATTAATTTCAAATTAAGTTGAATGTTATTGTAGACCACTGATTACAAATTTTAGCTCTAAAAGACTAAGCTAGGAGTTCCTAGCCAAAATAGCCTCCATGCGTACAATGATCCCTTTTTATATGAAAACCTCCATGGAATCCTTCTATCTTTCTCCTCTAAGGTCTTCCAAGAAGGTTAGGTCTTTTCAAAACTAAGAAATGATTACTGTAAAAAACGAAAAAAAAGATAAAAAAAGATTTTTTTATTATAAGTGTCACAACTCACAATATTAATATATCTTGTTATCTAAGAAGAAGAATATAAAATCTAATTCCTACTTATAATTACATTTTATATCTAACCATGGCAGCGGCCAAGAAGAAAGAGGCTAAGCTTAGGGCTCAGATAGAATTTAGAAAGAAATTACAAAGAGATGCACTGGAACGAGAGTTGGCGGCACAGGCTTACCACAGAGGAAAGCTTGATCAGGCCTGGCGCGCAACCGCCCTCAAATTAAAGGAGCCCATTATGCGACAGGAAATCCAAGTTATGTGGCATACCTTCGAACGGGCTTTAGACAAAAAAGACGAAGTAATCGTCTCCGCCATGCGACTCATGGATGTTGCAGACAACCAATTCCAACGCACATTCGCCACTTACTGCGATACCGTCGACAACATGATAATTAAATTCATGGAGGATTTGGATGTAATATCTAAGGAGAACGATGAGAAAACAGCTAACTTACTCAAAACAGATGATAAGTATCTTGCTGAAGTAGTAAAACAGCTTATCCTTGGAGAAACACATTTACAGTTAGCAACCTACTGGGGTCATATCAGCGCCGACAGTCTCGCCTGGACTACACGTGGTGAATTCATGGTGAAAGAAGATGAATATAAAAAAGACTATCTCTATATACGTGAAGAACTACGTTCTGTCCTCGAAGATCAATATAACGCCACGTGGACTAATTACAAGTCTGTGCTCAAAGCCTACGTTGTAGGAACTGCTGAAAATCAAAGAGAAGTGCGTAAACTACGTGCAAAAGTTAATCAGACAGCTGATATCATTGCAGCTCAAGCGAAGAAGATAGCTAACAACGATAAAGTGCTTAAGCGACTTCGCACTGAATTGGGCTCGTACGAGTCTGGTTCGAAACAAGCAGTTTTTCGAGATCGTCGCAATAGACACAGAGAGGCATGCCAACGACTGAAAAGACGTTTATACTCAAGCATGAATAGAGATAAAAAACAGCTTGGTTTTTTAGTTAAGACTTCTGATGAAGCTGTGGAAGCGCTTGAAGCCAAGAAAAAGAATATCGAAAAGATATTGCGTCTAGCGGCTATATGCAGAAAGTTTGAAACTCTGCGTGAAAAAGTGTTGCCTTATGGATCCGAGATGCCAGATTCGCCGTTAGAAGCGAGAGCAACTGGGAGCAAACCACCGTCGGAAGAAATGATGGTTATAAATGAAATAATGATGAACCGTGGTTTAACTGGGCTGTGGCAACGTATAGCAAAAGCTGAACTCACAAAGAGGGCATTATTCCGCGAGAAAATGATCTTAGAACATAACAATGCTGTCTTAATGTTGAGACTACAAGATACTGAAGCCAGTGATACATCTGAAGCATCTTTACCATCGGAAGCTTATAAATGTAAATGTGGTGATAGAAACAAATCTTCCTTGATGGAGATGATTGTGGAGAAAACGCTGGAAATTAGTAAACTTGATTGAATAAGTAATAATTAAATAAAGCCAAGATCAAGTCGGTTACAGATATGAATGAGCATCCCATTTAAAAAAATATGCTGGTAAACATCATCTTAAACTTTTACACTTAAACAATGCGAAGAAATGTTAACAATATTAATTTATTTATTATCACTTTATAATATTTGGTATCAATATTTTAAGTGTTCTCACAAATATGATATGAATACTCAGAATTTATTTTAGTCTTATTTAAATTTTAAGTTGTTAAACATTAGACTTATTTCTTTCTTTAAAAATAATTTACGTATTATAATTTATTTTAATTGTTTATAATATATTAAACTATAAATAAAAACTAATAGTATATTTTATTTAAAATATTCAGATTTGGATGTTGAGTTAGCCATATTATCATTGACGATTTTTATGAGTCTATAGGAATATATCACTATTATTTGTATTATATATCATTTATGTTTCTCGGTATGACTTTAGTTGATTTATGCGTATAGTTTCGTACAGTTTAGTCGTGATGGCGATGCGACGTTCATCATTAGAGGTGTCTTCCGTGGAATTGTGACATAACATTACAGAGGCACGAGTTCCTATATGTCCTGAACGAAGATTAGGTTGTGAGTTGTGGGTAGGTCTCAGACAGACGAGCGTCGAGTTGCAAACATGTCGCAAGCCATGCGAGACACTCGCGAGGCGCAAACGATGCTACTTTGACCTTAGGTGTATAGCGCAAGTTGAAGTCTGAAGCGTATTTCTGTTATCTATATGTGTAAATTTTAGTACAGCTTGAAATTAAAATTTCAAGGACTGAAAAAATCACGATGCGATGTGTAAGAACTAATTAAAAAAAGCCTAAAAGGTTTTTTAAAGTCTCAACTTAACCTAAAGGTTTTTGGCTTTACTTACGACACAACAAATCGGCATAAAGAAGTTAGCTAATTAAAATTTTGCATTGTCCACTAAAATAAAACTTAGGAAAAAATATTTGGAAATAATAAAAATATCCTGTGTACTCGAATCCTGTTTCCTATTACTCGTCTCTACCTTTATTACGTATCAATATTGTAATACTTTCAGAACTCATCGTAGGTTCTTTCGCTTTTAACTTAATTCCGATTTAATACTTATACTGCAAACTTATTTAAATTTACGTTTTGAGCAATTTATCATGGGTGCTCAATCTCAGTGTTTACTCTATTATAATATGATGTATTATGGCTACGATGACCTTGCTCTTCGTAGACTTCGTGTGACGCTTAAAGTAGGTGAAGACTGAATGAACACGCCTATTGTGATAATAATCGTTTTCACACGTAAACCCGTGAAGGATCCGAACTCGGTCGCGCAATCAAAATACCTGTCTTTATTTTTATAATCTCATGACATACAGTCCGGTTTATCGTATCATTTTTAATATAACAAAGGCTAATTAGGTACAAAGTTGACCGTAAATAGTACGACCACGAATGTGTATGGTCTGGGAAACTTGGAATCGATTTAATTATAAATATCAAGTCAGAGTCACAAGAGTTTTACACGAAGATTACTTAACAAAATTCGAATGCCCATCATAGAACTTCTAAATCCAAAATCTGAACTAACGTCATCAGTGCAAACAGAGAAATACAAAAACAAACGAGGGAATATCTGAGACAGCGTAGCGCATATAAATAAATGTGAGCGCTGAGCTTATGCTCGCCCTTTCCCTTTCTTATTTATGCCAACGTTCTGCACTTCAAAAGCTCAAGATTCAAGCGTAGGAGTCTGCATATGACCTAATCGTGGTGTAACGAAAGATAGGGTCGGCCGACACACATTTATGGAGCGTGCCGAAGATAACAAAAGCACACATACAGATATACTTCCTCATCGTGAACAGAGGATGACAGATAGCCACTTTCACCGATGCATCAAGGATTACTATCTACGAGGAAGGGCTGGTCTACTTAGACTGATGAACTATTGTAATGGGTTGAGACTTTATTCTCTTCACATGTAACCAAAGGTACAATACAGTACAATGATGTTCTTGAATGTTTCAGTGACATTACATTTAGACATGGAACAGAATTATTGTAGAGAAACGTAATCAGTAGTGTTGTCCAAAATGAGTCCTAAATGATGTCCACTGAATTCTTATTAAAGAATTAACAAACACACTCGCACACACATGCATACTTTTGTTTTATAGGTAAGTATAATATTATAATAAAAGTAGGACAGAGTAGCAAGCGTAGCACAGCTTAGCTTTTTGGCGTTTTTCGAAAACATTTGCGAGAATAAATAAGATAATAATATAATTAAGGAATAAGTTAATCCTTAGTTTTTTCTTGGTTGCGGTATAAATCCGAACAACTAGTGTTAGCGTTTGTAGAATTTTTTGAATGCAAATAATTCGTCTTTTATTACATTGCAAAGCTCACTGAAGATTCATTGAAGCAGTTTCGCATTTCCGTATTTAGTGCATAGTGCATGTAATTCTCACGATATGCTCGAAACATTTACAACTTGGGTAAGATAACATCTTAATACGGCTTAATACTTAATGATTTATAGTAACTAATAGTTAAGGCTTCTTGAAGATTCACGGTCACTTGATTTTTTTATTTTTAATCGGTTGATTACCAAAACTACAGTAAAAACCATGTTGTGATGATATAATTACTTCTACAATGCCAATGTGATGAACACCTATACACAATTAGATACCTATGTTAATAAAGTGTTGTTTTTAACTTTTATATGCAAAAAAGATGAAAGAGGCGAGCCCAACTCTCGCTTGATACTCGTATTAAACGATAACGCATGCCCATTAAAGGAGCAGTTACCTAGGTACGAAGCCCAGCTTAATACTAAGACAAACATACACACTGACATATCTTACTAATATTATAAACGTGAAAGTTTCTAAGAATGGATGTCTGGATGTCAGGATCTCTGGATGTTTGTTACTCTTTTACGCCTAAACGGGTGGACCAATTGCGCTGTAAATTGGTATAGAGATAGCTTAGACCCTGGAATAACATATAGGCTATAGTACAGCGGGTAAAACCGCTGGGCGTAGCTAGTGATACATAAAATTCACATAACATATTTAATTATTACTAGTTAGGTTGATGTAATTGAGATATTAATTGGGAGATACATAAGATATTTTTCAACTTTGAACACAAGGTACAGGATACGGATATCATTTCTACAAAATAAAAAAAAGCTTATGCGATCCGACTTAGTGTTGGGTTGCCCATTTTTAGGCATCACGAATGCATTTTTAATGAAATTAGAGGTATATGAAGGACAGAAAACGTACGAAGGTAACGTCAAGATGAACAGTTAGTCACGGTTTTGGATAATCTTACTAATATTATAAACGTGAAAGTTTGTAAGAATATATTATGTATGGACGTATGTTATTATTCACGCCTAAACGGGTGGACCGATTGAACTGAAATTCTGTATAGAGATAGCTTAGACCCTGGAATAATGTGTTATTCCAGGGTCAAGCTATCTCTATATCGAATTTCAGCTTAATACCGCGCAAAACCGCTAACGGGTAAAACTGCGGGTAGCGGGTATAACCGCTAGGCGCAGATAGTGAAATATAATTTATTTTTTTTACGTTTTAATTACGGTTTATTATATTATAGTATCGAGTAAAAGGGTGTTTTACGGGATAGTCTATTTAGGGTAGTTATTAAGTTATAGTTCTTTATGCGTAAAAATTCAAAATATTTTTAAGCGTCGCGTCGTGTACATACTCGTATGTTTGATGTTTGTATAAAGAATTATACATGCCAAAGTTACATTATAAAAAATGTTGTTAGTAAGACGTAATTTGAAGGTAACGTCAAAATGAACAGTTAGTCACGGTTATTGATATATCATCACATATAGATACACATATATTTATATAGGGACGTCCATCAGTTAGGGCGACGTTGCGGCATCTTCGCAGCGGGTAGTATAAAGTAGGGAACACGCCGGGGCGCGCCACCAGTCCTGCCTAGCGCACTATACAGATATCACTGCGGTACTGTTGCATATTGTGTTGTGTCGTGATTTGTGTGTGATTAAGGTGAGTCGTTTAATTAAGGAGTATTTTAATTTAAGGAATACTTTGTTATTGTTGGGATGAAAAGGATTTGATAGATATAGAACAGTTAATATTTTTTTATGACATGTTTTCCCAAAATATATTTTTTTAATTAGTACCATCGTATTCGTAAAGTATGTTAGATAATATGCTACTTTTTATGTATGTATCTTTATTTAATTATCACGGTATGTAAATTTATTTAATTACAATTATTTTTTTTAATTTGCATAATGTTTATTGAATGATAATTAATTTTAACGTGATTTTCATATAGGAAAAATAGTGTTAAGTCATATATTAAGCTAACAATTAGGTTTTAGTCATTTATTTAAATGAATTTCTTAATGAAGAGGACAGAAAAGAATAATTCATTATCGCATAAATAAAAATATCTTGTAATAAGTTGTATATTAGTAGAACTTTAAACTATTATAATAACTGTGTCCTCAATAAATAAAAACTTTCAGAAAAGTTACTCAAAGACATCAAGAAATCACTCAAACAAGTGAGCCCAAACTTTCTCAAGACCACATAAGCTCAAACTATTTTAAAAGAGGGTTGACATGGCATTGAGAGAATAATATGAATGATCCATTCAATAATAAATAAAAAACTTCACAGAGCCAATTAAACCTTTCAATTAAGACGAAATTAGCGCTTGCACGCATGTCAGAGTCGCAAGTTCCCACAAAAACGTGTAACCCGACACCTATAATAGGTATATTGAGTTACTGCATACCATTAGTAAAGAAAATTGAGCAAACGCCTGCAATACTGCAATTTCGTTTCATTTTCTTTCCTTTACCTTTAAGCTGGACTTTTCTCACGATCCGATTGATGCAGAAAAACGTTTGACGTTAAAATTGTGTTATTTAGGCTGTCAGTTACAAAAGGAAATTGTAGCTCTATATGAAACACCTAGTAAATAGTAGAGAATAATATGCTCTATGAAGTGGTGTAAGGTTGGTTTTTCAGTGTAAAATTTCTCGTGAAGAGTAAAATTCTCAAACAAAATGTAAAAAATATTCAAAGCACTTTTTGAGTAAGAATTGCAATTTGCCTATAATTTAAACACACTAACACTAAGTTTATTTGCTTGAAAAATAAGAAGAAGCCTTTACTACGACATTAAAAGTAGGTAGGGTAGAAATGTGTTATATGAGAGTCAAAAAAGAAAATGTACAAGGGGATCGTAAACTAATATTCAAGCTTGGTATATTTGGATGGCGTTTAAATAAAATATGTAAAAGTAAAATATAATAATATGGGATTATACGCAAAGTTATACAAATTACACACTGTCAGAGTCAAATCGCTAGTCGCAGTTACAGGTCACCAAGATTCCTATTACAATGCCTAACGCACCCGCATGGCAACATGACCTATAACGGAATCATGCATAGAATTATATCTTTTAGGAAACCAATCGTGCCTTCCGAAACACGGTAGAGTCCAGATGAAAATGTATCTACCTGATATTATAATATTAAATTAATCATAATAAAACAATAACCAATTAATGTTAACAACCAATAGTATAAGTGATGAAACGTATTCTACTCACAAATCCCATAGAAACATGCGATTTTTCGTGAGATAAACCACAAGCCGGCCCTTAGGAATCGATCACGCAAGGCCGATACCCAATTAATAATAATAATCTTTATGCAAAATTATTGCCACAGACCATTTAATAATGGAATAGAAATGGTTAAGGTGTTTTAAAGTGTAGCCACACTAATGTGTTATGGTGTGTAGTGGCTCGCTGGAATCTTATTGGTTTCAATTAATCCGACTCACACACACACACGGGAAAGCGCGGAAAAGCGGTCGCGATCTTCGTTTCGTCGCTTACCCGTTTGGCTATTACACAAGGGTGTATAATTCAATGTGTTGTGGTGATCTATATGGATGTGGATTAATAACTAAAAACCTTTAATAACTAAAAGCTAGCACCCATAGAATTTTAAACCAAACGATATCACATCAAGTTGACATTTTCGTAGTAAAGTCTGCCAACAGTTTGTAGTTCAAAATATATGAGACCAAGTCATGGATGTCATTATTAAAAATACTGAGAGGTAAAAAGTTACCAAAACCTAGCTAAACGAATGGCTAACCTAGTTATTGAGGTATATTAGCGGGCACACTTAACTTAAATGCGATATACTTACGATAAATAGTATGGGTTTATATATACTTTAATCCAATTAGTTTCAGAGTAAAGAAGTCCTAGCATATTTTCCTATGATTTTTAATATTATGTAGTACCCATGTACAAAGCCGCATCACCCATCAATTATGTGGTTTTCACACAAAATAAGCCAATCGAAATGGCAAATACAAATATTACAAAATTGTTGCCGCATCCATGCTACAGCAAAATAATTATAATTGATGGCGAGATTGGCATCTTCTATTTTTTTATTATTAGGATGTCATTGCATGAATCAATAGCTAATTAAAAACTTTTTTTTATACGAAGTTTTAAAGGGAACAAACGTAACCATTAGTAAGGCAATCTTGACTTCTATATTACTTTTGTCACGATAAATTCCTGATACTTGTATTTATTTATAAAGTAGGATATAATATTAAATATGTAGTAACGGGGAACTAAAATGTACAATTTTACTAGATTTTGTTTAGTGTCACGATCCGCAATCTGCAAGATGCACAAAATGTATTTTTTTTATAATTTTGACAAACGACTAAAAATAATACCTTTGTATCTAATAATAATATTCTGTGCGCGCAAACTTTCTAACGAAGTGACAAATTCGCAAACAAAATAAGTGCTTTTAGCATTTTAATCTATTTGATAAATTTAGAGCTCTTAGATTTGGTTTATAACTTTTTAAAACTAGCTTTATAAAAGCTTTTAAACCGTACTACACATTATAATTCATTACTTAGTTCTAGGTTATAGCTTCCCTAAACAAGATTGTGACCAAACGTTGACATAATAATATAAAATACATATTATATTGTATCGTAGGTTTATAAAAATATACAGGATCTTTGCACACCCAAAGCTCATATTACAAGCTTTTATTTACTTTCACCTGTCTCTTGTCTGTCTGTCTGTAATCAAATCTTGGAAGTTTAATTTTATCCACTTCCCGATTTCAGATTGAGCTGAAATTTGGCACGCATGTATAAATCGGATGACAATGCAATATTATGACATGGAGCTGATTTGATGATGGAGTAGGACGGTGGCCATAAGAACTTCGTAATTAAACGACGCAACCCCATCGAGTTTGGGCTCATTTGATTTGTCTTGACGAGTACTTTGGTGCTAGATGGTAATAATAATAAAAGATTGTCATTAAGTTTTATTTTAAATACCACTTGTTATTATATCCATCAAGTAGAGTATGTGTTATGAAAAAAAAAGTAGCAAAACTATCGTGTAAAGTGAATATAAACATGGTAGCAATTACCCTAATTATCACATCATTGTCGCGGCCATTATCGACTCGGATACTGATATTTATCTGTGGAATAACTCGCTTTTTGTTGCCTTCTGATCAACATTGTTGGAAGACATCGCGTAATTATATGCGCATCGATAGAACAATGTCAAGGGCACCAATATTATATGATTAGCAGGCCTACCATGAAGAGAAGACTATCCAGTTTAATATAGAAACTCTATTCAGTTAAAAATCGTCTCTTTAAATTTATTCGTATTAACTTTCAGTGATTGAATTGAATTGCATTCCACAACTGGAAGTTTGATGAAATTCCTTAAGCATTTAGCAGAAATTCCAGGTCTTTTTAATGTCATTAATTAAAGAATATATTTTATGCCTTTCTGGAACCTTCTTACGAGTAATCAATTTATTATATCTTTGGATTTAATGACAATTTATTTAAAACAATATTTCTTGTTAAAATATACACAGAGAATTTTGTTGTTGAAAATAGGATTTAATTCATTTTGTATCCCACAATCATTTCATATTTTACGACCCAGTTGTAGCGACTGAATAAATCTATTATAATCACTCTACCTCAAAATAAAGTTTAATTTATGTTGCTAAATCTTAATTTTAAAATTAAAAGTAAAAAACCTGCTCATTAATTAGGTATTGTTTACAGATGAATCTGCGGAAACGTAACGGTTTGCTAGGTTACACGTAATTTTAAACTATACCTATCATAATTACATATTTTAGGTACAAATTATTGTAATAAAACAAGATACCGTGCGCTGGAAAATAAAATGAAGAAAGAGAGGAATTTATCTGATCTTCGAGGTTAAAATCTGCTACTATATTTGGCTGCATACTCACTTGATCAGATTTGTTATGCCAAAGAGAAAATCAATTAGATATTTTTTTATCGAGATTAACATAAAAAGTTGATAGAGAAACGTCCAACATTCTGTCGCGTTTGCTAGGTTACGTGATCGGGGAAATAAATGGGTATAAGAGAGCTATCGTCTTTATATCTAGGATTGCAAACGAGAGCAGTACAGTGTTGTGTATAAACAAGTGGCTTGAGTACCTGTACTTGAATTCGATCGGTAAAACGTATTCATTTATTCTAACTGCACGGCAAAGTATTATTTTTGGTGTGCGGTATCTACTTTTATGCAACAATCTTTGTCTATACCTATAATACATATATTTTAAGTATATTATGTAGTGAGTCGAGTTCAACGGGCAAGGTGAATCAACTTTAATTAGCATAATATTATTGTTATTGGCTTAATATAAAATATTTGAAGAAAAAACGAAAATTTTAAGCATTTTTGTTAACAATGATAAAGTCATTTAAGATGATGTTAATTATATTTTGATTTACATGGAGGCTTTGTAAATATTGGCCCAAATTTTTTGCTCTGAAATTTTAAGGTTTGAGAACTGATTTTAAGTCTGTGCCCTTTTTTGGACCTATGTGTAATTAAATTTAATATTGTAATGATTACTCTAGTCGTAATTTGTAATGTGAACAATTAAAGATTAATTAAATTAAATCTTTTTCAAGACAAACAAGCATGTTGATTAAATAAACTAAAATTTAGGTATTCAATAAATTGCCTAATGCCCTTACATAAATCATTAAGAGACATCTACATAAGTACCTATATGTTTTATTTTAGTCGCCCAATATCGATATTTTTATTCTTGGAAAGTCGCCGCCAAAAATGCAAATTCCTAAACGCCAAAAGTTTTATAATTATTTTTTTGAGTTTTATTTATTACAAATACCTACAAATACCCGTATCAATAACATGGCAGTATCTTACCTGGATTACGAGATACGCGTGAATTTATTCGAAAGAAAAAGTCTCAAAATAAATTCGAATAACTTAGGACCCTTTACAAAAACCTTAATAAATTTGCGAACTTTTACAAAAAAGCTGGATATTTTATGTTAAATGAAGTTGAACAGGGATTTAGATTTATGTATATATCATTCGGTTGTGTTTATATTTTATGCATTTTGATATTTTTTGAATTAATGTAAGTATTTTATTACAGATGACGTCAGCGAAGTTATTTTTGTTCGTGTTTGCGATGGTGTGTGTGAGCATACGACAGTCGTCCGCTGCTCCGGCGCCGCAAGAAGAAAACTATCCACCTATGCCAGTGAGTAAAATTATCAAAAATAAAACCGGTCAAGTACGAGTAGGACTCGAGCACCGAGGGTTCCGTACAAACCTACGGGTTTCTACGGAACCCTAAGGAAAAGTGGGTATAATATTATGTACTGAAGGTTTTGATTCCCTTGCGAGTACTTGTGAGTTTGAAAATATGCGGCTAAAATTGCTGTTTCTTTTGATTGCGTTGAAATAGAGGTTTGATTTTTTTACAGCTTAAAGTTATTATAAAGCTGAGTATTTGGTATGAATTTAAATTTAATACCTGTACGCGTTCTTGAGGAAAGGGGTAGTAAATACAAAATTATTAAAAATATGTTTTTATATGATGTAACTGAATATTTACAGTTTTCGCAATTTTTCCTGTGCCTATAATTTAAGACGTTGCTGCGTACCAAATTTCAAGATTCTGAATTAACGGCAAGTACCCTGTAGGTTTTGATCCCCTTGAGAGTAGTCGCGAGTTAAAAAATACGGCTAAAATTACTGTTTCTTTTGAATGCGTTAAGATAGAGGTTTGATTTTATTACAGTTTAAAGGTATTATAGTCTTGAGTATTTGATATGAATTTCAATTAAATACGTTTACGCGTTCATGAGAAATAAGGTAGTAAGTATGAAATTATTAAAAATATTTTTTTATATGATGTAACTAAAAATGTACAGATTTCGTAATTTTTCCTTTATCTGTGCTCTAAGGAGTTGCGTCGTGCCAATTTTCAAGATTCTAAGTTCACGGCAAGTACCCTGTAGGTTTTGATTTTTTGAGAGTAGTTGCGAGTTTAAAATTGCGACTAAAATTGCTGTTTCTTTTGAATGCGTTGACATAGAGGTTTGATTTTATTACAGTTTAAAGGTATTATAGACTTAAGTATTTGATATGAATTTCAATTTAATACGTTTACGCGTTCATGAAAAAAGGGGTAGTAGGTATAAAATTATTCAAAATATTTTTTCATATGATGCAAATAAAAATTTATGGATTTCGCAATTTTTCCTTTATCTGTGCTCTAAGGAATTACTTCGTGCCAAATTTCAAGATTCTGAGTTCACGGGAAGTGCCCCGTAGGTTTTGATTTATTTGGTAATGTCGAAAATTTGCTGAAATTTGTGACATATTCGACTATATCTTTTGATTGCGTTGGCCTAGAAGTTTGAAATTTTCACAGCTCTAAGAAGCAATGGACCTTAGTATTTCCTATAAATTTCAGTTTGTTACCTCCACGCGTTCCTGAGAAAAAGGGTCTTGACAGACAGACAGACAGACAGACAGACAGACAGACAGACGGACGGACAACAAAGTGATCCTATAAGGGTTCCGTTTTTCCTTTTGAGGTACGGAACCCTAAAAAGGTTTTGTAATTAACCACTGGCTATTTATTAAAGAACCCCGGGCCATTAAGGGCTTAATACACGCTGAGCCTCTGTATCGCTAACGATATAACAAATTGTTAAATATCAATTAGTATCTACAGTTTACTTTTTGAAAATGTGTTAGGATAAAGATTTAAGTCATATTTTTTTAACTACCTATTTTTTTTTAAATATAACCAGTTATGACGAGTCAGAAGCTCAGCGTATGTTAAGCCCTTAAATTGCAGTGTCAACTAAGTATAATAAGCTGACATTCATGAGATTTAATTTCACACACACATAGACTTTGTTAAAAGTTTTCAATATTTTCATTCTTCAGCTATATTTTTATAAAAAAATTTCATTGAGTAGCACTATATTTATCCACAGTGTCACCTAATGGAAAATGATGCCGTGTTGTCAATATTTTGAAAAATGAATTAGGCTTGGAGAAAGTATATTTTTTTTAGGCAAGGGTCCACGTAAATTTATTAAATTCCAAACGTAATCGCTAATGCCAAGGTAAATAAACCTATTATGAAAATGTTGGCACGTGGATTGAGCTTTTAAATTAAAAAGACAAGGCAGATCGAATGCGATTCGAAGCGGTCTTCTATGTTACAGGGATATTATTAATGTTAGCGAGACTATAGTAAATGTTACATGTGCATATTTTGGTTTACTGCGGCATGGATCATTAATATGTCATCATATTTTGTATGTGCAAAATACTTAAAAACATAGCTAGTCAAAAGATATATGTAGATAAATGCAAATCAAGTTATTAATATAACACTAAACTTAATAATGTAAGTTCTCTGTACACTTTGGTAAGAGTGTTTTAGACTAAACATGTGATATTCTTAGGTATGTACAAAGTATGTTTAGTCGAAGAGCTTTAAAGTTTTACGAAACGATAGAGTACCTACTCGTTTTACAATATTGCTCAAAAATGCTAAATATGAACGAAAATAGTTAATATGAAACTTAAATAAGGGCTTCGCTAAATCCTTACCTAACAGCTTAACAACGACCAAAGTAACATTAATATATACGTTCAAAATACAAAAACAAATGCAGTTACATATTAACCTTGATATTAATTAGGCGATTGTAAAGCATAGTTCGCATTAAAGATCCTTAAAGACCGACAATAATGCTCTATGTATTTGCATAAGTAAATGCCAGCGCGCGACAAATATGCCAGGCTTAGATGCATCTTCAAGAATATTTTTCCAATTAAGTACAAATAGGAATTGATGTGCATCATTGACATTTTGTCCGTGATGCAGCGGTAGGTCATGAAGTCATGAGCGAGTCGTGACTCATTCATTACTCAAGATACTAGAGTTAATTCATTATTTTTTTTTTCTTTAGTGTTTTTGGTCGGATTAGAATTGACAGTGTGAGTGGATTATAATGAAAATGTCAAACATGTGGACAGTACGCTCGAGTTCCTTAAGCCTAAAAGGTAATAATTATATTTCGGAACTAAATCTTTGCAAAAAAGGGTACTGTATTACCGCCTCAGTTCTGTCACGAAGTATATAAAAATAAACACACAATATACTCGGCTAAGATACTGAACAATAGATGAACTCTATGAGCTTAATATACCTAATGTATCTGCTTTAACCCTTTAACCGCCAGACTTAAAATCACTTGTCGTGCCCCTAGCGCCAGGCAAGTTTTTTGAATTATAAATACCTACAATAAAAGTGATGTCTAATATTTATTCTATTTGGGAGAGAAGCATAAAACCAACTGTAAATCATAACTTTATTCACTATTTATCTAATTACGAGTATAGTTTTATAAAATACAGTGTTATGACTTAAAAAATGTAGATTTAAAGTGCAGTCGGAAAAATACGACTTGTCGGAAATATACGACTCTGGCGGTTACGTAACAGAACAGGCTTGTCGGATATATCCGACGGTGGCGGTTAAAGGGCTGAAGCTTTCTATGAAACGAGTAGCTATCCTGTGGCAGACTAGTAGACAAACTATACCTAAGCATGTCATAAAGTAATTCAAGCGCTCGTAATTCATAGCCACGTCTATAAAATTATACACACGATTCATAAAAACCATTCAATGCTACTAATATTATATAGGCGTAAGTTTGTATGTGAGTGTCTATGTTTATTGCTTTTTTAAACAAAAACTACTGAACCGATTGCGATAAAACTCAATATATATAGCAGAAAATCTGGAAGAATACGTAGGTTACTTTTTATCCCGATTTTCTTCTTTAAGGTTCTAAGGGATCGATGTAATATAAATGCAGGATTCACTCTGATAAATAATATATTTAACCTCGTTAAACATGGCCTTAAAATAGCCAATTTTTAGGCCATTAAATCTTAATTTGCAGTTGTCTCATAGACAACTAAAAGTTGCCCACCTTAACATATAAATGACGTGACCTGAAGATGCGTCAGAGTTAACTATAATTTAAATGAAACCTTTGACCCGTTGCCTACATAAGGAATACATTGATGTTCACGATAAATTAATTCTAGCTCTAAAAGTCCATAAAAGTTTTAGCACCTCACTGAAGATGTATTTGTTAATTTTATTACTAGTATTAAGCAACTTACTTGTATGCAGTAGGGGACAAAAATGGCTCGTCAAGTAGATAATTAAAATAATACTTGATTCATTTTTATTATTTTTTCATTATAAATGACTATTAACGTGAGAAAAAATCTTATAAAGTGCTGACTGTTGACCGTGGCTAGTTACCACCCACTGGACAAAACAGTGTCGCCAAGCGGTCATTGTGACCGTGTTCTGGCATGATGTTTAGTGAAGCCAGGGAGGGATTTACCCCGCCTTTAAGGCTTAGTTTGCTACCATCTACAGCCACATTTTCGCTTAAAATCACGCGAGATTATGGTCAAAGGCTAATCTATAATATAATTATGGATACAAAAATTGTTCCGTAATCATCCTTTTTTTTAGCAGTAAGGAGTAGCAAACTGAAGTGGCAATGAGCTGGTCACATTTGCCGTAGAACCGATAACCGTTGGGTAGACGAGTTCTCGAATGGAGACCACGTCTCGGTAAATGTAGTGTAGGGCGCCCATGGGCGAGATGGGGCGATGATATCCGGAGGGTCGCTGGGGGTGGGTGGAGAAGAAAGACGGAGGACCGAGTTGAGTGGCGTGCCATGGGGAGGCCTATGTCCAGCAGTGGACGAACATAGGCTGATGATGATGATGATGAATCATCCTTCTTCATTATTTTATATGAATACAACCTTTTGTCATACTACACAATTAACATAACTAAGTACAAAGTATAGTAAATCATTTAAAACAGCACTAATGACATAAATCGCAAACATTCATTTGCAAATCCTTGAACTGCATGTGCCTTATGCAGCGAAGAAGATGCCGCTATGGTATGTCCGTCTTGCAATCTAAATACATTATCGCTGGCTTTGTAAGGAGTTAATATTGAAAATTGTTTGTACTTAAAGTCATGGTGGAGAAATGAGAAAAACATCTTTTGTAAGGTAGAATTGAGAAACCTCCTCTTTTTCGGTAAAAGGGAGATTTTAGTCATTGTTAATGAAAAACAATACAAAAAAATCGCGTTTTAGGCAAAGTAGCAGGATATATAGAAGTCGTCATAGTAGAAAGAATAAAAATACAAATACACAAGTAAAAAAAAACTCACTTTAAGCTCGCATTTCATAATAATCAACAGTGAGACGTACGTACGTATCAATGTAAAACTTCAAAACAGCTCGACAAATTTCGATAAAATTTGAGTACCTACTTGATATTGACCAATATTTATATGAATAATAATTATTGATATAAATTAATAAATAATAAAAAAAACAAAAAAAAAAATTCAATACATGTACAACGTACGCATACCTACACAATAATAATATTATGTAATTAATATCATTTTTAAAATTCAAGTGCGCGTTGAAGTCTTTTCTATTACAAGTTGACCTTCAAAGTTAATGGAATATCACGACAAAATATTTGTACGCTCAAATTAACAATGCAAGTAGGTACATAATTCTCAAACAGTGCCATTGTAATACTGCATTGTTTGTTCATAGAGCACTGTAGGCCTTATACAGGGTGGGAATTTGATACTTCCAAATTTTTATGGAAAATATTAAGTTTTTGAAATCAGGGGCATTCAAAGTAAAGTCTACACACACAAGCTTTTTTGCATGTTTTCAGCTACCACTTACAAAAACAGCCAAAAAATCTGGTCATAAATACAGCCTCAGTATTTAAAAATAGCTCGTCTACTATTATATAGAGCGATTTGATCTCTTTTAACTTTTATAAGTTTTACTAAAACTTTTATAGTTTTCTGAGGACGCCAACAAAATCATCTTTTTTACATTGTGGCACACGCAAGCTGGTACAGCTTTTAGTATTTGCTTTTCTTATTTTTACATCTTTAGCTAAAATTAAATTGATCACCTTGTATTTCTATCGGTGCATCAACGATTATGCTAACGATGTGAAACAGACTCTACTCTTAATTGGACGCAAATTGACGCAATTGCGTTCTGTGTGCGCTTTATTCTTTGACTATCTGCGTCTTAATCGAGGATTAATTGCGATTAAAAACTTAATTGTACTATGGATTACTCTATTAAAGTGGTGGTCATAAAGAAGTACCTATCATAAAGTTTCATGAGATCTTATTGTGATTGTAATCAATGCTATTAAGATAAAAATAATTATTTTTATAAATGTCTGGATATTATAATAGATTTGTATTAATCTAGGCGTTCATAAATTATCGGTTTTTGAGTTAAATCTTAAAATTCAATTTATAGATTTGAGCAAAACATAACAATGACTCTAAAAATTTATAATTAAATATTGTTTTTTAATGAAATAGGTAAGTCAAGGTTAAATGCCATCAAATGGTAATTATAGCTATTAATTTTTAACTATTGTTTTTCAAAACCCTATTTTATTGTGATTAAAAAGTGTAAAAAGTAATATACTTTTGTATAATTTACACAAATTAGGCCTTTTTAAAAATGTATATTAAACATGTCTTCTTAAAAACACTAATTATTTAATTGATGTGAATGAATTCAAGGTTAAAAAATAATAAGTCAATCCAAAAT
Source organism: Hemithea aestivaria (assembly GCA_947507615.1). NCBI lineage: Eukaryota > Metazoa > Arthropoda > Insecta > Lepidoptera > Geometridae > Hemithea > Hemithea aestivaria. The sequence goes on from OX382335.1 coordinate 11,140,384, forward strand.
TAAACAACGATGGGAACAAAGTCACGTGTCTCTTGAGAAATATTGCATGCAAATTGAGTTGTAATTTTTAGTACAGTCTAAATAAAAATTGTAAAAAAGGTTTTTAATTTTTCGGGCAAATAGATATAGATTTTCAGTCAACTAAAATGAGTCTTGAAGGCGTATTTATATATAAGAATTTTGAGAAGGCGTATAAGAAAATAAATTAAATATTAAGGTTTGCGATTTTTTAATGTAATATCTAATTAAAAATGTTTTGTTTTAGACATGTTATTTACAGTAAAAATAAGGTCATATTTTTTTATTTACATTAACATATAGCATGGCATCGGTACGACATTTACGATTCCAAATGTTTGGCATGAGTAATGAGCACATAGCCTTTATGCATTATATCCTCGACTGTACAAATTTTATGTTTCAGTACAAATGTTAATTCTGTTGTTTTTGCATAATATTGCAAAATTTTTCGATGTCATGCCCGCCCGTAATTACGGAATTACTCATTACGAAGACAAATTTAACTTTTACTATACCTACCTGTAGAAGTAGGATTCACGTAATGATTTCGTCTAGGATTTGTAGGACAAAGTAAAAGCTTGTGAAATGAATAATGAAATACTAGAGGAATGTTGCTGTGCATTATCTTAAATGCTCTTATTATTTAGATTTATTTAGGTAAAAATATTATACCGTATTATTTTTTTTTAAAGCAGACTTGTGTAAAACTAACAGAAAGAATTAAACCAATCTTAACAGAAAAATAAAATATCAAAACCATATCTTTTTACCATTTTCGACTTTATTATCGCCTGTTTGAGGGATAATAATAATCAAAAGATAAAGAAGTGCGACAGCAACTGTCAAAATTCGTATATAACTTTGTCTATAGTACACGCCTCATTTGATTCAATAATAAAAAGTATAAGAATTCAGAACAATTTCTCCGTACTACAATTTCATACATTTTGAACAGGACACCTTAAAGATTTAATTTCTTAATATACCATAAAACATTCGTTAAATCTTTCTACTGAATCGTTCTGAAATAACACACTGTCAATTTGATCCCAGGCCATAACAAATCAATTACGTATAATGGCATTATAAAATCGCGTAATAGTGATTAATGTTTTATGATTCTCGGCAACCGACACTGGATACTGTTGGATCGTGTGTCGAATTATACGGTCATCGGACATGGGGATCAGTGGTCAAGACAGCCTTAACATCAAGGGTAATCGACTATATTGTGCTGGTTTAGCCATGCTAAGATTTATTGAGCTTTGATTATGAGTTCAGCGAAAACTCTGTGTTTACCGAATGTTACAACTAAATAGGAAGAAATAACTTTCTAACAAATAGCTTACGATATCAAAAACTCATTGCTTTCTAATAAAGAAATACATTGCATTTTTGACAAGTTCCTCAGCGTACCAATTGTGTAACGAATGTTACTACTATAATAGAACAGAACTTTCTAATAAAAAAAAGAAATGCATTTTTGACAAGTTGCTCAGAGCACTAAGTATATCTGATAGGAGGCATGAAAATTTGTGCATACCTATAATGCAGATTACATTTTTAACTTAGAAACGGTGAATCTTAGAAGAAAGTTTATTAAAATCGTTTTTGATCACTTAAATCGTTGAAGATCACTTTGATCTATAAAATTATGTCTCATATATCTCTAAATATATAAAAAGAAAGAGTGACTGAACTATCAACGCACAGCCTATACCGCTGAACGGATTAAGTTGAAATTTGGAACACAGATAGGTTTTATGACGTAGACCTCCGCTAAGAAAGGATTTTGCACGCGGGCAAAGTCTCGAGCGTTAGCTAGTTAATTATAAAACTTGCTGTTCATTTGAAAATAAAATAAAATGTACACATGGTATCGTTGGAGACTTTTCACAATTCTGTTCTAATGGTATTTTAAAAATATGTATAAACTTTAGCTCTATGCGAATGTTTGCAAGCTACGATGTTAAAATAGACTCAACCCCTTTTTTTACCCTTTTGTTTAAAAAATATTTATTTTATTCCACAGTACGAATACAAATACGACGTGGAAGACCAAGAGAAGCTACTATACTTCGGTGCCAACGAATCAGGCGATGCGCAAGGCAAAGTCATCGGTGGCTACAAGGTCTTACTCCCTGATGGACGACTTATGAACGTTGAGTATACTGTTGAAGGAGACAGTGGTTTTGTACCTAAGATCACTTTTGAGGATAACGCGAACCCTTTCGGAAAAGGTAAATAAGTGATGAATTATGTAAGAGCTTTCGTACAAGACATCGTATAGGCCGCGTCGTCCCTAAATATCACGCGAGGTCGTGGTCAAATGCTAACCTATAACGAATAAAAAAAGACACGAAGATGTAAAATGAAAGTTAATTCATTCAAAACACGTTGGCAAATAAACGGTGTTAAAGTATGAGAAAAATGGCTATAAACATAGTAGCTAGGCATGTCTAGAAAGGACCTGAGTAAACGTTGTTTTCTAAGTAAATTTATTTGCCATTTGGATTTGGATGAATTTGGTATCGTCAAGTGAAATTTTTTTCTACGCTGCGGTTACGTTACTTCTCTTGTGCGAAAGCTCTAATTCGTCTTTAGAAAGAAAGTTCAAAAGCTGCAAATATGCCAATAGGAAATGTCGAAAGGAATTTCGTGTCATTTTCTGTGACCACTCTAGTTAGTCATCTTCATTTTGTATCTAACCTTAGTTCTGTGTTATAAAGAATAGTATTATGTATGTATTATTTTTTGGATTCTTTCATAGCTTATGTATTGATAGGTATTTTTGACAGTGTTTTTTTGTAATGTATATTTTCTGTAAACTTTTTTATTGTCTTGTCTTATTATTTACTAAAAGTTGTACCTATTTAACTTTTTATAACACGGAACTTACTGCCAGAGATAGGAATTTAATGTAATATTTTATTTTGTATAATTATTTCATTTTTTTTTCTTTTGCCACCTTTCAAATTATAAATGTAATTTTTGTGTTCATGAAATATGAAGCTGATCTCTATACCAAAATTGTTTAAAAATTATCTTTTCACTCGCTTTGTTTTGTAATAACTTTCTTGTAACTGAATGTTTACTTTTTTACTAATCATTTTATATTACTTTTACATTCTTATTGTAGTCCGCTCAAGCAGTTAGTATTAATATTTTGTATTGTTTTTTTTAAACTTAAAGCTGTTGGAAAATAAAACAGTTATATATTTATAACACTTATTTTTTAGTGAAATTCGAAAAAAAAATTATACATACCTATGTACGACGGTTTGATCAATTCTTATGATTTTTTTGCTATTTCTATTTCCGAGCTTTTTACGCAGACGAAGACAGCTAGTATTATTATTATGATATTCTAAAAAGCTTGTTTTTATAAAATTCTTAAAAGCTTAAGCGGACTTTAACAATATTATTTCTGATTAACATAATATAGATTGTAACAATTCAAAAGCCTATTGTTACGCCTTGTTACCATTCTGTGATGAAATATTACAATTAGAGGTCACTTTTGCCATTAATGTAACAAAATAATTTTAAATTAGGCTAAATTTATACCCGACTACAGAAAAATGTTTATATATATTGTACCTATAGCAAAACAATTATGCGGTGATTGCGAATTTTATAGGGAAGATATTTCGTGATTATATTCCTATCATAAACATAAAACTAAATACATAGTACAAATAAACATTATAAGGTATATATTTCTACTTCGTTCGATTATCTTAAATTTTATGCTTTTACCACCTTTTGCTATTATTATATTAAAATGATTGCCAAAGGAAAGTGTACCGTATAAGTACCTAATTTAACAATATTATAGGACAAGAACTATTTTGATGAATGAAGCATCGGGGAGAATTTGTTCTTCATATACTACATATTCAAACTTTATTCAGCATTGTTCGCAGTATTTTATAAAGTATATGGACTACAGGCGTCATCCATTTGGCTTTTTTCAAGATGTATGATAATTTAAAGGTAACATTTTTCGTAGTCGGGTACTTTAATTATTAAGCTACATATTTTATGTTGTAAATGAATATACATATTATCCATTAGATGTAATAAATTTCATGTATTGTAGATTTTGATATCATTTTTTGTATTAAACGAATTTGTTCGTGATTGTTTTTTTTTTTTACCTTTAGATGTGTTTTTCTCCTATACTAAGACAAAGTTATAGGTTACTGCTGCGCCCTGCCGTTTTACCCGCTATACTATAGCATTTACTAGGGTCTAAGCTATCTCTGTACCAAATTACAGCTCAATCGGCTAACCCGTTTAGGCGTAAAGAAGTAACAAACATACACACTCTCTCACAAACTTTCGCATTTATAATTTTAGTGTGATTAAGTAGAGAAGAAAGTGTTGGATATGTAAACTTTTGGCGTAGATATACTAGAAAAATCATTTATTTATTTTATTCAAATATTATATTTGGTACAAGGCTAAGCCGAATCGTTTATCATATTCTTTTGTATTTTATTTAAAAAGGCCTAACGCCAATGAATATTTTGGTTAATGCTCCTTAGCTATAGAGAAGTAACACAATTAAAATATTTATGTAAATTATAATAGGCGTTTAAATTTGAGCCTAATTTTAGGATAAACTATTGAAAAACATAACGTTGCGTCAAAAATCTTACTTTAACTTGTACAAAATTACGTTTTAAATTTCACGGCATTAATAGAGTAACCTTGTAAATAATGTTACAAATTATGTTAGATACTTATTTTTGTAAGAACTCTAAGACAAATATTTTTATTAGAATTAGACATTTAATTAGTATGTTGCAATCTTTTATATTATGATAACATAAAAATAAAATAAAACCTGGCTCAAAGCTCTTTATAATTATTTAGTACTAGCTGCGCCCAGCGGTTTTACCCGCTGTTCTATAGCCTATGTGTTATTCTAGGGTCTAAGCTAACTCTATACCAAATTTCACATCAATCGGTCTACCCGTTAAGGCGTGAAGAATTAACAAAAAAAACAAACATACACACTCATTCACAAACTTTCGAGTTTATAATATTTGTGTGATTTTATTTTTTGATGTTTATTTGGTTTTGTTTATTCTCTTAGTAGTTTAGCAGCTTTTGTTTAGTAATAGTTTTGCATATAGATAAAATGATTTTGAAGAAATTAGATATCATTGAATTATCAAGAAATTAGATATTATAATTGGTTTAGGTAAAAATAAATAAAATCATAATACCTTATCGACCAATCTAGTCATTATAACAGCGGTGGCTTCAGTATCGTACTGCGGTCGACCGGCGCGACCCACCATCTGTAGTATTGTACTAATGCTGTACTCCTAAACAAAATTATAACAATTAATTATTAATAATAGAAATAAACTATAACAACAAAAACGGCACAAACTCTTCTTCTTTGTCCTCGTCTTGTCCCGTTTAAACGGGGTCGGCTTTCCTTATCTTGAGACGGCAGGCTGTTCTATTTTTTGTATCTTCCTCTTTTAGGTTAAGAGTTTTCATATCTCTTTTGATATTCGTCAACCACGTGGTAACGGGTTTCCCTCGTCCTCTTTTAATGGTATCAATGGAAAGGCATTTTCTTACAATGTGGTCGTCAGGTCATAATGTGACCTTTCCATCTTAGCCGGGACTTGGATAGTTTGTCTGTGATTGGTGCGACCTTGAAGCGAGCACGTCTAATATTGTCGAGAATATCTCGACCACGGTTCCGGACAATTACGATCCCAGGAAAAATACGTTACGCATCATCACCCCACGCCGGGGGGCGCGGGGCGGTATGTGGGACTCCCCCGCCAATAGATGGGCGCGGCGGGGATACCCACTAAAAAACCTGGGGATGTTCCTGCGAGACGCCATAGTGCCGGGGGAACGGGTACGCCGAAGCACTCATCCGCGGCCGCAGTAACCGACGCTCACAGGAATATCAATCGGCAATATTAGACGTGAGTTTGTGCCGTTTTTCTTGTTATAAGTAGTATAATTTATTTATAATCAGACACTTGATATGCTTACGGTAATTACAAATTACCAAAACGCACAAGTTATTTCTTATTTTTAAACTTATCTAAAAGTATATTCAAGTTTATGGAGAACACTCGCGATAGTTTTAAAAATCGAATAGAAATAAAAATTCTTGATAAATAGCTTAGGTTTAGAGGGTTAAAACAGAACTAAAAAAGGGAAAATTTGATGAATATCTTTCTACAATTATAATTATTGCAGTAATTAAAATTTGCACACCTGATAAGCTCCGTTGACGTATTGTTGAGTATTTTTAATGATAACCAGATGAGCTGGAAGATTGACACCCATCGCTGAAAAAATGGATTAAATATAACGAAGTTATACAACATAAGTGATTTTACAAGGAATTAAATAAAAATACCTATATTTTAAACCGACTTTAGCGCGTTTTTAATAAGCAATGGCCACGTTTTTAATTATGACCCGCTGACCCCCCTGACCCTGGGTTCAGATCTCAGCATGTGGCAAAAAGTTTGCCTGGACGCTACCGTGTTTTGGAAGGCACATAAAACTGTGGGTCCCGGCTGTTTCCTATAAGATGATATGTAGGAGGCAGTCGTTAGGTCATGTTGCAGGCCCTGTAGTTATCTCAGCGACCTAAAACTGCAACATATAGGTTCGCCGCACAACCTATTAAAATTGGGATTTAGCTCTGACAGTGTAAGTAGGGTAAATTGTTCTGTTGAAGGATAAACTCCAATTACATTTTAAACGCAGATTTCTCTGGCACGCATGAAAACTTCGAAACTATAATTTCAAAAAATAAATTTTAAATGTTGCCAAGAGCTTAGCTTCAGATTTAATGACAACAGATTTAAAATGTTTATTACAAAACCATTTAATGTAAAATAAACGTAAATATGGTTGATATTTACGCAACTTTTCAGCGTTTTCATAGTTAAAAACATGTTTTTAAAGTAGCAAGTCTCTAAGACCGCTGTAGCGGCTGTAACGTTAAACTCAACTTTTTTTCGGACCGCTATAGCGGTCGGGACGTTTGAGTGGTTATTATTATGACATGAAAATCGCTAGACCGATTTCGAAAATTAAGACAACATGGGAAATCGATAAGAATAATCTTTTACAAATCGGTTCAGTCATTTTTGTGTGTGTCTATTGTTTAAAAGAAATATAATATTTCCGACGAATTGTGAACCTTTTCTTTTTTGGAACTCGGTCAAAAAGAAAGATAAACTCTTATAACTAAATAAACGACAAGAAAAAATTATAAAAAGTATTACCTAAAGTAGTGGTCGTAATAAGTATAGGCAGATCCCTATTTCGGAACGCATTTTCAATGCTGATTCTTTCTTCAAAGAGAAGGCCGGCGTGATGGCATCCTACGCCATTTAAAACTAACGCCTGAAAAATATAAGATAGCAGTTTATTTTAAATGTACAGAAGGAAAGGGTGACTGATTGACTGATCTATCAACTTACAGCTCAAACCACTGAACGGATTCGTTTGTAATTTGGAATATAGATAAGTTTTATGATGTAGACCTCCGCTAAGAAAGGATTTTGTCATGCGGGCAAAACCGCGAGCATAAGCTAGTAGATATATAAAAGGAAAGAGTGACTGACTGATCTATCAACGAACAGCTCAAACCACAGAACACATTCGCTTTAAATTTGAAATATATCTAATATATAAAATTCTCGTGTCACAGTTTTCGTTGCCATACTCCTCCGAAACGGCTTGACCGATTTTGATGAAATTTTTTGTGCTTATCCGGTATCTATGAGAATCGACCAACATCTATTTTTCATCCCCCTAAATGTTAGGGGTAGTCCACCCCTAAATTTTTTATTTTATTTTTTAGACAAAATTTTTAATTTCTATTTTTTTATGATACAACATACAAAAATACATACAATCCTCAATTTTCACCCTTCTACGATCAACCATTATTTTTTAATAGCCATTTTAGTAATTTAATCATTTTTCCTCTCCGGTCGAAAACTGATCAATCGTCATTTAATTAGTTATCCCCGCCAGATGTCTACAGGTGTCACTTCTGACCCAGTAAACAGCACGGAGTAGGGATGAGAACGAAGCCGGTCTCCTTTCTTTCTCACTCCCTACACAGTTGTCGGCCATCATTATTGTTTATGCATCAAGTGTAGTAGTAACGTTGACAATTATTATTTTGCTATCTCAGTGTAACTCTCATATTAACTTTTAATCATTCCTATTTTATCAATAATAATTAAATTATCAATTTTGAGTGTATTTTGCACGATTAGTTAATCAAGTGATTTTATAACCTCAAAAGTACTCAACACGTGACACGAGCTTACAATAACAACGGATTTTGTGTTGTAAGTATACTTTTTTTTATTTATATCGAAAATGTTGTTGATCTTATAAAAATGTAATTTTAATTTAATTTTATTAAAAATGTAATTGAACAATTAAGATTTTCATAGTTTCCAAAAAATCAATCATTATGAATCTTTATTTTGAAATGTCAATGGAAATATTGGTTGTATGAAAAAATTATAAGAGACAATGTTTTCATAAAATTTAATTTTTTACTTTTGTTTGAAAAAAAATTCCATAAAATAATGCTTATTTCACGCATATACCACATTCTTACATACATACAAAATATACACATTCTAAAATACATACATACTTCCAATAAGTAAGCTATTTTTTGTCTACACTAGAAATTACTAGGAAATTATTTATATGGCAAAGCAACGTTTGCCGGGTAAGCTAGTATATATATATAGGTTTTATGATGTAGACCTAAGAAAGGACTTTGTCATGCGGGCAAAGTCGTAAACATAAGCTAATTTTATTGATAAAACTATATGCTCTCAGTTATTTTACCGGGTGAAAAGTAGTCTTAAAGAGATATTCTAGGGTCTAAGTTAATCAGCTCATATTTGGTTCAGCCATTTGGGCGTGAAGAACATTATTTTTTTTATTCTACGAAGTAAGAAGACGAGCAAGACGCTCTCCTGATGGTAAGAGATAACGCTGCCTATAATTATTAGTACAGTGCTACCCAGGATTACTTACCCAGGAAGGTAAAAATTCACTCGTAAAATAATATTAATAATATTGTTTTAATTTACTCGTTTTATATGTTTGAATATGGAATATGTTTTGTTTATGTCTTATTGAGAAAATTACATTGAATTGGACCAACGTAATGTTCGTTTTACTTCCACGGAATAATATAATAAACTAGTTATTTTCATCAGGTTATGGTCCTTTCACGAGAACATGGCTTCAACAGCAGGTAATCCTGCAGCAGCAGCTATACCAGTAATTGAAAAACTAAAAGGGTATGAAAATTATGTAAACTGGAAGTTTCAATTGAAAATGCTGCTCATACATGAAGACCTGTGGGATGTTATCTCCGAGGATGAGGCTGAAAGTGCTGAAAAAGACCCAAATTTTAAGAAAAGGTCGTTGAAAGCACTGGCAAAAATTTGTTTGTCAGTACAACCAGCTGCATACATGCATGTCCGAAAGGCGGAGACAGCCCGTGAAGCCTGGTCCAATTTGAAAAAGGCTTATGAGGATAAAGGCCTTACGCGACGACTAAGTCTCCTCAGAATATTATTTGCCACCAAATTGAGTGATTTCAAAGACATGGAGGCGTATATTGCAAAGATTTGTGATGTGAGTCAACAATTGAGCGACATTCAGTCACCTCTTGATGATGATTTTGTCGCGGTTATAATGTTGAGCGGTTTGCCTGCCGAATATGATCCCTTAATCATGGCACTAGAAAACTCAAACATTTCACTATCAAGTGAAATTGTAAAAGCAAAATTGATGCAGGAAGTACAGCGGCGCGGTGACAAAAATGAAGAAGGCTCAACAACAGCGCTTGTTTCACATAAGAAAATAAGATGTTTCAAGTGTAAGAAGTTAGGACACACATCAAAACAATGCAAGGGGGGAGCAAGTAACAAGAAAGAGAATAGTAACGGAGAGGCGATGTTAACTGCATTATCGACGTGCGTGCGTAAGGATGTGTGGATTGTCGACTCCGGTGCCAGCAACCACATGTGTAACGACAGGGACATGATCACTGATTTTGTGCCTGGTTTCATAACTGAAGTGAAAGTGGCGAATGGTGAAAAACTCTTTACTCGCGGTCGCGGCAATGTGATAGTAACCTTAAAGCATAGTGTAAAGACAATAAGTAATGTCTATTACGTGCCAAATTTGGCAACCAATTTGTTATCTGTCAGTGCTTTGACAAGGAAAGGTTTCAGAGTTATTTTTATAGATGAAAATTGTAAAATATATAAAAATGATACCTTGATAGCGTCAGCTAAACGCGAATGTGGTGTGTATAGGCTTGAAACTGTAGAGTCTGAGCGGAGTGATACATCAGTTGTAGGGCATAATAATTGTTCAGCTTTTACAGAATGCAACGAGGCTGTGTCGATGGAGAGTCAAACAGGCTCAAAAGCTTCGCCAGCGGTGCAAGAGGATGTATCACAAACCCAAAAGGCGTCACAAGTAGAGTGGCACAAACGACTAGGTCACCTTAACGTGCGTAGTATGCAAGTCCTAAAAGGTATGAACTCTGGAATAGATTACGATACTTCTACGTTCGAGTCTTGTATTTCTTGCATTCAGGGTAAACAAATTAGATTACCGTTCCCGAAAAAGTCTTTCAGTCGTGCGACTGAGATATTAGGGCTAGTGCACATGGATTTATGCGGGCCCATGCCGGAAAAATCGATTGGTGGTTCAAGATATTTCTTTTCACTTATAGATGATTTTTCGAGAAAGACTTTTGTTTATTTTCTGAAAACTAAAGATGAAGCTTTTACTAAATTCATGGAGTTTAAGGCTTTAGTTGAAAATCAGACCGGGAAAACACTGAAAAGCATTCGTAGCGATAACGGCACTGAATTTATTAATACTCGTTTTCAGAATTTCTTAAAGAAACACGGTATTCGCCATGAGACGACTGTTCCTCACTCGCCAGAACAGAATGGTGTGGCAGAGAGAGCCAACCGCACCATCGTGGAGAAAGCCAGGTGCATGCTTCTTGGTGCCGGGCTGGATCAAAGCTTCTGGGCGGAAGCTGTAAACACCGCCGTATATTTGAAAAATAGGTCCCCCACGAAAGCTGTTAGAGGAACTACGCCCGAAGAAAAATGGTCCAAACAAAAGGTACATCTAACTCACCTTAAAGTATTTGGATGTATGGCTCATATACGGATAGAAAACAGAAAGAAGTTTGATGCAAAAACTAAACCGTGCATTTTTGTAGGATATTGTCAAGACACCAAGGGCTATAGATTCATTGACCCTACGAGCATGAAATGCATAACGAAGGCCAGAAATGTAACATTTCTGGAAAATGTTTTCTATCGTCCTGAGAAGGATAACGGTTCTTTAAAAGAACGTGATGTACTTGTCCACATCTCTCCATCTAAATGTAACTGTCAGCCTGTTAGTGTAGTAGACCCTGCACATTTAGATTCAAATGATGATTCTATAACTCCAAGTAATGCTGGAGCTGATGAATCAGTTGGGCAGGCAGATGGAAGTAGAGATATGTCTCTAGATGTTACTGACAGTAGTGAAACAGATGATTTTCGCGATGAAAATTATATTCCAGATGAATCGTCGTCGTACGAGTCGTTGGAATACGACGAGAACGCTCAGCTGGCATCACAATGCATCTTCGTGGCTGAAGTAGATCGTGCTGACGACGAGCCACTCACTGTGAAGGAGGCGCTGGAAGGCGAGGAATCTGCGAAATGGAGAGAGGCGATGGACGATGAGTACAAGTCATTTATTGTCAACAAATGTTGGACACTGACTGATTTACCGGCAGGACAAAAGACTGTGAAGAGTAAATGGGTGTTTAAGAAGAAAAGAGGACTTAATGGTGAAGTTTTGAGATTTAAAGCTCGTTTGGTAGCCAAGGGCTATACACAAAGGTATGGAGAAAATTATTTTGAGACGTACTCACCTGTAGTCAGATACTCAACTGTAAGGACAATACTTGCTCTAGCCGCTGAACATAACATGGAGGCGGATCATCTTGATGTTAAGACAGCGTTTTTAAATGGTGATCTGTCTGAAACCATTTATATGGAGCAACCAGAAGGATTTCGTGACAAGAGGAATCCTACAAAAGTATATCGCCTAAATAAGGCAATTTATGGTCTTAAACAAGCGTCCAAAAGTTGGTATGACAAAATAAATGACGTATTAGTAAGAAAACTGAAATTTAAGAAGTTTTCGTCGGAACCTTGTGTGTTCATGAGAAATACTGCTCGAGGTTTGAGTTTTATTTGTCTGTATGTTGACGATATCATCTTATTTTCAAATAATGAGATTGATAAGTCTACAATCAAGAAACAGCTGATGTCTCAATTCGATATGAGAGATTTAGGGCCAGCGCATCACTTTCTCGGCATGAGACTTTGTAGAAAGGAAGAAGGTGGTTTCACCTTGGATCAGTCAAGTTACATTAAAAATGTTTTACAACGGTTTAATATGGCCGAGTGTAAACCGGCTGTTACCCCAATGGAGTGTGGTTTGAAACTGTTGAAAAATGACTCCAAATGTGAAAACTTGCAGTATCGAGAGTTGGTGGGTTGTCTGATGTTCATAGCTGTTTGTACAAGACCTGACATTTCGCACGCAGTGAGTGTCCTCAGCCAGTTTAACGAAAGCTACGGAGAGGATCACTGGAAGGCTGCGAAGCGAGTATTACGTTACCTGAAAGGTACACTGAACCATTGTTTAACTTATAAAAAAAGTGGTTTGTCTGTCAGTGGATATGTAGATGCAGACTGGGGCTCTGATGAGCTGGACCGGAAGTCATTTACTGGTTACATCTTCAAGATTGGTAACTGTGCTATCAGCTGGCAAAGCAGGAAACAGAAAACAGTAGCACTTTCAAGCATGGAAGCGGAATACTTAGGTCTATCAGATGCTTGTAAGGAAGCTTTGTTTATAAGGAGTTTTATGCATGAATGTCTTGGCGTTAACGTTACTGTACGTATCTATAATGATAATCAATCTGCGTTGGCCAGGGCAACAAACTCGATGTATCACTCCCGAACGAAACATATTGACATTCGTCATCATTTCGTACAAGACATTGTTAAGCAAGGGTTTGTTGATCTGCAATATATGTGTACGAATGATATGATGGCGGACGTATTAACTAAACCTCTTAGCGGGGATAAAACGCGTAAATGTGTTAACCAACTTGGGTTAAATAGTAATGTAGTTGGTTAATGTTTGATATATAGTAAGTTTAGTTTGAGGGCCAGTGTTAGACCTCTGTTGTAGTTCAAACTAACCTTTATATTAATTTACTCGTTTTATATGTTTGAATATGGAATATGTTTTGTTTATGTCTTATTGAGAAAATTACATTGAATTGGACCAACGTAATGTTCGTTTTACTTCCACGGAATAATATAATAAACTAGTTATTTTCATCAAGACTCTTCACCCCAGTAATTTCACTAGCTACAGTGCCCTCCTACCGAAGCACAGTAATGTTCAGACTTTCGCATTAAAAAAATGGTAAGCCTTTTAACTGATTGATAAAGCCTTTGACTGACTACGTTTTTAAGGAGTAAAGAAAAAATAAATGCTTTTAACAAAGGGTGTAGGTACCATTTTTTTATATTTTTCAGTACCTACCTAAAATCTTAATATTCAAACAATTAATGAAATTACGAATATTTCTACAAAACATTGTTTACCTGTAACTTTTTGTTCTTTATCTTGGAAGCGAGTGCGGTCAGCTTTGCTTTTTGTTCGACATCGAAAGAGATCGTGAGTTCTTTGGACAAAGTTTCTGCTGTCAATGCTACGCTTTTTCTTGTGTTGCAGAATATCTGGGGGTTTTAAAATAATATGAAAAATACGTTATAGGTACTTCTTATAGACATGGACCTAAAATTACTAAACGAAATCTCCTAAAAAAGGAATGAGGCACTCCTAATAAGCTCGACTCGCATCTTACTTAATATTATAAACGTGAAAGTTTGTAAGAATGGGTGTCTAGATGTTTGTTATTCTTTCACGCCTCAACTGGTGGACCGATTGAGCTGAAATTTTGTATAAAAACGAGATTGAGACGAGTTGAGATTTTGTGAAGTTTTGTAAGAGCTTAGACTTTGGAATAACACATAGGCTACATAAGTGCTGCGGGTGAAACCGCTGGGCGCAGCTAGTATACATATATAGACGCGCTCGCATATAGGATTTATATAGGTACACGTTCGTACTTATTCTGACTTATTCATACATAGGTACCTACGTATCTACCTCATAGTAATTTTGCTGAAATCTGATCCTCAACCCTCATTAAAAGATGACCGCAAATACTTAACAACTGCAAATAGTAACAATAATAACGTCAGCCATGTTTTTGATTTTTTATTTGATAACGACCTTTGTTATATTTAACATTAAAATACGTATCTAAATTCCTTACCAAAGTTGGTTTTCCATTATGATATTTTTGTATGACTGGCCGTAGTTTATAGTTGAGTATAATATCGAATTTGAATATGCTAGTGCCTTCAGGACAAGGATACCCTTCGACTACTCGCTTCAGTTTCACTGGACGACTCTCATCGCCAAATCTAAAAGGCGATTATATTTTATTGCAATGTTAAGGCGTAGTTTTAGATTTATTATATTAAATTCAGGCATTGAAAATTGAAAAGGTGCAACTGCAAACTTAACTTAAAACTCAAATCACAATACCTATGTATTAAACCATGTATTTAATATGGTCACAATTAAGAGTATTTGTATTGTATTGTACCCTAACATACCGTGTAACTTAACTTTTGTGAAATCTGGACTTTTGTGAAACTTTCAAAAGGTATCTAAGTTACCTAATAAATATTTATAAAATCAACTAGATAGTAATTAGGCTTTTTACACTAACAGAACATTACGCTGCTAGAGCCAGAATCAAATCACAATTATTATAGAGGTGTGGCTATCATTTATGCAACTGAGTCCCAAGATTCTTCAGACAAGGTCATAAACGACTCTAATTTCTTAAAGGTGAGGACCGAGACCAGATATTAACACGGCTCCAAAATACTAGCTACTAGCTACCAAGCAACTCATCTAATAATTTAAAACAAACCCATAAAATCCGAATATATAAGTATAAAAGGAAAGAGTGACTGACTGAATGATCTTTCAACGCACAGCCCAAACCGCTGAACGGATTGAGTTGAAATTTGGGACACAAATAGGTTTCATGGTGTTGAACTCCACTAAGAAAGGATTCCTGATCACAAGCTAGTAGATAATATAAAGATTTCGAGAATTTAAAACTTCACAAAAAGGTTGACCACACAACCTACATTGACAGCTGTGTTTTAAAACCATGTTAATATTCAAACACTAATTCCTCTACAGCAACGTAAAAAAATGTAACAAATTTACGTAATCATGCACAAAATATCATATTTCCTTACTTATAATAAACAGCAGGTTTATCATGGCCTCCTAGCCAAGCGGCAACATCCTCCGGGTTGCTAACTGTTGCTGAGACAGCTATGAACCTGATCTGCGGCGACTGTTTGTGCACTAGTTCTGTGCCGCGGTATTGATTCTGAAGCTGCTCTATACGATGTGCTGATTGGGCTGATGACTTTTGAACAAATTGTTAGGTTAATAGGCTTTAACTGATGTGAAATTGTCTTAAATCTCTTAAAAATGAAGTCTAAACTCTCTAAAGCCGCGTCTCCAGCTAGAGTTTTGGTCTACACAATCAATAAAAGCATGACAACAACATTCCACAAATTTCCAAGCGATTTTGATGAATATTAATATTATGTTTCTGTTGTTCGTGCTTTTCATCGGGTATGGAAAGCAAAAACATTGTTGGAGCAAACCATTAGCGTAGTTTGACAATGTTTCATGAAAATGTTGAGATGGTTTTGTTGATTGTGTAGACCAAAACATGCGCAGGAAATCCAGCTCAAGCTATCACTTCGTTTAAGATTCTATGTTATAATAACTTTCTACAATCGAAATCGTGTTCTAGAATCATTCACAACATTTTGGTGGCCTATTCTATTGGCGGCTCCAGATTAGTGGCGTGAAGCCCCGTGAACAGGCGTGAACGTGAATGTGGACGGTTTTCGCGGGGTTCACGCGCATTCACGCCTGTTCCCCGATCAGTGTCGGTATTTTGTCCCGCGACAAAGGGTTCGCGCCCCCTTCGCGCGGCGTTCACGCGTACACATCCACATTCACGGCCCCGTGCCAGTTTCGTTTTTCAGATTCTGATAACTGCTTCTTCATAGAAAGTCTGAAATGAATTTTATATAATTAATAAAGACAGTTCTAATCATTTACCTACTAAGTAAATTCATTAATTCACTAGGTACACCAGCAAACATACCTGGATCGGTTACGATGTATTTCAGTCATCCACCATCTTCTTTTTTTCCAACGCTTTCTTGTAAGTTTCTTGTTTTGGACGTCTAAATAGTTATATATTGCCACAGCAAACAAAGTTATTGCAGCAGCAGCTTCTACGTCCATTTCGCGGCAGGTTTCAGGAACGATTGAGAGCATCCCGTGAATGTGGAGGGCACGACTTGTGCCGTGAATTCACAGCGAGAATTCGCGCGTGAATTCACGGCACTAATCTGGAGCCGCCATATGGTAGTGATTATTTCTATTAACTGACAATTATTTTTGTTGTTTTGTTGCTGAGACCGCTATCTCGTTGGTTTCAAAAAGGTTCTCAACTGTGTAGCTTTTGGCTAGTAAGACTTATTATACAATCTACTGCAACTTTACGTATATCGAAAATGTCCGACAAACCTCAATAGTCTTCATCCGACTAACAACAGCCTCTAGGACAGGTCCTCGGCACTCATCGTTCAGGATATGAACCTCGTCTATCAGAAACAGTTTGATAACTTCCACCAATTGTCTGTGTTCGCGCCAACGACGCGTCACCATATCCCATTTTTCAGGAGTTGTTATAATTATCCTAGAATGGAGTGATGGAGAGGTAGGTCGAAATGAAGTAAACATAATGTAATGGTAAAACGTAAATAGGAGCAAGCAAAGCAAAGTAAGATCCAGTGAAGCAAAGTAGAAGCGAGTGAAGCGAAGTTGGATCGAGTGAAGCAAAGTAGAAGCGAATGAAGCGAAGTTGGGCGAGTGAAGCAAAGCAGAAGCGAGTGAAGCGAAGTTGGATCAAGTAAAGTACAGTAGAAGCGAGTGAAGCGAAGTGGGATCGAGTGAAGCAAAGTAGAAGCGAATGATGCGAAGTTGGGCGAGTGAAGCAAAGTAGAAGCAAATGAAGCGAAGTTGGGCGAGTGAAGCAAAGTAGAAGCGAGTGAAGCGAAGTTGGATCAAGTGAAGCAAAGTAGAAGCGAGTGAAGCGAAGTAAGATCGAGTGAAGCAAAGTAAGACTAGGAACAAAGTAAATCCAGTGAAGCGAAGTGAGACTAAGTGAAGCAAAGTAGGATCAAGTGAAACGGAGTAAGGCCAAGTGAAGCAAAAGTATGATCAATTATAGAAAAGTAGGATTAAGTTAAGTAAAGTTTGACCTTTTTCAAAGTTTTTTATCTTACCTATAAGGCTTCAACTGAGTAAAGTCGACATTGGTATCTCCTGTAACTTCGATGCACATGAGACCCAATTTAGTGAACTTCGGATACCATTCTGTAAGTCTTTCTGTGCACAGGGCTTTTACAGGCGCCACTGAAGAAAATAGGTTTAAAATGTTAAGAAATAAAATTAAAAAAACTACCACCATCAGAGGGATTATTAGCTGACTAGAAAAGTAAACTTCACTACCTATAACCATACATAATATTTTTTGCTAACGTACACAAAAACTTAAAGAAAATGCCCACTTCTTAACTTTTTCTGACTTGTATAATATTGTGCCTAATACAAAGTAAAAAAAAGTCGTTTAACTTAACTTTTTGTGTCTCTAAGTACATTTATTTTTGTCGGCATATAGCGAAGTCATCTCCCGAATTAGCCAATCCACATCCACATGCGTATGTTAGTAAAATGTAAATAATGTAAAAGTATCTTACTATAAATAATTTTGAAGTCGTCGTTGCATTGCTTGTCTTCCAACTCCATCAGAAGTTGGACGATCGCCATTTCGAAAACAACCGTCTTCCCTGAACCGGTGGGAGCGCTTACCACCATTGATTTATCTAAATATTATTGAAACTTGATAAAAGTCTTACAATTTTACAAGCTTTTATTTACCTCCACATGTCCGTTGTCTGTCTGTCTGTCTGTAATCAAATCTTGCAAGTTATATTTGACCCACTTCCCTGTTTCCGATTGAGCTAAAATGTTGTGTGCATGTATAAATAGGATGACAATACAATATTAATGATGGAGCAGGAACGACGCAACTCCATCGAGTTTGGACTCATTTGATTTGTCTTGACGAGTACTTTCGTGCTAAATGGTAATAAAAAGTAATAAAAGCTTGTTTTTTTCTTAATATCCCTTGTTTATATTCGTTTCATGTGATCAAAGAATATCATACTTCTAATATATATACGAAAATTATTTTACTAAACAAAGCGGGCTGGCAAGAGGTAGCACTGGACGTAATAATGGAAGGACTTGGAGGAGGCCTTTGCCCAGCAGTGGGACAGTACAGGATAGTAATAATAATACAAATAATCTATATTTTAAATTGGTTAATAAAAAAAAATGAGCGGTTCCGCATTACGTCTGAGTTTAAGCTTGAAAGAGACTTATAAGTTTAATGACTACCCCCAAACCGTAATTCTTACCTGAATAAACTAATACCTGAGTAAACTTACCTGAATATAAAGCATCCTCGATGACGCTAGACTGCACTATATTGAAGAATGGATAACAAAATACATCGCGATATTTTTCATCTAAAAAGAAAGGACATATAAAGCATTAACAATATTATTATTATTATTCAAATATGTATGTTCCATGGTTTTCAGTACTTACGTATTTCTTCAACACTTCGAAATTCACCATTTTGCCCTGTTCTTTTTGCTGGTCGTGGTATGTTAATAATTTCTTTATGAACAGTGTTTACAACATTTACAGAGTTTTCTAGATTATTGTGTTCCGAAGAAAGTGATAAGGGCTGAGATTCCTGCGAGTAACCTATTTCATCTCCTAACACATCGGTAAAAACCGCACTGAAAAATATAAGCGAAAAAATTTAACACGTGGAAAATTATTTACCGCGTTGATATTATGTTATCTATTTATTATTGCAAATAACTTACAGATTGGTATTACTCATCACAAATTACTATTCGTGCCTAAAGTTTTTAAATAATACCGATTATTCAATGAAATTAATAAAGAAAATATGTCATAGTAAAATAAAAAATCCCGCGCCACTTTTTGACATAAGACATAAATTATTATTGTCTATACTTCCGGTTTTGAAGAATTGCCATATAAAAAAAAAATTATGGTGCGCTTACACGAGGCTAGTTATTATAAAGATGAAGGACCATGAATTAGAAAATAATTTACTTGACATTTACTGTCATTGAAATTTGACGTTTGCAGTTTCCTTGTTTTTTTGATTTCCCCGAGTAGAATTCAAAGTTAATTTTCGAATGTATTTTCCTTGTATTTATTTAATTAAAATTATGTACCTCAAATGTTTTGATTATCTCAGTATCAATTAATCGTAATCTCTAATTAATTATTTAGCAAAATGTAAGTATTAATGCTTAGTTTTACCGAACATACTTGATTTAATTCTTATTTGTGGTGTTAAATTTTGTTATCTTTTCAGGGAAATGCGAAGAAGAAACGATTACGATGATACCTTCAGCATTGATACTCAAACATTAGAGAATATAGTGTTAGACGTGAGAGAAAAAGAATTAGCGCAGCTGCATTCTTTGAGCAAGAAAGTATGCTACTTACACACAGATCTATTGTATTATAGAAATCCCAAGTCGAAGATTGGGTCGACTTGTTATGATGCTTGGAGGGTGATGATTAAGAAGTTAGGAGGTTCTCCTAATGCATGGAGGGATCTTGGATACGCATTAGGCGTGAGCCAGGATGATTTGGATGTGAGTTTTTGTTTTTTTTTTAAATCATGTGTTAAAACTAATGTAATGCGTGTGAGAATAACTCAAATTATTACTTTTAAGTTTACAGACAAGCTGGCATAGATTCAGATCAATTTTATTGAATAATTTTTTAAAATTCAACAAATATAAATAATTTATCAATGTCATATTTTTTTTATTGTCTCTTGTTTTTTAATGCTGTATTAATGTAAATTTTACCAATACTTCCAGTACATCATGGCATCAGTAAGAGACGATCCTGCCGACATGGTCATAAAAGTGTACAGACAAAATGAAACAGCTACAATAGACAAAATAGTTGATGCTTTCATCAAACTGAAAAGATATGACATTCTCAAAGCTATTGAAGAGCCCTTGTGCAATTTGGCCCAGTGTTTCAACAAGGATGACAGCGGTTACCACAGTTATGAAAAAAGCACTGGCCAAAGAGAGGTGGTCAGCCTAAAAAACTTAAAAATTGATCTCCCACCAGCATTGAACAAGAAAATGGTTATAAAACAAAAGGAGCCGGATAAACCAAAACAAATGAAGGCGGCAGCTAAAGTGAACGAGCCAGTAGTAAACGATTATCCTACTTTGTTCCTAACATTTGCCCAAGATGGTCTACCCACAGCTATTAACATACAAGATTATGTGAACACATGGCTTGAAATGCCAGGCGTAAGAGTTGTGACACTCAGCGGCAGAAGGGATGAAATATATCAGAATCCCGAGAAGTTTATCAGAGAGTATTTTGAAAAGGTGATTTTTTTCTATTTTTATGCTATCTGAGTATGATAAATCTGGGGGCACGGTAGTGCCCCCGCCAAGTCGAGCGCGAAGCAAGCACTGCTGTACCATCTTTACAGGAACCATTTCGTCGCATTTTCAGGCCCCTATTTGAGAACCTCTGGATAAGACCAGAACACAGAAATTTTCGTCATCCAGTAAGCTATAATTACATACTTAAAATCCAAAATTTCAAGTCTGTAGGTCATTAAGTTCCGAAGTTAAGCGAAAGCAAAGTTTCGCATTTTCGACACTCACTCACTCATGATCATCAAAATAGAACTAGTACTTCCCATAAACTCAGAGAGCTGAAATTTGGTACATACTTAGAATTTATTGTATAAGCCATAGGAAAACTAAAAAAACATGCAATTTCGGTCTCGTTTTCAAGATAATTTATCTGCATAAATAACTTTGTAATCTCATATAAATGTATAGGATTACAAAGTTACTTTTGCAGTCAATGGTTAAAATTGTGTAATATCCAACTTATTAATTCAAAATATATTTAAGGCATAGTATATGTATATGTGAGTGTGTATATGTGTCGTAAATCGTCAGTTATGATCAGGCGATATCTAGCGTGGCCAACTAAAATAAGAGCCCAACCAAACTATTAGAAGAGATCGACATACCGCCTTTACTACAAGCTTTTATTTACTTTCACCTGTCGGTCTGTCTGTCTGTAATTAATGCAAGTTTAATTAGGCCCACTTCCCGGTATAATATTATGATGCATTGGACTAAGAGTGAATGCACACGTATCTAGATGGCGCTGACTGTATTTTAAAACGCGCTTACGGTTTGTATTTCTGATAACCTTATAATATAGCGTTTCTACAAAAATAAGTGAAATCCCACCAAAAACATTCCGTAAAAAACTAGCCAAGTCTCGATGGAGCTGCTTGTTTATCTCTAAAAAGTAATGAAATCTAGACAAAGTCGTGCCAAGTATAAGGTTCCTTACTGCGATTTCTTTATTATTATAGTTAATGTTGTGTGACTTGGCCGTTGAAGGGTACACAAGGGTATTATACCAGGTGCTCCATGACACTATTGCACCAATCTGTCCGCTACCCATTCACGATAGAAAATTTCCACTTGGAAAACGTTGATTGTATAACCAGTCAATTGTAGGCTTGATAAAGCTGCGTATTTCAATAATACTTATGTTTAGGTGATCCTAGTGTCATGGAGCATCTGGTTTTGTACCCTTCAACGGCCAAGTCACACACAACATTAACTATAATAATTAAGAAATCGCAGTAAGGAACCTTATACTTGGCACGACTTTGTCTAGATTTCATTACTTTTTAGAGATAAACAAGCAGCTCCATCGAGACTTGGCTAGTTTTTTACGGAATGTTTTTGGTGGGATAGATAATTTACATGTTATTAGTATGATTGTCTTATGCACTTTAAACCTTATCTAACAGTTCTTAAAGAGATAAAATAGCTACAGTATTTTTTTGACAGAGAGGAATGATTCAAAAGCTACAAAAAAGGGATAACTTAGAACTAAATCTCCAGAAAAAGTGGGTCAAGTAAAAATAACAACCATAATATTATGACAAATAAAAAATATCAATCAGTGTTACTGGTTAAAAGTTTAAATACAGTACAAAATGCTCTCCATTTTACTCTATTAATTGGTTTGAGAGCATTCCAGATATTTAAACCAGCCTATTATTTCCTAACTATATTTTTTAATTGCTTGGATATAATATTTATTGGGAGAGGATAAAATAGTACAAGATAGAGTAGGCTCAACAGTTGGTTGAAAATGTCTAAATTGAATGTTATTAAAGTATAATTCTCTGTGTAATAATATGTTTATTTATTTTTTCAGGCTGATTTTGTTGTGCCAATCATCACACCACAATATTTAGAAGAAATTCGTTCCCACAATGTTACTGTACCCAATACTACAGAAAATTTGGATCACAAATATGTGAATTTTATATACAACTTGATTGTGAATAATTATATCCATGCATCTGGATGTTTGAACAAGAAAGTCAGGAGTGTTTTGCCTCAGAATTCTAATGCCGATTTGTATATGAGTATTAATATGTACCCTGATTTATTGCCATGGACTTATGAGACAAACTTTGATGAGCAATTTCAAGCATTCTTGCGGCATAGATTTACAACTATGTAGAGGTTGTTTCAAACAAATTCAACTCTAGCTATGTACAAGTTGAATTGAATGAAAGAATAACTCATTAATAATATTATGGCCATCTCCTGAAGCAGGATGTTTTATGGTGTGTATCTCCAATATTGCATAAAAAAGGAAGCAGTATAGAGGCAATTGTGACCTCATTTATATTAAAATGGTGAAAAAATCACTTTCCTATTTCGTTAGGTACTAACTAAAACTAAATCGCCTTAAATGTACAGGAATTTTTCGAAACTTATATTTTTAGGAAATTTTGAAAATTATGCAATAATATTTTTATAAAAAAAATGTACCTGATAGATGCTGTATTCAATAAAACGCATGTATTTATTTTTGAATTTTTATTTATCCTTGATTTAAATCTAAACACAAGAGAAAGAACTTAAAATTCATAGGTATCAGTTCTTAGCCTATTTGGCTATTTAACTAAAAAGACAGAAAATTAATGATAAATAGGCAGATGTAAGTACATAAGTAGAAAATGTTATTTAATATAAAAATATAGTATTGGCTACATATTGAGGTAAGTGCACTTTTCTTTATTATATTTCTTAATTTATAAGGCAACAAGAGACAAGTTTTCTATTTATATATTAATCAGCATACATATTATAAGCATAGTTTTTTGGGTTTCAACTTTGGATTTAACAAGAATTCTCTGATACTATCTAAGATGACACAATTTTTGTGATGGTCAGCATTTAACATTAGACAAAGATTTTCTGGCATGTGGGAATTATGACATATATATTCAGAGAATATAAAGCAATTAAAGAGTGTAGACACATGTGATTATATATTTGTAGTAATTATTTTAAAATCATAATCACACTATCAAATCCAATTGTGACAAATTATTAATTTGCTCTTAGATGGATTAATTTGATCACATGTCAGAAAAACCATGTAGTTTTTACAGTTCACTTTTTAGACGTGTAGCTTTAAGTTTATAAACTTAGTATGAGTTTTAGATGAACTACGTCTTAAGAATTAAAAAGTGTAAAAATTCTTAGTCTATAACCACAATAATTATTAATTCAATTACGTAACATTGTATTATGTATTCGAGAATGTGCAATTAGGATTTGGATGAAAAGAACTTTCCATTTTTCTCAAGATTTAACTTTTATACCTTTAAATTAGAAGGAAAGAAAAAAAACTGATATTACATAATTGCCCTCCAATGGCAATGCTGCCAGCATTCTGGGCACTCTGCCATATGACAGTAGTTTGATGTACTCAGAATTTCTGTAGATCGGCTTGTGGCCAATCTGTATATATTATTCTTTTCTGTTGTATTGTTTTTTCTCAATAAAGGCATTCATTACATTATATTTTATATAATAATGAGAATACTAGCATTCTAGAATACATATCCCTCTGTTACAAAGGATCTGGGAACATTTTCGTATTTGTCTACTTTTTGGATGTTTTAGTCTCATCCTCAGTAGTATCTTCAACAGTGCTGGTGTCATCAGCAGTGCTGACATCGTTGACGTCAATTCCAGTGTCATTATTGCTGCTATTTGCAAGTTCCTCCTGGAAAATAGAAATTAAATAATGGAAAATTTTTATAAGGCATACTCCAGTGCATAATAGTCATTTGTGGTGACAGTGTGGCATCTCAAAAATATTTTTACAAAAGTTGAACTCTTTACCAAGGGTCATTTTCTGTAAAATAATGCTTTCTGATGTAGTAATGTAACAAATGGACTACATGCTAAAATTTATGGGCTACATTGTAAAGTTTAACAGATAAAGTGGTCTCCCATTTCTTTATAGGTTAGTCAGGAAAACGGCTACGTCGCAAAATGTCCCTTTCTCAAAATGTCCCTCGTTTGGAAATGGTCCCTTTCGCAAAATGTCCCTTTCGCAAACGGTCCCTTTCGCAAAATGTCCCTTTCGCAAATGGTCCCTTTCTCAAAATGTCCCTTTCGCAAATGGTCCCTTTCTCAAAATGTCCCTTTCGCAAATGGTCCCTTTCTCAAAATGTCTCCTTCGCAAATGGTCCCTTTCGCAAAATGTCCCTTTTGTCTGTAAGCTCGCTGGATGCAAAAATGACCCTTATGCAAATTTTCCATTTCAGATAAAAAAATGTTTTATAAAAATACCTATATAAATTAAAAGCCAATAATAATAATATGAGCGAAATTGTGCTCTTAAATTATAATATAGTAAAACAATATACAAATTACCATTTTAATTACAAATATAATACCTTTAACTCGATATTTAATCAGTTTGGATTAACCAAGTTACTCTACGGCAATCAAGGAAGGTTTTATTTATTAACCCCCGACGCAAAAACGACGGGGTGTTATAAGTTTGACGTGTCTGTGGCATCGTAGCTCCCAAACGGATGAACGGATTTTGATTTAGTTTTTTTTGTTTGAAAGTAGAGTTAGTCGAGAGTGTTCTTAGCCATGTTTGGTGAAAATCGAACCAAGATGGCCGCCGATACAAAATGGCGGATTACTTTTTTCTTCCACGACCCCCTCAATATGGGTATCATATGAAAGGGCTTAACGAGTAGAATACAGCCCACTATATAAAATTTTAAATCCAAGATGGCCGCCATCAAAAAATGGTGAATTACGTATTGCGTTGGGGGTTTTTTTAAATTTTTAATTCAATTCACTTGTAAGTTATGAGACACTATGTACTAGGCGTTCAGAAATTTTAAGAGGTCTTTTAAAATTGGGTAAAGTTTCAAAAATCATATAAATTAAATTATAATTTAAATGCAGGCTAAATTCGAAATTTTGGAAACAATTTAATAAATAAATTTTATTTATATAATATGAAAAGACCTCTTATGGATGCTATATGCTGCTCTGGATGCCTAGTACCTAGTTATAAAAAAACCTACCAAAATTGCCATAGGGTTACTCGGTTAATCGAAACTGATTAAATATCGATAAGTTAAAGGTATTTTATTGTAATTAATATGGTAATTTGTATATTATTTTACTATATTATAATTTTTGAGCACAATTTCGCTTATATTATTATTATTGGTTTTTAATTTATATAGGTATTTTTATAAAACATTTTTTTATCTGAAATGGAAAATTTGCATAAGGGTCATTTTTGCATCCAGCGAGCTTACAGACAAAAGGGACATTTTGCGAAAGGGGACCATTTGCGAAAGAGACATTTTGAGAAAGGGACCATTTGCGAAAGGGACATTTTGAGAAAGGGACCGTTTGCGAAAGGGACATTTTGCGAAAGGGACCATTTGCGAAAGTGACATTTTGCAAAAGGGACCATTTGCGAAAGGGACATTTTGCGAAAGGGACCATTTGCGAACGAGGGACATTTTGAGAAAGGGACATTTTGCGACGTAGCCAGGAAAACATTCCTATCTAGTCCTATTACAATACAATTTTTATTTTGTATGGAAAATCCTTTGAATAATCCTATTAGTTAACAATTTAAGGTCCTACAAAGATTTCTTTTTAAAACACTGTATCAGTAAGTTAATCAACAATCTTATCATGTGTAGTGCAACCGTCTTATCATAAATGTGGTGCAACAAGAGTGCATTCTATTAACTGAAGTTATTCTTGACCTGAGTCATAGTTGATGGAATAATTACCTTGATAACTTCCACAAAACTATTGGCTTCCTCCAGCATTTGCTTGAACAAGGTGTTCTCTTCTTTCAGGTCTTCAATAATTTTACGAAGCTTTTCATTTTCATCTAGAGCATCTTGTAGAGCTACCCTGAAATATATAACCACACACTTTACAATCAATTTCACATTTTGGCTTTATATTATATACAGATGTATATGAAAATGATACAAAGATGAATGAAGGTATTTGTAATACTTACTGGCGTTTCTCAGCAAGGATTTGCCAATAATTTTCCGAAGCACCTTCAGGGTTTGTTAGATCATCAACTGTAACCTTATTTTCAATACTAGCTTGGGTTTCCTTTGATGATAAATTCTTCCTTTTCACTTCTACATCACTAAAATAAATCAATTATAAGTGCCAGAAAAGTAACAACAGTACATAATATATAATTTTTAATGTTATTGGAATCTTACACAACTGTCTCTTGGGAAAGTTGATGCTTCAAGTTTTTGGGAAGTCTACCCACTAAATTTTCTCTATCAGAAGCAGTGTGTTGCAAGGTCTTCAGAGATCGTCTTGCACCCTTGGTACTATCCTGAAATAACGAGGTAAATGGTAAATGAAAGCGTATAAATTGTGCGTCTATTTTGCAGATATTGGACTTGTAATCATTTCACTTACCTGGTCCTGCCCACTCATGTTGATAGTTCTGCTAGTTGTTTACCTCAATAGATTCATAAAATGGTCAGACGATTTGTAGTTTCAACAAAATATACAGAAAAATAATACCGATTTGTAATAAACACAACCATAACCAAACCACAACAATGACAGATAGCGATTTTCCCGCTTCTTCGTATGTCAAATGGCTGTCAAAATTTTAATGCCACACAGACTAAAAATAAATGTAATTTGTAGTACAATCGAATTGAAGATTCATAATCGACTAAAATAATCGTTTTGTGCGATTTGTATAATCTGTCTATCATTCGTTCAATTTGTTTTGTTATGTTGTTTTCCTGCTAATTGACATTGACGTAATTTTGACGTCTGACATACTGAATTTGACAAATTGTAATTGTCAGTTTTAGCGAATTGTTGGACGTCGTGAGTTGTGTTTTTCTGCATCGTAAATCGATCTTTTAATTTAATAAAGTCCGTAAAATTATTGTTTTAATCAAGGACATTATAAATGAAGTGTATTAATTATATATTTGCTTAATCTATCAGTATGAAGTGGTTGGTGTGTTGGACTTAAAATATTGTACAAAATTACTTGACTTTTTTAAAGTTATAATTACATTTTTAAGTATATCTAAGTACCTATTGATTTATCTTATCTACCAGTCGTACCTACGCTATAATATCTAGTATCTTGCTAGATTACAGGCGTGAAAGTGCGTGTTGATTATTACCAATAATTTACAATGGATACTCTCAGGTAAGCCATAAAAAATGTTCCATCAATGTTTATGTAGACCTACGTCAAACATTCAAGGGCATTTTATAAGAGTTTTGTCACATATAAGTACTATTAAAATGAGCCTTGAGAATACTAGATTATGTACACCTAAGTTTTATTGAAAATAATTTAACCTTTTTTATAATATCTAAATAACAATTTGTGAGTAACTTTTTTACCTTTGTTTTTGTAATGACGATGATATTGTGTTTTTTAGGTTTTATTTTGTGACTTGGAATGTGGCTACCAAGTCACCCGGACAAGATTTGAATGCTCTCTTGGATTTTCCATCACAATTCAATAAAAACAAACCGCTGCCAGATTTCTATGTTATTGGGTAAGTGTTTCAGTCAAAAATTCGATACTAATCTAGCTGGGCCTATTGTTGTTATGGAATACATATCATATTGCCGTCCCTGGTGAATAAACGGATAATCACCATTACCTTGTTTTTGCTTTTATCCCTATCATATTTTATAGGTCCGATCAGGGGGTTCACATCATCGTGCCCACCTGTGAGACAAAAAACAGCTTACGGATTTTCATTATTTTATGAAAATACGCAATATATATTGATATTTTAGGTCATAAACTAGTTGAATAACATTGTATTGTCTCAAATAACTTTAAAATTTTGGAAAATAATGAAATACATAGTTATTATTGTCACAGTGAAGCAGTTTGACAGAGTTTGACAAACAACATGAACCGGCCACGCTGAAAGGGACGGAAAAAATTAGGTTCTCCTTTTTCTTCACACAGAATTTTCCCTATTGCCATCACTCTTACACATAAAATGGCTACTTCTAGTTGTATTACTTCTGTGGTCCGAATATATCAACTCAATTTTTTTTTAATTTTTCTCTGAACAAATAAAAAAGTTATGCATCTTGAAAGTTCTCGTTTCTGGAAGAAATGTTCTAACAAGGTTTATTATTTTTCCTGTAAAGTTGACTTTGCAGTTATCAGTTTATTCGCCAGGGAAGGCAATATCAAGACAATTTTCTGCACACACAATTTACAGTCATTATAAATATTATTAAACTAAAATAGGTAATTAAGGTCAATAGTTCGTCACTCTTAAACAGAAAATTGGTTGGAGTGTACGAAAGGGGGCACTGAGGAAAAAGACTTAGTTTATTTTTCGATGTCAGTGCTGTTCTATTGACACCCCTTTTTTGTGTTGGAAATGGGTAGAGGGGCGGCTCAGGACCAAGGTTGCCATAGACCATTTTTCATGAAAATGATTTTCCACGAAAATATTCACGATTTTTACAGGGAAAAAAAGACTGATTATTTTTCGATGTCAGTGGTGTTCTATTGACACCCCTTTTTTATGTCAGAAATGGGTAGAGGGGCGGCTCAGGACCAAGGTTGCCATAGACCATTTTTCATGAAAATGATTTTCCACGAAAATATTCACGATTTTTACAGAGAAAAAAGACTTTATTTTTCGATGTCAGTGGTGTTCTATTGACACCCCTTTTTTGTGTTGGAAATGGATAGAGGGGCGGCTCAGGATCAAGGTTGCCATAGACAATTTTGACCTTCGGTTAGTCCTTCATTTTTTTTTCGGTGCTTGAGTAGGTAAGGGGGCGCGATTATAAAGGACAAAAGACTTTGATTATTTTTCGATGTCAGTGGTGTTCTATTGACACCCTTTTTTATGTTGGAAATGGGTAGAGGGGCGGCTCAGGACCAAGGTTGCCATAGACCATTTTTCATGAAAATGATTTTCCACGAAAATATTCATGATTTTTACAGGGAAAAAAGACTGTTTATTTTTCGATGTCAGTGGTGTTCTATTGACATCGAAATTCTTTTGGGTAAAATTCCCTCAGTGCCCCCTTTGGTATCCTCTGACCAGAAAATTGTAGAACTATGAGGTATACCTAGTAAGTATAATCCGCTTTATCATTGTCCTAATAAATTTGCAGACACTGCTGGATAACCACCAAACTAAAAAGAGAATTTTAAATCAATAAAGGGCTTGATGAAAAAAATCTTTAAACAAACACACATCCATAGATTATGTATAAAAGGATTATAATTGTGCATGTATATAAACAAATTGTTTTTAATAACACTTAAACGATGACCTCTTTCTGTATTCGTTATCTATTTTATTCAAGGACTTGTCGGACAAGTAAAGTTTATCAATCTTTAAGCAATAATTTATTACCGTCTCTCTCACTTGGTGGACTTTTTAAAAGGTGCATTTATGTTTATTTATAATACATATATCTCTCTATATTTATTTATAATAGGTACCTATACCTCTATTTGTCATTCTTAGTTCTTAAAGGGGAATTATAAAAACACATTGACTGCTATAAACACAACAGCTGTGCTTTTGAGGGCAGAATGCAAGTGCTGAAAAACACAAATGTTTATTTATTTATTTATTAATATGTAGAATAGGTGAGCCCCGCCTGCCTATATATATGGTCGCTTCCTAAAGCCCCTCATCATTAGATGGTGTGGATAGTAACGGCCGAGGATAATAAAACATTACAAGCATTAGCACAATTTATTATAATTAGACAATAGACAATGATAATTACTATGAGACCTAGCTAAAGACACTACTTATACTTAGCTTTAGGGTTATTCGGTGGACTCGGCGTTCTACTCGTAATGGACACTAATATTCCCAGTTGTCGGAGTCCCAACGTGCTTCTACCGATCCCAAGCCAAAAGAGTGTGTGCTCCCGCACAGAGATCCGTACCAAGTAAACTCGCTTACTAGCGCCACCATCGGATCTTTTCTACAACGCTTGCTCCACGCTCATTGGCCAACCTACGCGTCCCCCGACTATCGACCAATCACACGTCGCCACGAAGCGAAGCAGTTTTATTTAAACAAATCAGCGCCCGTTATAAGTGTTACGCCAGAGTTTGCCATTTTCAACTCTGCCCACCGATAAAATTAAAGGAAATGGCGTAATTACAATGTTGCCCTATCTAATCTGTCTACAAATACTTTATTGTAACACCACATGAAATTAAAAAAAATTACAACAGTAATTAACAAACAAAACAAAGATGTTGCAACCGGCGGTCTTATCGCTAAAAGCGATCTCTTCCAGACAACCGTGCAGAAAGGGAGTAACATAATATGGCAAAAACTGGTAGGTGGTGAAGTATAAAATAAACAGTATCCAAAATATATGTAATGTTGTGTTTTGTCAAAGGATTTTTCCATACAACATTAATTTTAGGCCCCTGGAATAGTTCTATTATATAAAACGCCGCCTCAGACAATGTGTTAAAATAATCGTGCTGTGACCAACATTTTTATGCTCAAAGTTTTATCACATAACTTATATACCTACTTAATCTTTATATCTTTACCATTCTTTATTAGGAAAAACAAATAACCTTGTCAACAACATCACATAAAATCAAAATCACATAAAAAAATAAACTCAACATGGTGTTGAAGCAAAACAAGGAAAATTTACATTATTCCAGCTTTTGTTATTAACACGCATACCTAATTGATAACATTGAATATTTAATTCAAATTTGTATACATACAACATTACTGGGTAATTATTTTCTTAAAAATCACAAAAACAAAAATAACATTAAAGGTACCTGTGGTACCTACCTAAAAGATATACCTAACTAACACTTTAAACTTTCGCGATTTTACCTAAAAAAAACATAAAAAAATCAGCATTGTCGAAAACCTAAGTGTTTGATTTATACATGTGACCAACATGCTGGTGTGTATATCTATCTGGCCCGACATATAAGTATTGACAGGCTATGTTGCCAGCATACTGGGCATGCTGCCATAATACTGGGCATGCTGCCATCTGATTTGGAGCTTTCGGATTCTATAGATTAGCATATGGCCGCAATGACAATTGTACAAGTTTATTCCGGACGACCGTAAAACAGTTACAAATAGTTTTAAGAAAATAAACAATAAAAAATGAATTCCGTTAGCCATTAAAGAATGCCAACAAATAGAAATTGTAAAACAATAGATATAGATTTTTAGGATAGCCATAATAGTAGTCGCCATATATTTTTTTTTTTTTTATATTTTATGAATAAACTGTGGGAACCCGGGTGAGGTTGGGAACTTTCTCCAGGGTGATTAACGGTACACCGCTAGAGCGGTATAGTGTGCCCAAGTGCAAAGCCTCTCTTTCTGTCCCGTTAGGACAGGGCACATGGGCGTCACTGCGGCGGTGGGGGAGGTGGTGGCACGGATAGGGAGATTGGGACTCCGGGTGGCCCTCAACAAAACCGAGACCCTGTGTTTTCACGGGCCTCGGAGGGCCCCGAGTAGGGGTTCCACTATCACTATCGGGGAGGTCTGCATCGGGGTCGAGCCCTCGATGAAATATCTTGGACTCGTCCTCGACGGGCGGTGGAACTTCCGGGAGCACTTTGCCCGGTTGGCTCCCCGCCTGATGGGTGCGGTGGCCGCTCTCAAGCGGCTGCTGCCGAACCTAGGCGGACCTCGGACCAGCTGCCGTCGCCTGTACGCGGGAGTCGTGCGGTCCATGGCTCTGTATGGAGCCCCCGTATGGGTGGATGCCCTGACGGAGCAAACCATGGCCCATCTGAGACGTCCTCAGAGGGTGATGGCCGTCGGGGTAGATAGATAGATAGAATACTCTTTATTGTAACACCACAAATATACAGAGAAACTTAAAACTAAAACATAATTTCGTAACTTAAGTGTAACAATTGGCGGTCTTATCGCTAAAAGCGATCTCTTCCAGACAACCTTGAATGGAGAGAAATAATTATAATCACATGGGTTGGTGGTGAAGCTGATAAATAAGATAAACAGGAATAATTCTTAAATATTAATAATAATAATAATACGGGGTTACCGCACGGTCTCCTACGAGGCGGCGTGCCTCTTGGCAGGATCTCCCCCCTGGGACCTGGAGGCGGAGCTGTATGCGGCGCGCTACGAGTGGCGCGCCGCGCTCCGCCTCCGCGGGCTCACCGCGTCTCCCAGGGAGGTAGAGAGGTGGAAGGAGGAAGCCAAGGAGGCACTGCTCGAGAGGTGGAGTACGCGTCTGGCCCACCCTCGAGCAGGCAGCTGGACAGTGGTGGCAGTCCGTCCACTACTCCAGCAGTGGACGGACAGAGAGCACGGGTCCTTGACCTTCCGGCTCGTGCAGGTGCTTTCCGGGCACGGATGCTTCGGAAAGTACTTGCACCACGTAGCCGGCAGGGAATCGACCCCTGCTTGCCACCACTGTGGTAGCGACGTGGATACGGCGCGGCACACACTGGAGGAGTGCACAGCTTGGGTCAGTGAGCGTCGTACCCTCGTCGCTGTTATATGGGGCGAACTCTCGCTTGCAACCATGGTAAGAGCCATGGTTGCGAGCGAGGAGTCGTGGCAGGCCGCGGTTTCGTTCTGCGAGAGTGTCATCTCGCAGAAGGAGATCGCGGAACGCGAACGGGAGGTCACCACCG
Source organism: Hemithea aestivaria (assembly GCA_947507615.1). Lineage (NCBI taxonomy): Eukaryota > Metazoa > Arthropoda > Insecta > Lepidoptera > Geometridae > Hemithea > Hemithea aestivaria. The sequence goes on from OX382335.1 coordinate 11,173,990, forward strand.
ACCTCCCGATGCGTGCCCGGAGAAGGGGGCGTCGGAGGCGTATCTTCCACGCCCTTCTCTAGCCCCCATAACCTGGGTCTAGGCGGCGAGTACGGGGGTACTCGTCGCCGCAAGCACAGACCCACGAGGTGGCGCGCGCGGTGTTTCCGCGCGCCCCTTGAGAGGGTGGGGTGAAACTCCTCTTCACCCCACCGCGGAGGGGTCCTCCTATCAGTGAGGACCAAACGCCGTCGGGGCAGCGGATGAATGCTTCGGCGTACCCGTTACCCCGGCATTATGGCGTCCCGCAGGACACCCCCAGGTTTTTTTGTGGGTATCCCCGTCACTCCCATCTTTGGCGGGGGAGTCCCACATACCGCCCCGCGCCCCCCGGCGCGGGGTGATGATGCGTAACGCATTTCTCCTGGGATAAAAAAAAAAGGCACATGGGCGTCACCGTTTAGCCAAACTGGAGGGAAGTACAGAGTGCATAAAAGCGCTCCGAACAATAGCAATATATGTCATTCCTACTATTGAAGCTGGCAACTACCAAGCTGCCAGCTGATTTCTATAGCAACGTCGTAACCTCCAACTCCCAACTAAGCGCCCCCAACCTCACTTGGGGAACCCTCTTTACATCTCAGAGAGTCTTTTACTTCTTCATATCAAACTATCCTGTGGGGAATCGAAGCAATACAGTCCACTTCGAATATCAACTTATAGTTCGAGCCCTCACAAGTTTATTGTTGTAATATGTTTAATTAATGTTATTAATATTTTTAGGGTTTTTAAAAACTCATGTAGAGGGATAGGTATACAATTTTTTGTGTGTTAAAATTTTATGTTAATTTCTGATCAATTAGTTTTTTTTTTTTATGTAATGAAGTAGAAGACGAGCAAGACGCTCTCCTGATGTTAAGAGATAACGGCTGCCCATAATCAGTACAGTGTTACCTAGGATTTCACAATTATGTGAAATTCTAGGAGCACTGCGCACCAACGCTAGTCATACGATGTTAAGACTCTTTAGCCCAGTAATTTCACTAGCTACAGTGCCCTCCTACCGGAGCACAGTAATGTTTGCACATCACTGCTCAGGCGGTAGAATAACTGGCACTGTTGGGGTACCCACTTAGACGACCTCCTGCAAAGGAAGTCTACCCCCGGTGAATAAGTTCATTGGCCATAGAGCCATGTCTCATTAAATAAATAATATTCCGTATCTTTTGCTTGTCAGTAGCCATGTATTAGTCCCGTTTTAGGGTTCCATAGCCAAATGGCAAAAAACGGAACCCTTATGGATTCGTCATGTCTGTCCGTCCGTCCGTCTGTATGTCACAGCCACTTTTTTCTTAATAAAGCCACAAAATCAGATAAAATCATGCGAGCTTGCTCTGCGTTGGCATGTAATAAAATGATTGCGACCTACTTACCTTCTGGGTCAGTGCAGGTAATGTAAGATGTGATTGCAACACAGCATCATATATTATATAATAACAATGTTTTGTGAGTATGCTTTATATATTTTTTCCTTGTTATTGTGGTTTTCAATAGGTGGGGGTGAGGGAAAATTATTTTTAGAATCGGCTTAAAATAGTGTAATTAGTAATTATACTAGAATCTTACTAATCAAATCAGAGAAAGTGCCACACTATTGATTGTTTGGATTACTGGATAGTCACAGTGGATTGTAAAATAGTCAAATTATAATAGAACACATTAAAGAGGGATTATAATAATGTATGTAGGTGAACCACTTTTTATATTTTAAATATTAGGTATATGTGCAAGAAATATATCTTGCAGTAAACTAACTACATTTTAATTTTTAAACAAAAAATATATCTTTGTCTTGTCGTGGGACAGTATAGATAGATATGCACAAAATCATATTGTTTGTGTTTATTTCAGTTTAGTTTGAACTTATTAATTTAATAATGTGGTATATATTCATGTTTTTAAAATTATATATAGCAAATAGGTATTGTCATAGGCGGATCCAGGATTTGGTTCTGGGGGGGGGGGCAAGGTGCAGACGGGCAAAAAAATTATAATTTTTACTATGGAAAGTGTGTGTTTAGCTCGCTCTGAGCAGTTAAAATGTTTAAATATTCTTAATAATAAGTGCGCGAGAAGTTTGCTGCGAGCGCCGAGAAAAAAATTATAATCTTTACCATGAAATATGTTCAAAATTCGTAACTCTACAATTATTCTGGGGGGGGGCCTTGGCCCCCCGCCCCCCCCCCCCCCTAAATCCGCCTATGGGTATTGTATTGTGAACTGAGTTAATTTACATATAATGTACTCTTAATATTTATAACAAGTTATTTACTGTGTAGGTGCAAAAAGTAAAAAAAAAATGTTAGACACCTACACACAAAGGACGGAAGAAGGCCTAGTCCTCGTAGAGTATTTTGTTCCATGGCCTAGTAAAACCAGAGGGCTATTGGCTATCGCCAAACGACATGTAAAATACTAGAATCCATAGACAAAACTGCGTACGTTACTTGCTTAAACCTCCTCATTAATATGAGTAAACTTACAAACACGGCAATGTAATGTTAGTGAAATTACTGGGCTGAAGAACCTTTATTTATTTAGATTATTTAGGACAATTAACAACTACACACTACAGCTTACAAAAACAACATAATAATATAACTAATATAAATGCGTAGCCTACTTATAGACTTAGTCTTAACATCTTAATGATTCTCTAGTGGGAAACGTTGGCGCAGTGCACTGTGTAGGACTGTGCTGATTATGGGCGGCGTTATCCCTTACCATCAGGAGAGCGTCTTGCTCGTTTTCTTACTTCGTTGTATAATAAAAAATGTAGGTACATTGAAGTTGTCATCAATCGTAGTGGGTGAGCATTAGCCAATAGGCCTTGAGTGTTAATAAATATTCTCTTTCCAGCCTCCAAGAAGTGAAGTCACAGCCTCAGAACATGCTAATGGACTCCCTCTTTACTGACGTATGGACGTCGACTTTCAACAAGATTCTCTGCAGGCAGGGGTACATTATAGCTAAATGTACGAGACTACAGGGGATCATGTTGTTGGTGTACACACAGATGAAGCATGTCACTCATTTGAGGGATATTGAGGCGCAGTATACGAAGACTGGGCTTGGTGGGATGTGGGTAAGGAACTCTTTTGTGATTTGTCCGTGTATCTTGCCAGTTACAGGCGAAATATACCAAGTAAATTAAAAATTAAGTGTATCATTAGGCCTATTTCAGCGCTTTGTTTTTTTTGCCTTATATTATTATTGTTTGCGCCTAAATACTGATTTCTGCACAGCTTAAATCGTTTTCACACGATATGACGAATTTCGAATAAGTATAAATTCCTAGAAATTATTTTCTGCATGTGATTCCGAGTAAAGCTCTAGATAATATTTTTTATTATTTTAATAAACATTTCTAGTTTGGTATCTTAAAAAAGTTATTGCAAGATACAGGGTGCTATTGTTACATAATCTTGAAATACATGCACCCTGCATTTTCTTAATAAAATTAATGGTTTAAATAGATACTAATATTATCTTTTATAACTAACGATCAAGGCGTGAATGAATACGAATTTTTGCTGTGAGATTAATTATTCAATGACGTCATTACATAATTCATGGTTGAGCATAGAATTATAATATACATTTTCTATGAAATATAAAATTTGCGTTTTACGTTGTTTACGCGCGACTACACCCTCCTAGATAATAAAAAAAAAATAACAACATGCATCAATCAATGTCACCATGTGCAAAATGCAGCTGTCAATGTCATCGCTGCAACCAATTCCGGCGGGAAACCGGCATAACTCTCTCCGTCAAGCAAGGTACTATTGGCGCCATAGCCTCCATCTTATTTTCTATAAAAATTAAGTTTTCTCGAGTTGTTCGTGCCTAAACGTGCAATTCCAGTGTGATCCTTCACATAAATCTGGCGACCGTGTCGAGAACAATCAAAATTGTGGACAATTTCAAGCAAAAACTGCGAAAAGTGCAATCGTCATAACGCGTGCGTGTCCGCTGTGCCAAGCCGGTTGGTTCGACCAGAAAAGTCGCTATTTCTACAAAAGTACGCCACACCGCAGCCAAGCCAGTGCAGATAAGTGCCATTCCTTTGTTCTTTTCCCGTTTTTCCATCTATTTTGAGCAAACAATATCAGATAGTAGATCGTACATTCCGTTACAACATTTAAATTTTCGAACAATTTCAAATTTTCTTTTCGAAATTTCTACTATTAAATCGTATTTAAACCTAGTAATTTTGCATAAAAACAGTGTACCAGTTATTCTTTTAACGTGCACTACTATATTTTCTGAATTTCGTAACGTATTTTCATCGAAATCATGAGTAATCCAAGTGAACAAAACAGATCTGATTTCTCTCAAGATTTACAGACCTTACTTATAAAACGCAGTTCTATCAAAGGCCAAATTACCAAATTCAAGAATTACTTGTCAATTTTAACAAAAAAATCATCATTAAGTGCTTTAGAAGCTGCTGAACTTAATATAAAATTGTCAAAATTTGAACTCCTATGCAACAAATTTGATGAACTGCAGGGGCAAATAGAAATATTAAACTCAACTAATTTAGACGAAGAAATTGATGAGCGAGATGATATTGAGCAGCAATTTTCTAGTAATATTGCTTTAGCTCACACTTTAACAAAAACTTCAACGGCCAAGACAGAAGAGGAAAGCTGTGGCAGCTCCTCACATACAACAGTCCAATGTAGCCATAACAACGACATAGGGTTCAAGCTTCCACAAATAAACATTCCTAAATTTGATGGTTCATTCTTCAAATGGCTTGACTTCAGAGATACCTTCATTTCATTAATACATAAAAATGATAGAGTGTCAAATGTTAATAAATTTCACTATCTCATATCATATTTGGAGGGTGATGCTGCACGAGTCATAAGCAACCTGGAAGTGTCCAGCTCTAACTATGATGCAGCGTGGATGTTATTGTGCGAACGGTTTGATAATAAGCGTCAACTAATCAACCACCACTTAACCTCTCTATTAAACATAAATGCATTCACCAGAGAGTCTGAAAGATCCCTACGTTTTATGGTAGACAATGTTATGAAAAATTTAAGAGCTTTATCAAATCTTAAGCAACCTACTGAGCATTGGGATGTCCTAGTCATCCATATAATGTGTTCTAGGCTAGACAATCGAACGTTAGCTAAATGGGAAGAATACAACAATTCACTAGAAGATATTCCTACTATACAACAATTTTGCAAATTTCTCACAAATCGTGCGGACATTTTAGAGTCCACGAATAGGAATAAATCTGAACCTACTAAGACTTCCAATCCAATTCAGAAGCGGCCTACCAATCCGGTCAAGTCTTTTGCTGCTACATCACAAACAAACAAATGTGTAGTCTGTCAAGGTGATCATAGAATTTATGACTGTCCTATATTCAAATCTAAAAGCGTGGAAGATAGAAAGGCTGAAGTCACAAAATTGAATCTTTGTCACAACTGTCTTCGCTCAGGGCACTTTACCAGAACTTGTAACCTAGGACCATGCCGTACATGCAAGCGTAGACACAACACCTTACTTCACACAGATACACCTGTGCAGCCTTCAGCGGCAAATTTCAGTGATTGTGCAGACAATGAGTGTCAAAATTCTTTATCAGCTTTTTCCAAACAACATAGTGAAGTTTATCTGTCCACAGCTCTCATACAAATACACAATCCAGTAACAAATAAGACTGAGCAAGCCCGTGCTCTTTTAGATTGTGGCAGTCAATCTTCCTTTATGACTAAATCCCTTCAGGAAAGACTATCCTTAACTCCAAATCCTATTAACAAAATCAACATTATTGGCATAGGAAATTCTACATCCAATCAGGTCACTGAAAGCTGTCAAGCAAAGCTATCTTCTTTGCACAGCTCATTCAGCATCAAGACCACATTTTTAATCATGAATGAATTGACAGGGGAGTTACCAAAATCATTCATCAACATATCTGCTTACCAACCTTTGTTGAAAGACCTCCAGCTTGCCGATCCCCAATTTTATCAGCCGGCAGAGATAGATATCCTGCTAGGTGCGGACATCTTCTGGGAAGTGCTTGGTTGCGACCAGCGTTCTCTTGGCACTGGCCTACCCAAACTAAGAAGTACGCAATTCGGGTGGATTATAGCGGGTCCTATGTACTACATCAACAATTCAAATCGAGCTGACAAGCTCCAATGTCATCATGCTATAACTAAAGAATTTAATTCTGATGATGACCTAAACAACCAAATTTCCAAATTCTGGGAGCTGGAAGAGCTTCCCCAACTAAAATCTTTAAGTACCAGCGAGCAAGAGTGTGAGAACCATTTCACCTCTCACACCACTCGCCTATCTTCAGGCAGGTTCTGCGTCAAGCTACCCCTGAAAGAGTCCCCACATTGCTTAGGTGACTCCTATAATCTAGCAAAGCAAAGGTTTCTTGCGCTAGAAAAGCGTTTCCGCAAGAATCCCGAAATGAAATCTCAGTACACAGATTTTATCAAAGAGTATGCTGACTTAGGTCATCTCTCAGTAGAATCAAATCCTATTCCTGATGATGCCTATTTTCTATGCCACCATGCTGTCTTCAAATCTGACAGTGAAACCACAAAAACTAGAGTAGTTTTTGATGGGTCTGCTCCGACAACCTCTGGATTTTCTCTCAATGATATACTCATGACTGGTCCCAATGTCCAAGATTCTCTTGTTTCCATTTTGATTAGGGCCCGACAATATAAATATGTCCTAACTGGGGATCTGGCCAAAATGTACAGACAAGTAGAAGTACATGAAGATGACCGCAATCTACAATTAATTTTGTGGAGAGAGAACGAATCTCTTCCTATCCAAACTTTGCGGCTGAACACAGTCACATATGGCCTAGCCAGTTCTAGCTTTTTGAGCACAAGATGTCTTTGGCAGATAGGTGAGGAGTGCAATGACCCACAAATCAAAACCATCATACAAAAGGACTTTTATGTAGACGATCTTTATACAGGCTGTGATTCTGAGCAGGAATTAAAACACTTGCTCACTTCTGTATCCCAAGCATTAAAGCAAGGTTGTTTTGACCTGCGCAAACTAAAAACAAACACTCCATCCATTCTTGAGTCTGTCATATCAGATGCAAATTGTGATAAAGTGATAACTAGCGAATCAGCCAGCACCCTAGGCATGGGCTGGAATCCTAAATCAGACTCCATAAATTTCACTTTCAAAATTCCTTCAGCAACTAATGTTATCACAAAGAGATCCATATTATCCTCATCATTCAAAATCTTTGACCCCCTGGGTTTGCTAATTCCCTGCATAATATTGCCCAAGATGTGGATTCAGACCCTGTGGCTGAAACAATTAGGGTGGGACGACCCCGTACCTAAAGATATTTCGAAAGCTTGGTTGAAATTCTTAACCACTCTACCAGCCATATCCAATTTAAATATCCCCAGACAAGTGTTACTCAGTGACTCAGACCAGGTAGAGTTGCACTCCTTCTGTGACGCCTCTCAAGTGGCATATGGTGCCTGTGTTTATGCCCGAAGTGTGGACTCCAACAACAAGGTCCATGTCCGCCTTCTGTGCGCTAAATCCAAAGTTGCACCCATTAAGGCCACCACCATCCCGCGCCTAGAGCTCTGCGCCGCTCTATTGGGTGCCAAGCTATGCCAGATTGTGTCATCATCCTTGCGCAACAAGTCAATTCAATTTTACCATTGGTCTGACTCAGCTGTGGTACTAGGTTGGCTTCACACAAGTCATCGTGACCTGAAAACCTTTGTTTCCAACCGGGTCTCTGAGATTTGTGACCTAACTAATCCCAATTCATGGGGCTATGTCCCAACCTCTAAGAACCCAGCCGACATGATATCAAGGGGTGTATACCCAAGCCAAATTGAACAGGCGGATTTGTGGTGGTCCGGTCCAGAGTTTTTACTCCTGCCGGAGACTGAATGGCCTATCCTAAACTCTACGACCAGCAAAGACCTACCTGAGCTAAAGTCCCATGTAGCTGCTCCTTCTGAGCCCATAATTAATTTTGCCAATTATTCCAACTTCAATAAATTAAAACGAACCTTTGCCTACATTTTAAGATTTATACACAACACTAGATTTCCCAGAAACAAAAATGTTTCAGCCTTAACTGTAGATGAGTTAGACAATTCATTTTGCCACCTAGCTCGTATTTCACAAACGCAAACATTTCCCATAGAATATGGGCTTCTCTCAAAAGACAAATCGTTAAGTACCAAATCTAAGTTGCTATCCTTAGCACCATTTTTTGATCCAAAGACTAAATTAATCAGAGTTGGAGGACGTCTTGACGCCTCTGATCTTCATTACAACAAGAAACATCCTATCTTGTTACACTCATCAGATAGGTTCACCCAACTATACTTTGAATATATGCACAAACAAAATCTTCACGCCGGTCCGCAACTATTACTATCATTGGTCCGCGACATTGTATGGCCCATAAATGGCAGACACCGAGCCCGCCGTACAGTGTTCAATTGCGCTGTGTGCCGACGTCATAAAGGCAAAACGCTTCAACCCTTAATGGGAAACTTGCCCAAACAGCGCATCACTGTAGATTACCCCTTCAATACAGTAGGGATTGACTTCGCAGGTCCTTTCTACATTATAAACCGTAAGGGTCGAGGCTCAAATGTCATTAAATGTTACCTTTGCTTATTTATCTGCCTTCGATACAAGTGCATCCATTTGGAGGCCGTGAGTGATCTCTCCAAAGATGCTTTCGTAATGACATTTCGCCGATTCGTAGCCCGCCGAGGCAAGCCATCTGAAGTCTTTTGCGACAACGGCCGCAACTTCGTTGCTGCCGCTAGGGAATTTGGCGAATTTATTAAAAATAATCAAAACTATTTATCAGAATATGCCAGTAGCGAGGGAGTCAAATTTGTATTTTCTCCTTCCTACGCACCTCATTTTGGAGGAATTTGGGAAGCAGGAGTAAAGGCTGCCAAACATCATCTCAAACGGGTTATGGGCAACTGCCATTTAACTTTTGAGGAATTAAATACATTGTTTGCTCAAGTAGAATCCATCCTCAACAGTCGTCCCTTATGTCCCCTTTCACCATCACCTAACGAGACCTCCGTTCTTACTCCTGGACACTTCTTAATTGGGCGATCTCTAACTGCGCTGCCATCACCGCCAGTTGGAGACCTAAAACCAAACCAGCTTCAGCGATATACTCGCTTGGAGCAAATGCGGCAACATTTCTGGACACGCTGGCAAAAGGAATACTTGTCTGACCTACAACAACGCACAAAATGGAAGACAAATGGTTCCCGCCTAAACATTGGAGACCTAGTGCTGCTCCAAGACGACTCATCACCTCCATTATGCTGGCGCCTGGGCCTGGTGGAAAAGCTATACATGGGTCCAGATAACATAGCAAGAGTCGCCGATGTCAAGACAAATACTGGCCGCCTTCGGCGCCCCTTGACACGGCTGTGTCCTCTACCTTCTGCCGCCGACCTAGAGTGTTGAAGATCTGCTGATCTTCAACGGGGGGGAGGATGTTTACGCGCGACTACACCCTCCTAGATAATAAAAAAAAAATAACAACATGCATCAATCAATGTCACCATGTGCAAAATGCAGCTGTCAATGTCATCGCTGCAACCAATTCCGGCGGGAAACCGGCATAACTCTCTCCGTCAAGCAAGGTACTATTGGCGCCATAGCCTCCATCTTATTTTCTATAAAAATTAAGTTTTCTCGAGTTGTTCGTGCCTAAACGTGCAATTCCAGTGTGATCCTTCACATACGTTTATTTACTTTTTGTGACTAGCTGTGAATATCGGTTTTACAGTTTTATTCTTGCCATTAAAAGTGGATTTACTAGAATACTCTTGGGAATACGTCAGCTAAAATATTTGTAGTTAGGTATTCATACCTACTATTAACATAAACGCGAAATATGTATATGTTTCTATCTGTCTGTCTGTTAACTTTTCGCGCATATACCACTGAACCGATTTAGATGAAATTTGGAATACAGAAAGTTCAAGTCTCGGTAAAAGACGTAGAATAGTTATTATCCCATATTTATCCCACGGGATAAAAATTGCGGGTGACACAGCGGGACGTTACAAGTAATAAATGAAACCTTATTTCCAGGGCAATAAAGGCGCAGTTAGCATACGTTTCAACATATACGGCTGCTCAGTATGCCTAGTGAACTGCCACTTGACTGCGCACGAGCATCTGTTGGCAGACCGAGTCAACGACTACAACACCATCATCAAACAACACGTCTACCACGTATCCGAGACTGCTAATATACTTTATCATGAGTAAGTTACCATTAAATACTATTTTATGTTATTTTTTTAATTATGACATCATCATCATCATCATTGTCAGCCCATATCGTCCCACTGCTGGGCAAAAGCCTCCCCTTCGTGCCATGCAACTCTGTCCTGAGCAGTTCGCATCCAGGTCTTTCCTGCGATTGCTGCGATGTCATCGACCCATCGGGCAGGTGGTCTGCCGACTACGCCTTCCGTCTCGAGGTGTCCATTCTGTTAGGAACCTACTCCACCTGCCACCCAACCACCAATGGTGGGTACCAATATGTCCTGCCCAACTCCATTTGAGCCGCATTATGTAATAGGTGACAAACAAGCAGACGGCCCACCTGATGGTAAGTGGCTACCGTCGCCTATGGATACCTGCAATACCAGGGGTACCGCTGGTACGTTGCCTACCTTTCAAGACTCTGTTCACTTGCCTTTTGAAGACTTCCATGTTGAAGCTCAACGGAAATAACGCAGAAGCTCATTGTTTGAAATCACCGTTTCCCATTGGATACTGGGAAGATACTTTACGAAAACATTTTTAAAGGAGAGATTAAGGAGCTATATGAGAACTGATGACTTCTACGGGCAATTTTTTTTTGCGATTTTTTTTCGCGATCTTGCCATTGTTTCTAAATTCTGAAGTTAATTTTATTTTACAAAAACGAATTTTAAAACAGAATTCTATGTTTAGGCTCAGTTACCTAAGCCGTGGTCTCGCGCGATAAGTCTCGACTAAAAACAAGTGCAATAAAAAAAAATAACAATCTTTTATTATTATTATATCATCATCTATATTATATGTACATACATGAATGCAAAATTTCAGCTCAATCAGTAACCGGGAAGTGGATCAAAATAAACTTGCAAGATTTGATTTGACAGAGAGACTGACAACAGACAGGTGAAAGTAAATAAAAGCTTGTAAAAACAAATATTTTGTCCATGATTGATGATGTCGCTTTTTATTGCTAAAAATGTGGATTGGTCAGCTTTTTATCTTTCGTGCATATTTCTGCAGACGCTTATAAATTTTCCATCCTTTTCCACTGGTGACGGTCATATTATTATGACCAAACGATAAAAACATAATTATTACTGATAATTAACTGACCGAGATAAGCTTAACATGATTTTTGCGTAAAACCACATCCTGTTATATGAAAAATGCATAATTTTAGATACCAAAACAAAACCTGTATGTTAACGGATTATTTATTATAGCTTTTAAATGGACGAATAATAATATATTTATTCAATCAGTGTTGATAAGTTTTATGTTTGTTGATTAGGTCATGACTGAGTTTGAGAAACCGCTATTTGACCTAAGAGTATCTCTAATTCTAGACTTGAATTTGTTAACTGCTCTAGATTTTGCTTCTGTATAATATGTATATACAAGGAAAGAGTAACTGGTCTATCAACGCACAGCCTAAACCACTGGACGGATTGGGTTGAAATTTGGAACACAGATAGGTTTTATTATAAGCCGCGAGCGTAAGCTAGTCGTCTATAAGATAAATATATGTAGGGAATCATGTTGAGGGCCTTGTAGAAATCTAGGCCACCTGAAAGCCTTGGTTATGATTTGTCGTTGTAGTTCACTTAGTTAAATGTAGTTAAATGGAGTTACGTGTAAAATAAGAAGTTTAATAAGATAAGAAACTCTTTATCGATCCACATATAAAGTAAATTTTACAAACAAAAAATTAAAACTAAAGATTTATCAATTGGCGGTCTTATCGCTCAAAGCGATCTCTTCCAGACAACCGTGATATAAAGTTTAATAAAAATTACAAGAAATATAAACTTTTACATTACCTAGAATATTTCTAATATTTTAAATGTATGAAGCAGTAATCATACTAACAATTCTATGAACTAGGCCGTTTTCGGATGAATGGCGCGGGGGCGCCTTCATCCGCATTGTACACTTCACCACCACCGTCGGTGGGAACGGCCGAGCACTCGGGACCGTTCCCGGGCCCCTCCCTGATGAGAGGGGCGTGAGGGGCCCGCCTTTGTGAAGGCGGGCGGTGGTCGATGGGGGACTGGATGTAAGGCTCTGCCGATTCCCAGGCCACAATACATAGACGAAGCAGGAGTACCGCCGGGTTATTTTAGTGGGTATACCGTGCAGTCGCTCTGCTCGAGGAGTCCCACATAATCCTCCCATACCTCCGATGGGAGGGTATGCGTAATGAATTTTTTCCCGGCGTTAACAAAAAAAAGGCCGTTTTCGTGTTCACAAAGTGTAGCATAAAATAAAATAATTATGAATGTTTATCAACGCAACGAATCGCCGACAGCAATACCATGGAATATTGAATAAAAACCTTGTGTTTACGTCATAAATTGAGGCATATGAATAATTATAATAAAGGTGTAATATAATTATGTTAAACCTGTCTTGCTTATGTTTATCCGAGTACCTAATATTATAAATGCGAACGTTTGTATGAATGGATAATATAAAGACCGATGTTTGATACCTCTTAGGGGCTGCGCAGACGACAGACTATCCATGACGCACTTTTTAGTCTGTGAAAATAGAACCTATGCAATTATATGCAGTAACGCACACGACGCGCAAAAAGTCCGGCACACAAATAATCCGTGTAATTCGGGCAGACCGGATCGCGCCGCGTCGCGCCGCTCCGTACAAAAAGTGTGTGAAAAAAATAGAACGTTTGCTTCAACGCGCGCTAACGCAGACGGCACACATTTTAGTCTGCAATCTGCATTTGCTAGTGGTGGACGTAACGCTTCTTTCTTCTTCTTTTTCTGTACTTCATGTACAAAATAATACTTCGCGATCTCTGCACGATTTCCATAGCGTCTACGTCCAGCCCTGGATTTACACTAGGGGCATTCGGGGCGAGTGCCCAGGGCGGCAAATTTTCAGGGGGCGGCAAATTTACTGAGGGCGGCAAATTTCGAAACGAGAAAAAAATATTCAATCCATAAACATCCGATGTTGAATTAAAATTTGTATTCTCAATCACGCTGGTTATTATTATAATTTTTTTTTGCGCTCATTATAAGAAGTCTGGAATACTGGCCACACAAACTCAAGATTTTTGCTCCAAACGAGCTATCCGTCCACTTTTCGTAGCAAGACTTTTCTCGGCATTTGCAGCTAGTTGCTCGCCTTCTTTTTTTATTTTTGGCACTCAAAACGAACTACGCACTCATTTTTTGCAGTCAGATATACAAAATTTTCTTGGTGCTCGCAGCTAGCTTCTCGCGCTTTGAATAATATTTTTTTTTTTATTTTAACACTCGGAGCAAACTATGCATCCATTGTTTATATAGTCACAAAAACAAAATTTTCTCGGTGCTCACAGCGATTTTGGCACTCAGGGTGAAGTATGCGCCCACTGTTGTGTAGTCAAATATACAAAATTTTCTCGCTCGCAGCAAGCTGCTCGCAGTCTTTTTAGTCAACATAATATTATAATTTTCTTGCCACTCCAAGCGAGTCTTACGCACACCTGTCGTAGACAGATAGATAGGTAGATAAAACACTTTATTGAAACATTGAAAAATAAACTTAAACATAAAAACCCGGTATTATAATCTATGTGTCACAATTCACAATCAGCGGTCTTATTGTAGTTAGCATTATAAAATTTCTCAATTATAATTTCTCTTTTTTAAAGCAAGCTATACACACAGCTTTCGTAGTTAGATGTATATTTTTTTTTTATAAATATTCATTATTACGTATAATATGAAAGAACTCGACAACAAATTTCTTAGCAAAATGTCTAGCCGATGAGCGTTTATAAATAATATTTCGGCGGAGGGGGGCGGCATTTTCTCACTGCCCAGGGCGGCATTTTGGCTAAATCCGGGCCTGTCTACGTCCCTACAGCTCTGCCGACAGAATGATCGAAGATGTGCGTCGTGTGCGTTGAGTCTGTGAAAAATCCGCAACAGACTTTTTGCGCGCCATGCAGACTTTTTGTACGCCGCAGACTCGATCGTACAAAAAGTGTGCCGTCTGCGCAGTCCCTTAGGGGCTGCGCAGACGACAGACTATCCATGACGCACTTTTTAGTCTGTGAAAATAGAACCTATGCAATTATATGCAGTAACGCACACGACGCGCAAAAAGTCCGGCACACAAATAATCCGTGTAATTCGGGCAGACCGGATCGCGCCGCGTCGCGCCGCTTCGCACAAAAAGTGTGTGAAAAAAATAGAACGTTTGCTTCAACGCGCGCTAACGCAGACGGCACACACTTTAGTCTGCAATTTGCATTTGCTAGTGGTGGACGTAACGCTTCTTTCTTCTTCTTTTTCTGTACTTCATGTACAAAATAATACTTCGCGATCTCTGCACGATTTCCACAGCGTCTACGTCCAGCCCTGGATTTACACTAGGGGCATTCGGGGCGAGTGCCCAGGGCGGCAAATTTTCAGGGGGCGGCAAATTTACTGAGGGCGGCAAATTTCGAAACGAGAAAAAAATATTCAATCCATAAACATCCGATGTTGAATTAAAATTTGTATTCTCAATCACGCTGGTTATTATTATAATTTTTTTTGCGCTCATAATAAGAAGTCTGGAATACTGGCCACACAAACTCAAGATTTTTGCTCCAAACGAGCTATCCGTCCACTTTTCGTAGCAAGACTTTTCTCGGCATTTGCAGCTAGTTGCTCGCCTTCTTTTTTTTATTTTTGGCACTCAAAACGAACTACGCACTCACTTTTTGCAGTCAGATATACAAAATTTTCTTGGTGCTCGCAGCTAGCTTCTCGCGCTTTGAATAATTTTTTTTTTTATTTTAACACTCGGAGCAAACTATGCATCCATTGTTTATATAGTCACAAAAACAAAATTTTCTCGGTGCTCACAGCGATTTTGGCACTCAGGGTGAAGTATGCGCCCACTGTTGTGTAGTCAAATATACAAAATTTTCTCGCTCGCAGCAAGCTGCTCGCAGTCTTTTTAGTCAACATAATATTATAATTTTCTTGCCACTCCAAGCGAGTCTTACGCACACCTGTCGTAGACAGATAGATAGGTAGATAAAACACTTTATTGAAACATTGAAAAATAAACTTAAACATAAAAACCCGGTATTATAATATATGTGTCACAATTCACAATCAGCGGTCTTATTGTAGTTAGCGTTATAAAATTTCTCAATTATAATTTCTCTTTTTCAAAGCAAGCTATACACACAGCTTTCGTAGTTAGATGTATATTTTTTTTTATAAATATTCATAATTACGTATAATATGAAAGAACTCGACAACAAATTTCTTAGCAAAATGTCTAGCCGATGAGCGTTTATAAATAATATTTCGGCGGAGGGGGGCGGCATTTTCTCACTGCCCAGGGCGGCATTTTGGCTAAATCCGGGCCTGTCTACGTCCCTACAGCTCTGCAGACAGAATGATCGAAGATGTGCGTCGTGTGCGTTGAGTCTGTGAAAAATCCGCGACAGACTTTTTGCGCGCCATGCAGACTTTTTGTACGCCGCAGACTCGATCGTACAAAAAGTGTGCCGTCTGCGCAGTCCCTTAATGAACGACTGAACCAACTTAGCTAAAATTTTGGGTTTGACTTTTTACCCTGGAATAACACCAAAGCTTATTTAGCGCTGGGTGCAGCTAGTATCAAATCTATACTCTATACTATTTTATAAAGAAGTAATCTGAGTGACTTATCATCGTAGAGACGAAATCCCTGGTTGCTTAAATTTGGCACAGAATTAGCTATCCCGGGATAGGACATAAAATAGTTTTTGTCCCAGAAATCAGTATTTCAAGGAGGAAAGGGGGTGGGGGCGATATTGATGTAGGAAATCGGTAACCGTTAAACTAATTTAGCTGTAATTACATTTAGAAATAGTTTGAGGCCCGGGAAAGACAAAGGATAGTTTTTATTCCCAAATCAACCTTTAAAGGGGGTAAGAGGGGTGGAAATTTGTAAGGAAAATCAATAACGGCTGACCCTATTTAGCCATAATCTGATACAGAGAAGAATACTGTAAATTTCTAGGCATATCAAATTACTGTTACGCGCTACGAAGTGCGCACAGGTCCGCTAGTAATTTTATACAAAGTGTCAACATTGGACGCAAAACAAAACAAAATCGAGCATTTTTTTAGAATTCGACGCGCGAATATTTGCACTTTGCACCAAGTGAGGCTGGTCTATAGTACGTAGTAATAGTTTGTGCATATTACCTATTATGTTCTTTGTTATTTAAATAGATAGGATTATGTAAAGCATACGCGTTACACCTATGCTCAGGCCGAGGCCGTAGGTCGAGTCACTTGAGCGGGTAAACAAACAAATGCCACAATAAAAAACAAATTTGTACAGCATTAACAGGTTTCACACGTCATACCGTTTCTCGTGTTCTTTGTACGTGTAAGTAACTACATAATATGTACATGCTTCCATTTATCTAACATTTCCATTTATCTAGTGGACCCGCGCGCACTTCGTAGCGCCTAACAGAAAATGATTAGTGTTGTTCTACTATAAAATATGCAATATATTTGTTTTGTATCTGTAAACCTTCCTCCTGAATCACTTTCAAATCAGATCAAAATCCGTTGCGTAGTTTCAAAGATCCAAGCACATGGTAGAGACAGACGGGAGGCGATTTTGTTTTATACTGATTACTACTATGTATAGTACAGTAAAAGAAGAAATGTGGATCGAAAAGTCGAAAGCAGAAAAACTAACTTAGTAACTTTGTTTGAACTAGTTAGGAGATAAACATACTAAAAGTCCCCACCCTTCCGAGGTGAGCCCGAGGGGGGGGAGGCCGAAGAAGGTCCCATTTTTAGGTTTTTTGCTTATATGTCAAAAACTGTGCGTTGTACGATATTTTGTTGTGCTACATTATTAAACCTCATAAAATTTTCTACAACTTCGGCCTTGACACTTTTTATCTATCTCCAATCGTTGTCCAGCTATGAGCTTCCAAACATGGTCTATTTTGAAAACGCTTAAATTAGTTTTCCATACAAAGTCAGTAAAAAAATCTTACAAATAAAATTTGACCAACTTCTGGTTGTCGTATCATAATGAAACTTTGCAAATGTCTAGAAATCTGATGACAATTTAATAATCTGGTACTACTGAGCTGATGTGATGATGGAGCCAGGAGGTGTCTACTGAAACTCATCAATGGCTATTAGTAAAACCGGCGAGTTTAGGCTCATTACATTCGGATTGATGAGACGTAGGCACCTCCTGGTCCATTATCAGACCCTCGACAGCAAGTGTAATGAAAAAGTCTCATCGATTCGAATGTAATGTGCCCAAACTCGACGGGTTTACTAATAGTCATTGAAGAGTTTTATTAGACACCTCCTGGCTCCATCATCAGATCAGCTCAGTGGTACCAGATTATTAAACTGTCGTCAGATTTCTAGACATTTGCAAAGTTTCATTATGATACGACAACCAGAAGTTGGTCAAATTTTATTTTAAAGATTTTTTTACTGACTTTGTATGGAAAACTAATTTAAGCGTTTTCAAAATAGACCATGTTTGGAAGCTCATAGCTGGACAAGGATTGGAGATAGATAAAAAGTGTCAAGGCCGAAGTTGTAGAAAATTTTATGAGGTTTAATAAGGTAGTACTACAAAATATCGTACAACGCACAGTTTTTGACATATAAGCAAAAAACCTAAAAATTAATTTAGAACATGGAGAGCTCATATGACTTATGACGTAGACTTCCACCAAGAAAAGATTTCTCCGCGAGGGCAAAAAAAAAATCGAAAACAGTCGAACGGATTTTTGTTATGAATTTAACATATTTTTTATTATTGTGACAATTTAATCTAAATTAATAATTTACGTGTAATTTTTCGAAATCATTTATACTTGTAAAGAACGTTATTAAAATCACATTTTAATACTACATAGGACATATAAAAACTTCTAAGTGGCACAAAAACTAGGTACGCAGAGAAACGCATATCCTTAAAGGAAGGAAGTGTCAACTGCACATATTATTATCAAGAATAGGTATTACTGTGTTGAAGTAAAATGTAAGAAATGCGCATGATATCGATTTATCCGCGTTTAAAATAGTCTGCCCTTGACTTAGCCCGACCTTGGAAATACTATACAGTTACTAAGTCAACAAAGATAATATGAGAACTTGCCTTCTGTATGATATGCCTTACTTTTTTTTTCTTAATAGAAATATGAGAATGAGTAAGATGTTCTTCTAATGTCAATGATATAGCGGTATAATCGATCTATTGCAGCCGTCATTTTCAATTTTTTTTTATTATTGCATTTCAACTTTTACACACTCAGAGAGAGAGTTTTTTTTTTCTATTTTATGGCAATGGAATGTGGAAATGGCAGGCCGATGGGGTCGAAAAGTGCTCAAGTGAGATCACGGACTAACAAACGCAGCGTAGGACGTCCACCCACAAGGTGGACAGACGACCTTATAAAGGTCACCGGAAGACGCTGGTTACAGGTCGCTTCCAGCCGGTTCATATGGAAGTCCAAAGGGGAGGCCTATGTTCAGCAATGGACGTCCTTCGGCTGAGATGATGATGATTCTATTTTGTGACTACCGCGCATTCTGAAAGTACCTCTGTGAGAGAAATGGGCAAGAAACTCATAGGAATGAATTGATGTCGGCATCACTACTGCTGTTGTAGAGATGAAATATGTCTATAAGCTATTAGGCCAGTGACCGCTCAACGCTAGTGCTTGTGTGTCGATTTCTAACATTAAAAAAATCATTTTTTTTTTGCGAATATAGGTAAGAATACCTAAATGGAATGTTACTTATATATATAGAGCAGCTATATTCTGTCTTCAAAACAAAAAAGAAAAAAAAATGTTTTACCTTGGTTGCACGATTGTCCTTATAGACAGGCTTTTTAGGCTCAATGAAATTTAACTGCGTATTAGATAGCAAGATTAAACATTACACGACTCATATCAATATTGGTCAATATTGGTTCAGAATATTATCAGTAGGCTGGATACCAAATACCAAGATACCGTTTCAAAGGGCTGACATCATAGTCTTGGAAATAAGCCTTGTAGGTAGGTGCTGAATGATTCAGTGATTCAAGAACTGAGGTTCGTCGATCGATAAACTGATACTTTTATCGTGGTTCGCTGTCTATTTTGTTATCTAGGCGTTGTACCTATTTGTACTTGGTAACAGGAAAAACTATGTATTTTTGGTAAAAAGCCTCCTTTTGCTGTACTTAGTAACAGGAAAAACTGTATATTAAATAGGCATGCCTTTTGTTACTAATATTATAAACGTGAAAGTTTGTAAGAAAGTATGGATGTCTGGATGTATGTTCGTTACTCTTTCACGCCTAAACAAGTGGACCGATTGAGCTGAAATTTAGAGATAGCTTAGACCCTGGAATAACACATAGGCCACAGTTCAGCGCTGGGCGCAGAAAGTATATAATAAATATCATTGTATTCACCAAGCTACTAATGCCATACAAATTCACAGACTAAAGTTATACCATACGCGTAATATGAACCGGGTGTATAGTTTTCAACGCAGTTGAGCAAAGATTTAAAAACATCATTCTACGTGGCATTGCATATCATCTTTTAGGCATTAGTTATCAGGACTCGTATGTCCAGTAAATTTAGTAGCCACTTTATTACGCAGTTGAAGTAAAAAATACAACAACAGTATTTTTTCAACACTGTTGTCAACAAAAACTACAAGGCATTCTTTGCAGATTTCATAAAAACTAGATTCTCACATTTAAAACTCCTCTAACATAAACAATTGATTCCAAAATAAAATAGTTTTAATATAGTGATCAAATATGGAAATTAAATAATTAGTTTTTTGTTTTTAATAATAATACATTGTACATAATGTCCTTACTATAGTGGAGCGATGGAGGCTGTACTAGTAATGAAACTCTATTACAGCCACCAAGGCCTTCCGTTTAGAAGTGACTCGTAAAGTTTTACATGAATGTTATTCCAAATAAGATAAATGAAAGTTTTCAAGTTGTCTTCAAATTGACCGTTCTACAAATCATTTTTTTTTTTATAAAATCATATCAAATAATTACAATCAGTCTTAGCTTGTTGATAATATTGCACTGTAATCAGATTGACATAAAACTATACATCTAGATCGTTTGCCCTATTACAGCGGATATCACAACATATAGATAGATAATATCAGATATTATGGCGAGCATTACGTGTTATTGTGAAATGTTCCTTTAAAACTCTTTATCTGACATATATCTTGTATCTGTTCGGAGAATAGTTAAACCGTACTGATCTTAGATCTAAAAATAGAAATGAATAAATAAATCTACCGGGGGTAGACTTCCTTTGCAGGAGTTCGTCTAGGTGGGTACACCAACTGTGCCAGTTATTCTAACGCCTGAGCAGTGATGTGCAAACATTACTGTGCTTCGGTAGGAGGGCAATGTAGCTAGTGAAATTACTGGGCTAAAGAGTTTTAACATCTTATGACTCTTGAGTAAGAAGCGTTGGTGCAGTGTTCCTTGAATTTCACATCACTGTGGAATCCTAAGTAGAACTGTACTGATTATGGGCAGCGTTATCTCTTAATATCAGGAGAGCGTCTTATTCGTCTTCTACTTCATCACAAAAAAAAAATCTAACTTCATCTATTGTAGATCACAATACATCGGCAATGAACGACGCCGCGTCGACAACGCCACTGATGGTCCCGATATCTTCTAAATATATAAAAGCCTAAACCGGCTGCTGAACCGATTCGGTTGAATACACATAGGTTCTATGACGTAGACCTCCGCTAAGAAAATATTTGGCCACGCGGGCATAGCCGCGAGCATAAGCTAGTATATTATGTGACGCGAAGGTAATCGCTCACCATCAGGCGGGACGTTGGCTTGTGTGTGCTATGATGCTTTCAAACACAGGCTAACTCTTAGCTTTAGGTAGGCGTCCACGGAGACATTAAAGGTCTTACGTGAAGAAGCTCCTTGGTAGCTCTGACATGCACAGATAATTACACAACTTAAAAAACCACTTTTTACAACGGAGGCTATATTTACATAGAGACATTATAATTTTTATAGGTAGGTACTTATTGTGCCACGTTGATACTTGTTTAAATCAAGTTAATATCGTCCTTTGAGCGACCACGTCGAGTTTTTCTAATGTTTTGGCTTTAACAAAAAGTTTTCATCGATTCATTCATTCACTTAAAACATTTTTTTTTTCTATTTCAGCTACGTATTCTGGATAGGCGATCTGAACTTCCGTACCGATCATCCGACCGGTAGCAGTCCGACTTCAGAAGAAATCGTCGCCACACTAAACAAAATCGAGAAGGACAAGTACAACTCGCTTCTGAGACACGATCAGCTCAAAGCTGTGATGGAATCTGGGGAAGCTTTCTCGGAATTCCAAGAACCTGAAATCAAATTTCCGCCTACTTATAAGTTTAATATTGGCGCTGATGAGTATGATTTGAAGTGAGTATATTTTAGTTCAAATAATTTATTTTTTAGTGAAAATCTTGTTATATTTAATTAGGGTGATGAACGCTTACCATCAAGCAATATATGCTTACCATTCAGCGATGTATGCTTTCTATCAAGTGATAGACGGTTACAATTTGAGTCATACAATGCTCACAATTTGACGATTGAGTTACCAACAATATCTAAACAAATACAATTGATGAACCGATTTAAAATGTATTTTGTTTGAAAGGAATTAAACATGGGAAATTGTTTGGCTCTATATAAATAGATTAGCCACACAATCAAGGAAGGATTTGTGCCGCTTTTTAGGTTTAGTCTGCTATCATCTACGGCCGCATCTTCGCTTAACATCACGCGAAATTGTTTTTTTTTTTATATTATGAAGTAGAAGACGAGCAAGACGCTCTCCTGATGTTAAGAGATAACGCTGCCCATAATCAGTACAGTGCTACTTAAGATTTCACAATGATGTGAAATTCTAGGAGCACTGCACCAACGCTTCTTACTCAAGAGTCATAAGATGTTAAGACTCTTTAGCCCAGTAATTTCACTAGCTACAGTGCCCTACCGGAGCACAGTAATATTTGCACATCACTGCTCAGTCGGTAGAATAACTGGCACTGTTGGGGTACCCACCTAGACGACCTCCTGCAAAGGAAGTCTACCCCCGGTCAACAAAGGAAAGAATTGTGATCAAAGATTAACCACTAATGAATTAAAAAAGAAAGTGACAGTGTGAAAAGGGTATATCCTGTTTTGTTAGAGTACAAACTCATATTTTTAAGTTTTAAAAAGATTATATTAATGAATGTTTTCAAACGTTGATTCCAGACGAAAACCATCGTGGACAGACCGCGTCCTCTACAAAGTGATAGCGAACAATTACGAGAACATTACATTAAGGGCTGACTTAGTTTCATACAATCATATGGCACATTACACAGTTAGCGACCACAAACCTGTCATCGCCCAGTTTAATATAAAGGTAAGCTTTCAGTACGTTTATATTCATTTATAATTTATTTTTTGCTAAATAGTTTATTTTTGTCGATATGAATGATTTTAAGCTAGCCTTGTTCTTTGCATATTGATATGATGTTAGCTCGAATGTAAGCACGTTCGTTTAAATGTAAGCATGCTAATAATCACGTTCATGCACAACATTTTCAGTTAACTACCTATTAACGTTAACAAATAACAGAGGTTTCCAATTGCACACTGACGAGTGAGCTATAGCTTGTATGGTAAATTCGGTTATTATATTACGATTATTATTATTCCCTAAACTGCACGCGTTCAGACTAAGCTTACTGATTAGCACACTTAGTTCGCTAGTCAGGTACTTAAATGGGTGATCAGCCCTCTTAGATTGTTGGTCAGCGTAATTCAATTGTGAGCCAAAGTGCTAACGTTTCCAAGTAGCACACTTAAAGTCTAAGGTTACTATTCTAGCTTGCTAGTGAGCGCATTTAAATTACGGATCACCGCTCCTAAATCCCGAATCAGCGTAGTACACAGTGGGTTAGACCTCTAGACAGTAGACAGCGTCATTGGTCAGCATTCTACCTTACTAGTCAGTGCACTTAGCTCACCTGTCAGCGTACTTAGCTCACTAGTCAGCACACATGTAACAATCCATGTCCAATGTAGATACGCCACGGATTCACTCTCAACGCAAACACAATTACCGCGCGCCGCTCGCTCGGCGATCAACATGCAATTAGCAATAGTCCCTCCATCTAAACCTGACGTTAACGTCGTAATGTCTAAATAAACATACATAGCTCACTACTTACCGCACTTGAATAGGTGATCAGTGCTCTTAAAACGATAATCGGTGTAATTGTGAGTCGAAGCGCTAAAATTTCTAGGTAGTGCACACAAGTCGTTTGTCAGCATTCTAGCTGGGTCGTCAGCGCGTTTAACTCTATTTTTAAGAGCGTTTTTGCTTACTAGTCAGCGCACTTAGCTCACCTGTCAGCGTACTTATCTCACTAGTCAGCACACATCTAACAATGCATGTCCACTGTAGATACGTCACGGATTCACTCTCTCAACGCTAAATCAATCTCCGCGCGCCGCTCGCTCGGCGATCAGCATGCGATCAGCAATGATCCCTCCATCTCAACCTGATGTTGACCTCGTAATGTCCGGCGTTCAATTGAGAAGTGCTATGATTCAACCAGAAACTTCTATACCGTATATGAATGATATACCAAGCATGGATTCGGGTTCCATTGAAACGGAAAGCGATAAGGTGAGTGCTTGCTTGTTTTTTTGGTGTTGGGCTGATTAATTTGGAATGAAGTGCTTTTGTAGAAACTTTTATTTGCTCTATCCAAGTCTTTCCGTTAAATTCTTGCTACAGATACGTATGTTGAGTTGACAAATAATGTGAAAGGACAATTATAAATACTGCCAGTCACACTGATTTCTTGTTATTATATGTATAGCCGATTTAAGAATAAATACAGAAACAGTGCAAAAAGTTATGTACGTAAATTAGATATAAAGTACTTGAAATGGAAAAAGGTAAAATCATATCGTTCACTAACAACGACAGTGTGACACCTCATAAAGAGTAATTTGACAAAAAACATTGATATTTGTAATATTACCAAGTTCATTTGTAAAATAACGCTTTTTGATTTACAATAAAATACAATACAAATACTCTTTATTGAGACCATAAATATACAAAAACAGTTTACTTTAAACTAGACAATTAAATATAAATTTAAACTAAAAGTACAACTCTAGAGGTGTGTGTGATCCACAATGGGCCGCTTATCGCTTAGAGCCATACGAAGCCACATTGTCATCTCAAGTGAACGAATATGTATTGTTATTTGACTTGTAACGTGTTTATTTCCGCAGGCGTTCTCAAACTACACGGAGAAGACGGTAGAGTTCCAGACAAACGGTCGCGTGTGGTACATCGGCGACGCTGACTTCAGGACGCAGTGCACGCTCTCGCACGACGTCGAGGTTAACAATAACGACTGGATTGGCATATACGATGTAAGATATTATTTACATACTTATGAGCGCTTAGTCCACGGGACGCTATCTCGCTCGCACTATTTGACACATTTTGAAATATAAATTCATAGAATTAACTTTTTCAAAACTCCTCAAGAGGGTCGCTGCATATTATTATTGCACACACTTTAAAAGTTTTTTCAGGTTGATATGTTAAAATATGGCAAGATGATTTTTTTGATTTTTTTGAAGTGAAAACTTCTTTAGCGGCGCTGAGCACTTTTTTTTGTATGGGTAAAAACTTTAAAACTCGCGTCAGGGTCACGTGATGCTGATCGAAAAAGCGTAAGATCGAGGGGAAGGGAGAGGAACTAGTATCTCCCACTCTTTCTACCGTGCCTGAGTGTGCTGCTCTGTTGATGGTGTAAAAGTCGTCGAAATTATGGATGGAAGTTGATTTTTCTGAGAGATAAAATTTAATGTAATATATAAATAACGATATATTATAAATAACAACATATAAATTGTCATATTTGTGTACGATAGCGCAATAAATAAACATTGTATTCTACCTCATAAATGATAGTACTTTTATACTTATAATTAAACACAACGTTAATATTGAAGTTTTCACTTCTGCCGGCACTCCCGGAGTGCTACCTTTTTTTTTTCAGAATTGCTTCTCATGCCATTTTTCAATAAATAACGCTGAAAACACTTTTAAAATGTGTGCAATAATATTGCGCAGTGACCCTATTGAAAACACTTTTTTAAAATTCCTTTCAAAAAGTTAATTTTCAGAATTTATGTATATTTCAAAATGAGTCAAATAGTGCGAGCAAGAGGTCCCGAGGACTAAGCGCTCTTACGAATATTATAGAACTGTAACGACTAAGATGTAAAATGTCTCGGATTACTTATAAAGTGGTTTTTGACCACGATAATTTTAAAAGTGGTTTCTGATATCCTTTTGATCGTAATATTATGTACTGGTGACCCTCTCGCTCAAAATTACTTAACTGTTTCTGATGAAGCTAAAACGTCATCAAATAACTTTAAGGTGAAATTAATGTATTTGCAGCAGGTATTTAAAATAAATAAATATAGATTAAACATATTTTGATTAAATAAATTAGTAATAAAATGTGTTCTAAATAGGAAATTCAGTGCCAAAGAACCTTTTCGTGCTGGAAAGGTGAAATTCTTTTGTACACTTCCCAGGAACCACCTATTTATCGAACTCGATCGTGTTGTTTTCAAACGGAATAAAACGTACCCAGGGGGGGCTTATTCAAATAGAACTGAAAATATGTTTGATATACATGTTATTTATTTTCTGTCCCCAGGCCAATTTCCACAATCTAGACGACTACATATCGTACGAGTACCTAGCCAAAGTACAAGTGGGGCCCCCATCCCCTAGCGGAACTCCTCGCACAGTCACACTCAGTTTCCCAGTCGGCAGCGGCGTGAGAACCCCCGGCTTCTACAGATTCATATACTTCAGCCAACCTAATAATGATGTTAGGAGTGTGTTGGGTGAGTGGGAAAACCGTTATTGTTTTTAAAAATAAAGATAAATATAAAGACATAATGCTCACAATGGCTTCAGTCATTGTTCTTCAGTCCTTCAGTCATTTTAAAAATAGTTGGATACTTTGTCAAAAAAATAAAAATATAAGCGATCCTGTAAAAATAGGTGAAATAAAAGCGTTTCCGCACTACGTCAGATTTGAATCTCTCCGAATCCGTCAACTTAATGGGTCTAGCGTAGCCGTAGAACTATTTATTGGTGTTCACGCACTACAGACTTTCCGATTTCTGTTAGTCTCCTTTTCGGACTAGTAAAGACGGACCAAAGTAGCTGGACCTTGCTGATTTACCGAATGAGTTATGCTTGACAAAATAAATTTATGTCTTTAATATTAAATCCTGAACTGGAAATAAAAGTAATACAAGATTTTGAAATCCAGTCACAATGTACTTCGTTTAACCTTAACCCTGCTTAAGTTCTTTTTCACTCAAAAATGATTAACCCTTTAATGATTACCCAAATTTTCGTTCACCAAGTATTTTTACGTTCTTTTCCAACAGGTATATCCGAACCATTCGAAGTGAGCAGCAAAGAAGAGAAGCTAGTGAGTTTAGACCCTACGGAGCCTTCCACAAGCGCCTCTCCGTCAAGGCCTAAATCCACCACGGCAACCACCGACATTTTCACCGATTTCACCGGCCTGGACGTTGCCAAACTGTCCAGGCACTTCTCAAACGATTTGAGCATCGACTGACTAAAGAATTACATTCCTGGCACTCCGTCGACGGCCAGGCGTAATGTATAATGCCTAGGCGGTTTGTTTAATGACTAAATGTGGACTTTGGTGTAAAGAGTATGCATAGTAAATGGTATGTGATTGTAGCCATATTATTCAAGTAACATTGTTTGTACTTATATCGCTGTAGTTAAATAAATATATAATTATATATAATATGTTATTATGCAGCCTGATCATATTATCTACTATATTACAATTAGGCTAAGTATATAAAACTATGCGCTTATTTCAGCCGTTTTGTAATATGGCGAGTCAACGAGGATTGCATTTCTTTTTGCAAATTATGTAAGAGTTTCTCATATTGTAATACATTATGTATATGAACCCGTTGAGATGTTATGACAGTTATATATAAATACATAATGGCCAAGGTATATTGTAACTTGACCAATAATTTCTTTTATTCGTTGATTTTTCCGCACTTTGACAAGACTATCTTATAGTAAGTGCATGACTAAGTTATGCATTAGAAATCAACATGGCTGTTTAATAAAAATTAATATGTGTTTATGTATAATATTAAAAGTTTTTAAACGTTTTAAAAAAAGAGGTAAGGTTCACAATTTTACTGTCCTATTTTTATATGAGGATTGGAAGCTAGTAAGCTCTAATTTACTTATTCTTGGGGAAAGCTCGCTAAATTATATCATGAAAAGGTGGTAATGAGATTTTATGGCATAAGGGCGATACTCGTAAAATTTAAGGCTTGATACACATTCTAGGCGTTAAATAAAGGTTAGGAAAACTTAAGCTATTTATGACATGTTAAGATATGTTCCCCTATTGTTTATTAACCCTAAGATGTACAGATTTTGTTGCAGAGAAAATAAAAACAATTTTATAGTCTCGCTTGATCGCTTGTCATTGATAACTTCATAAATAAGTAGTTTTACTGACTAAACTCTTTTTACAAGGCTTTATTTTGGTGCTGGATGGTAATAATAATAAAAGCTTGTCTTTAAATTTCACTTGTTAACTGTAATAATATCCGCCCGATTTTCTGCTATAATTTCTCTAATTAGGTTTCCGTAATAAACGCTTTCCGTGATTTTACATAACGTGGACTTACGATTGTACCAGTACTAAATCATGTCCTAAGATAAACAATGGACATGATTTAATCATAGTATATCGTGTAATGCGGTGTGCGTCTAACTTGTGAACCAAGCCTAATGCAATCATTCCTAATTTGGTTTTATTTCGAATCGTATTTCTTAACTGGGGACTTGAGGCGCTCGATTTATCTCTCTCTTTTATTCTAGCTTGTATTTGTTAGAATTAAGGGCACTTGAACTGAAAAAATCTTAGTTTATTGGTAGAGCTAAGTAGGTACGATTTTTAAGAGAACCTTGGGGCCTAGACAAGCGCGCGCCCGCCCGTAGCGATCATTCGCAATCGCTAAAAAAATGTACTGAGATGACAGCTTTCGTCGCTTGTCGGTCACGTGACAAGCGACGTTTAAATTTACCACAGGTGCGTTGTATTCTCTGTCGGGGGTTAAAAAGAGTTACTGATAAGTACGTGATTAGGTCTATTTATCTAAATAAAATCATTTTAAATGATTATATATGTACTGGACAATAATATAATCACGTACTTATCAATCATCCAGTTATCAACCTATCAACATATGTAAGAAATGCTTATCACAAGAAAAACATGCTGATACAACAATGACACGTTCATTTTAGACACGTCTTAAATATATTATTATAGCTACGAATAGCGGATAGAGGGGGATGAGGGGGCGGCGGCGTTTTAAAGAACTATCTCAGGTGCCTGAAATTAATTTTGTATGGAAAAATTCTTTGACAAAACACAACGTTTGTGTTTTTCAGCACTCGTGTTCTGACCGCAAAATTACAACTCTTGTGTTTTCAGCAGTCAATGTGTTATAACCATGTCAAAATGTGCAGTGATTTATAAAGTCTTAAGCTATCAGCATAATTACATAAACGTGCATGTCATCGAGGTTCAGCACTAATAACCCTGTAAAAATCCTTTATTCTACGCACCTATGGGCTACCTAAATTCTACACACTAAATCTTAAATCGATTCAGCCGTTAAAGCGCGGAAAGGTATAGAGCACTTATCCATACCTTGTGGCATCTATTCTCTTTATATCACTGAGATCTAAAATAGCTATGCGGTCATTGTTTTGGTTCAAATTAACAATTCTTAATGAGTGACTAGAAGCGAGGTAATTTACCTTAAGATAGTCTTGTCTTGAGTCATGTCTGTGTAAATTAAAATGTTAACATATTACACTAATATTTTAATTATTGTGTAGTGAGTAAAATATATATTTTTTTTCCTTTTAATAATAATTGACAACTGAATATAACAGTGTAAATAAAAGTATAATTATGTAATACTACAAATAATATTTTATATTGATATTATTATATACGACTTTCTGTATATTTTTAAAATAAAATGTGTATTTTAAAGCGAACTTTTGTAGTGAAAATAGTATCATTATAATCATATCATTCATTCATCATCATTCATTTTGGAGAGTGTGCGCAGGAATTACACGAACTAATTCCTTCAAGCCCATTCTACCGACGTACGTCGCGGCAGACGGCAAAGCGGCATCCTTACTTAGTGGCGTTACCTACTGCCCGCACCAAGCGTTTTGCTTCGTCGTTCTTAATGAGAACTGGTCGCGTTTGGAACACTTTGCCGTCATCCGTGTTTCCCGAGCGGTACAACTTGGGTATCTTCAAGGCACGAGTGAATAGGTACCTTTCTAGGCATCTTACGTGATCCATCGTCGACCGCATTTTCACTTTCCATCAGGTGGGATGTGGTCAAACGTAGGCCTATCTCGTATAAAAAAAAAAAAAAAAAAAAATATCAATTGCAATACAAAATGAAATTTTCATAAAGGTATTAATTAAAACATTCCTTTGCTCTAAACTTAAACTTCATAGCTAATATCATATTATGTAACAACAATGATGATCATATTATGTTACAAATCTTTGAATTATTATACCAAATTATTTATAAAAAAAAATGAAGGTTATTTTACGAAACTAACACCCTAAAGTTATACGAGTAACATAAATAATCCAGTATTTGAAAAAAATACTATTCTTTGATAAATGAATGAGCTGTTTGTTTAGTTTAGAGCTCTTACACACGAACGGCGGTCGGCAACGTGTTGCTTGTGTGTAAGGACTCTTATTTGGGAAATCAACTTATTTTTTTACTAGTAACACTAAGACGCTAAGGTAAGGTAGTAGACTAAAACGCTAAGGTGTATTGACAAATTCCTTAGGCTTTACTGCTTTACATTATGCTTTTTTCCATATTAAAAAATATATAATTTGTCTTTAATGTAGAAGAAATTTAATATTCATAGCATTTAAATCTAAGACTCGTGTATTTCTTACAAAATGTAAGCAAAATATATTCTCAAAGTAGCAAAATTTATACCAATATATCATTATTGTAGTAATAAGTAATAATATGATGTGTACCTAATAAAGGTAGCAAAAGAGCTTTTATTCAGTAGGTTTGCGTGTAAAATTATAGTTCTAGGCTATTTATCAAATGCCTAGGCATTTTATTGACAACCTAGGCAGTATATTGAATGCCTACGCTATTTGTGTTCACAATTAAAATTATAATTGGCCTAAATTATAGAAATTTACAACAGTTATTTTTTATATTTTTATGTATAAAATGTTTTTATTTCATTGTACATTTAAAATTAAAAAGCGTTTTGGGGCTCAAAATTCGCTCACATAAAATGATATAGTTATGACAATAATAAATTTAGCTTCGATTTAAAGCTTAGATATTTTATGTAAATAGTTTCCATTTTATGACATTCTACTAAAATTTAAAATGGAGTATGAAATAATGGCATATAATACCTATAACGCTTATTTTGCCATAGATGTTCCTAAAAATTGTTTGTTCTTTCATGCCCTATTTAAAATTTTAATGGGATTTCCTAAAAATAGTATAATAATAATAATATAAAATAACGAAATGTGTGAGAAACTCAACCCCTTTAAAACCTGATAATACCCCTCTTCTTTTTTTAGTAAATATAGAAATGAAATTCATATCTCTTGCAAACATTTATGAGAAGAAATTAAATAATTACGCGATAAGTTCCACTTGCTGCGTCGGTCAAGTAGGCATAGTAAATCTACTTTTTCCAATGTTTTAAAAATAAAAGTTAATCGGGACTGAAAAACTGTTGGTATATTCAGCCCTATCTTACTATCTTATATTCTCATTTAAAGATAAACAAACTGGAAAAGTTCCTCTTTGAGTCAGATTTTTTTTAGAAAGTGGGTTAGGATTGTTAAGTTTTTTGTACTACTATTGAGATACTACTATTATTGAGATTTTCATTTTAAATTATTATTGTAGTTAAAATGTATTATAAAATGCATTTCCAATTCACATGATTGAACATTAACGGATCGCATACAATGTAGGGTTTTATTAATTTTCACTGTATTGATTGCATATCAGATACACGGAATAAATAAGTCAAAGAACGGCTATGAAAATATTTCAAACGTAATAGAAGTGTGCGAAAACTATGATCTAAGCACACACTTTGTGAGCTATGTCTCAGTTGCTAGCTCGTTGATTTTATTGTATCTAGCGACACCAATCTCTGAGATGCTCTGTCACCTGAACATCCGAACAAAATCCAGGCTCGACATCCGCCAAGTAAGAACGAGCTCTTACATAGCAAATATAGTATCCTATAAGGACCGATCTAACCTTAAAAGTAATCTTTGGTCCGATCCGACTTTATTAATAAAAAAGCGAATTAATGGAATATAATATTACTAGTATCATATTATTATGTGTAGATGGTACTTTGTGAATGTTGTAAACTTAAATGTTACTTGCCATTAGTACAATTTTTTTACATTATATTTCCTAAGTTACTTTTATGGTTTATTATTTAACTAAGTTATAGGTTTAGGGAAATTATTATCAGTTGTAAATGCAATGTTACGTACTTACACTTGTAAAAATGAAATTAAGGTGCTATTCGGGGACCGACTGCAAACCTCGACTCTATGAAATGTCGTCGCGAAGAAAATTGTACGGAATCAACAAATGTTTTAAATTTTTACATGTGTGTAAAAAACACTGACTGCAAGCAGTTGGCCACCGAATGACACCTATAATAAAGTAAATGTATAAAATTAATTAAAATAATATTTATTGAATGTTATCAAAACGTTTCGATTTGTATTCGTTTGTTTTAACATTTGGTAATTGGATGCCTCCGATATACGTTTCATGTAAACATCACGTACGCATTTCTCTTCCAATTTGTAGTACAAAACGGTAGCTGTCACAATAGTGTTAAATAACGGGAAATAGAGTTTATTTAGTTGCAAAATTTTGTTTTATTTACACACATTGTTCATTTGAGCTAGTCGTTAGTCATACGTAGGTGTGACATCAAATATTTGCCTAATTCATAATTCCACGTTCAATCATTGTTTACACAAGTATTGATGTTTGAACGTAGACTCAAGGCGTGTAAATGTAATGTGTAATAAGCTCCATTACGGAAGTTAACCGGCTCGTTACACAACACGCGAGTGCGATGTTTGCTGTTATCGCATAAATCATTCAGCGATAAGTAACGAAACCGCGGAGATGCGTGCAAGCTCACTCGTAGCAGTTTGTTCCGCCTCGTAGCATAGTAACTGTCGGCGTATTCTGTGGCCGACACTCGTAGCGTTATCGGGAAAGCGCGGGAAACACCGGCGGCCGCAGTCGGTACAGTCGAGTAGTCAGTAGGCTCGCGGCAGCCGTCAGAGATGGCCGGGTCCGCGCGCGCCCTCGCTCTCGCACTCGCGGTTATCGCGCTCGCGTCCGTGCGTACATACGCGTCTACATCGTCGCGCGACAACATCCTCCGGATCCAGCTGTGGGACGCGGAGGGGCTCAGCCGGGAGCCGGTGGCGGCGCGGGTGACGACCACCGCGAGGACCGCCGCCGACCGGCCGAAGAAGTTGAGGGTGGACGTGAAGTCGTTGTACGACGCGATGCTGCAGGAGGCGCACCCCGGCGGGTTCGGGCGCTTCACGCGGCACAAAGTGCGGCACAAGAGGCGGCGCGGGCGGCAGGCCGGCACCGAGCCGCCGTGGAGGTTCCACGCGGGCGAGCGCGGCCTCAACGTGGTGGAGTTCGAGGATGACGTGCCGTGGAGCGTGATCGAAGCCGGTGCAGTGGACTCCAGTGCAGTGAGTGACAGTGCCTCGGAGCGGGACGTATCTCCGCCGATGACGCTGCGGCAGCCCCAGGACGAGGTAATGAGCGACGGCAAACACCGCTCTATAATGCGACTCCTTTCATCGTTATCGCCGCCCGAGGTGGTTAATAGCCATTCACTGAACTGATAGCCTGCCGGCGTTGCCGCTGGGATTCCCTATTCAAGCCTTCCTTTCAGCGCACCCTCGGGCGACGATGCGTTGATAAAAGTGAATGCCCTTCATTGTTTTTAAAATATTTTCTCGCCGGTTGTATGTAGATTGTATCGCGCTCGAGCGCGAGTGAAAATATTTTTTCATTTTGAAGGGGGATTGGCTCTCGTAGTTTGTTATCGGCAGATATGCAGGGATTATCTTCCAATGATTCATTGATGTTTTTTATCAATTTGCTGATAGCCAGTTTATTTGAATGTTGTTCGTTACTATCTGCCATTTATTTGAGTGTATTTTTATCGACTCTACCTATATCAGTACTGTACTATATAACTATTATTTCGTAGATTTAATGTGGGCATATTATATCTATGGAGGTATCCATTGCGTTAATTTTAATTACTCTTAATTAAATACTGACGTTTATTCTTACGAGCTTAACATAAATTACCGTAAAACTTTTTTATAGTTCGTTGAATATTAATTTCACAGTCCTAACGGTAAAAATACTAATTAACTCGAAATGTAAGTGCAAATTAAAGTTCGTACTTACAACTTTGCCGGCGTCAATTATAAAAGTAAATGGAAAGAAAAGAGTGCGTAATTACGAACTTTCCAATTCCTCACCTAACCTACTCTAGAACCTAGTACGTACCTATCTAGGTATTGCAAGGCGATAAGCTCATTAGCCAATTTAGGACTTTGCCAGGCTTTTCCCACACGTAGGTGCAGCAATTACTACTAAAGACGGAAAAGTAGTTGATCTACTTAAAAGAATCTTTAAAATGGTCAACATTAATTCCATAGCAGGGCTGAGCTTGCTTTCTGTGTGATAACTTACTAATATTATAAACGTGAAAGTTTGTAAGAATGGATGTCTGGATATCTGGATGTCTGGATGTCAGGATGTTTGTTACTCTTTCACGCCTGAAATTTTGTATAGAGATAGCTTAAACCCTGGAATAACACATAGGCTATATAAGTACTGCGGGTAAAACCGCTGGGCGCAGCTAGTGTAGATATAAGTTAAGTCTACAAGTGACAGATTAAATTAAAAAATCGTAATTGCTGCTATATCTATATATTTATAAAATTTGGGATCATTTTCATCTACAATTAAAGAGCTAACATTTATATGATGGGATGGATTTATATGATTTATATGATGGGATTAATACTTGTACAAAAAATAACTCAAAATTGGATTTAAAATACTTACTTAATTGGAAAATGTACGTCATTTTTATTCTGGTTTGTTTTCGCCTAGCTATATTTGGATTTGAACTTTCCACCAGTGAATTCCGGCCCCTAAATGATACCCCGGGCAACAAAACTTCATTGTTACATTAATTATATCGTACACAACCAGTTTTTAGGTTCCGACCTTTCTGATTGTTAACCTTTCGCCAAACTGGGCTTGACCATGCGAGGGTTATGTTTATGCTTTCACTTTTATAGTTATTCGTATCCTTTATTAACACAAGCTATTTAAAGCAGTAGCCTATTTTGTTTAGGGTCGTTTGTTAGATTTAATCTCGAGGAATTAATTAACTAGTAGGAAAACGACCCTGTGAAATATCAAGAGATGTTTGCGAACAAACAACTTTCATTGTTTTTGCTCGTTTTTCCTGGTTTAGTACGCGCGGACTTTTTATTTTTGCCTTTTGAGTTTAGTTCACTCCCACTTAGGTTGGTATAATTAATTCTTTAGATCGTGTTCGTTTTCTAAGATAAAGGATTTTTTAGATGTTTTTTTTTATGATGATGTCTTCGACCGCGTCGTCACTTACCAACGGGTGAGACTGTGGTCAAACGCAGCCCTATTCTCTATAAAAAAAGTGTAAAATAAAGTTTGAAAAATAACTAACTGAGCCGAGGTAATAATCGCAAAAGGGATTTGACGTAATTGCAATGTTACTTTTATACAAAAGACTATGCAACGCTGTAGATGAGATTTTGACTTCTAACTTCTATGTCTTATATATTTGTATAAATATTTTTTGAACACTTCCACTTAAAAACCGAAACGAAACAAGGCAGAATATTAGTTGAAGACGTGGTCGAGACTCTAGACTTATCAGTCAAGACATCCATCATTTAACTACTTGTACAGCGAAACCTTACCAATTTTAAGTTGAAACGTCCAAACTAATAGCTTTTTTATTTACTTTGCTATTAGGTAAAAATTTAATTTTAAATAGTCGAAGACTACACCAAACCCACACTCACACTACAAAACAAACAAAATAATATTCTTGTATTATGTAGAAATCGATATTAGCGATAGGTAAGTCTTTCAATTATTATTTATTTTCTTAAGAGCGTGAGATCGTCAAGCGTCCAGCCCTCTTAATACATATTTGGTAGTTAATAAAAGTCCTTACAAATCAGATTTTTTACTTTATTTATTGCTATAGGTAGTTACCGTTCTAAAAAGTTAGAAAAACGTGTCACATTTGTGTGTTATAGATAAAGTGTTCTTAAAACAGATTGAAATTAGGTACCAATGTGTTCCTAATCTTATTTAACTAGTTACCTTCTACGTTCTGATGCGCCACGACACCGCAATGTGTTCCTGCCTTAATCCATTAATAAAATACGATTGGCAATTAGTGCAGTAGTATGGTGACTTATATCACCTGGCAGGCGGCACCGCGGCTGGCCTCCACCCGCCCTGTTACCATCGACGCCGATCTGCCGGAAATTAGGCACAAATCAATAATTTCCCTCCAATACTGTCCACTACGACGCGCTAATACAGTCTGATTGACTGACGCGAAACGTCGAGTAGGTACCCATAGACGACACGACGGTGATCTACGTCGAAAATATTCCCTAAATACTGCTAATTTAATTAATGCGGATTTATTGATGTATGAGTGTGGATGAGTGTTTGTTGCTGCTTCACGCCGGCTGAAACTCTTGAGCTGAATAATAAGATAATTATTGTGATTTTTTGATAATAAGTTACAAGAGATTGACGCTTATCTAGGGCCCCTGATTTTATGCACACATATAGATACACATTATAATCACGCCTGGTCCCCGCTGGGGTAGCACTTTTTACGATCCTGACACTTTCGCTTCCTCAACATTCATACACGCTCGCCGTTTCTTGGTATTCTTGACTTGGTCTTTCACTTTCCTTAGAATGTCATTTCCTATTTGGTCAAGGAAAGTATACTACGCCTAGGTCGACCAATTGCGGCTTGACCATTTATATTTGCTTTATATCATCTCTTTCATCTATATCCTTTCATCCATTATCTCTACATGTCCGGATCATCTCAGCATTTCTCTATTTTATACGGTGTTGATTTACTGAAATCACAATGACAGTTGGCTTAATTTCCCTTCAATATTGTCCACTAGGACGTGTTATATTCTGATTGACTGCCGCGAAACGTACGCCGAATAGACGCTATTAATCAACGTCGAAAATATTCGCACGCTACGTTTATATTACCCCACCTATGGACTTCATTTCCCTAATGTTGTCTGCCAATTTGGGGGATTAATCATAGTGAAATGGTTTTTTATGTTCCTCTTTGTTGTTGGCGAAATTAACGTGAAAGGGAGATGTTATAAATAAAATAAAATTAAGTATAAGTAGATTCCTAAGTGAAAACCATTTGATAATTACATCTGTATGCCAAAAATAATCTTGTTAACGCCTGTGGGAATGCCTCGCAAAGTTAGAGTGGACGAACCCTGCTAATATCACTTTTATACAATTCCGTTAACTAAGACAAATATGAAACCGATATTATCCTGACGCATCACAAAATTCCATACTACGATATGATAGTGTGGCTCTTAAATATCAATACTGGTGCATGCTGTTATAGGTACTCCTGATATAGTCCTTATACAACTATCCTATCGCCTTATTCCTATACTAGCGTCCTATTTACTCATGCTTTTGAGGTTTGAAAACCGTAACTCATTTGTTTTTTCCTCTTTTGAGTTTTCCTTTGCGTCACTCAGTTAACAGCGCAGCGCAACAAAACAACATTAATTTTGTCATTAAACATTAAGTAAGTCTTAATAATATTTTACCTCAAACATACAGAATATTCCTGTACCCACATACACTAACTTTTAATAAACTAATATCAGACCGTGTAACTAATTTAAAGAACATTGATATGTATGAGACAATGGGCATAAAACGTGAGTAATTTTATAAGCCAATAAAGAGAGACACTTCGTTTCACTTTATAAGTCATTCGAAGTTAACCAAATTCTTATTACCTAGATAGTAATCTTAATATCTCTTAGCGTCATCGTTACTTTTAACCAATTACCTTAGCGGCTCAAATTCATCGTTTTAATTAATTATGAAAGGTAATAAAGGGATTAACTGTGGGTAAAGTTTCAGTCATTCCCCATTGCATCGTGAGGGAACATTTCGCTGTATCGTGTAATAAGATCTCTCCCTTTTGTCCCTATTATTCGTTATTACACCAAATTATGCGTCGTGAACTATTAAAATTACGTTGCGTGTGTTTTTCCGGCTTTGTTGCTCATGGAATTTTGTTTTTGTGTCTAAATTATGGTAAAACAAAATAATAATAATAAGTATTAAGTATTATGTACCTACTCATTCGTGACAATCAGTGTAGTGAGATTTCATATTTATGTTGTACTCGTATTCCTTTCGATAAGTTAGATATACGACGGTATTAAAGGAATATTAATTAAGGCTTTTAAAAAAGATTATTATATTTTTTAAGGATTAAATGATTCGTTTAAAGAAAGAGTTTTTTTATATAGTTTTAGAAAATGCGGAAATTTTGATTATTATAACTCTAGTTTTAAGTAGAACGACTGATTTATAATATTGGCCTTGTTCCTTGCAAGGCCGTTTGGAAGAGCTTTACAAAAAATAGTTTAATAAATAGGGATTGCATCTAGAATAAAAAAGTGATATTATACATGGTACACAATGAAACAAAGTGTGAATCAAAAAATTGTTTAATTCGTTTTATCGGTAAATTAACTAATAAAAGCTGTTTATTCGTTAGTGTGGCCTTCCATGGTCCACCCACTTTATTTTTACAAATGTTTGTAAAAAAATAAAATAGTAGCAATTGTTATAAGTAGTTACAGTTTCTATGTAGAAACTGTAACTACAGCATATTATTATTTTCACAACAGATGCGCGACGTTGCTTCATTCGTATTCTGTTTTACATGTACCGCTAAATAAATATCATAAATTCACCCACTTAACATCAAATGAGTTCTATTTCAATGGAAATAAAACAAAACCAAGGAACGAGCTTCAAAGAATTCGACTCGTAAAGATTTAATCGCAGCGTAACTCAAAGATACTCAAATTAAGACATCAATTAAAAGCGTAATATCTAATGTTAAACATGACGCGCTTTATTGTTACCATAAAAATGTTTATGAAACGGAGATCGTAAGAAAATCATATAACCCGGAGTGCGTAAAACATCATAAAGTACTGGCATTAAAGGAAGGAGCTCGAAATTGTCAACACGGATTTCTATGCAAGAAAAAGTGCACAAAATGAAGGGCAAAAAGGATTCAAAGACGTTTACTTCGATAAACTTGTGTAAAAACATTGCAGTTGCATGATGCGAAAATAAAGGAATCAACATGCATTTATTCAAAGTACAATTTTCGTTTTGGATTTTTAAATGAACGATTTTTAAATGACTATATTTTTGCCTTTAACGTTTAATAATGATGGAAAATTTTAGTTTTTATCAACCATTAATAACTTATGACACTCTTGTGTAACACTCCCACAGCTCGCGCTCACCAAAATAGAAAAAGTAAAAGCGCCCGTAAAAGAAAACTTTAGCGCCACAGTCTTCAGTAGACTTTTCAATAAAACGTCGGAGCATCTTAAAATCGGTGACAAGAGACTAAAATATTGTCAGTAGGGACATAATTATGTCGCCCTCTAATCATTAAGGAGTGGAGTAACTGGTAGAGGAGGTTGTGGATCGATACACTCCCAAGTCCCAAGTTTTCCCATCCATCGCACCTGATTCCACCCTTCGCATTATGTTATCTACTGTTATTTATTGCTCGGTTATTACGAGATACATTATGAGACAGGCCTAACGTGTATCCTACGAAAAGGATGCATTATATAGTAACGTGTAATTTTTGTGCGCTGATGTCTTTGTCATACAGACCACACAGTTGTCAGTTTGTTGTGTGTGTGTGTGTTGTTGTGTGGTTGTCAGATGTCACAGTTGTATGTGTCTTACACATACTATATAATAATAATAATTAAGGTTTATACTAACTCCAACAGAACAGGTCATCCTACTTACACTGCCAGAGTCAAATCACAATTTAAAGGTTGCGTGGCCAACCTATATATTACCCACTATCAGATCGGTAAGTACACATAACGTAAAGTAAGACCAAAAATATTCGTCTTACAATATATTCTGGTTAATGTCAAGTTCTACGATACTGCTCCGATTATAATCCGATTTTTTTTTTAATAATGCAAAATATACTGTGATTCTGTGATGCGCAGGCGTTAGCGTCGTATTCATTTAGTCCATCTGTTGCATAAAAATATGAACTCAAATTTTGTTAAGGTTAATATTTAAAACAAAAGTCGATCTTCGAAGTGTATAGACTAAATAATAATCAATTAAAAATTTTCGTCTAAACTAAAAAGCTTAGCATAATCAGTTAAATTTAATCTGTGTATCTGCTATCCGTTTTCAGACTTGAGACACCTCGACTCCACATTTGCTCTAATTAAA
The DNA here is from genome assembly GCA_947507615.1 of Hemithea aestivaria. NCBI lineage: Eukaryota > Metazoa > Arthropoda > Insecta > Lepidoptera > Geometridae > Hemithea > Hemithea aestivaria. The sequence continues at coordinate 11,214,328 of OX382335.1, forward strand.
CTGAAAGTTTGCAATCGGATTGCAAACTGAGAAGCGTGGAACGTAGAACCAACTCGAAGTTCTGTATAGGCAGTTTTTGCTAATTATCTGTTACGAACAAGTAAGAACCGCTGACAATGCCTCACCGCTTGAAACTAGGCTCCTCGGCTCATTACTAACTTTTACATTTTATATGATGAGTGTACACTTTTGTTAACGTTTATCATATTTCTTAAGTTTTAATTGTTTTATTTTATGAGATCACTTTAACAGTAAAATTTTTAAAAATGTTTAATTTTTCATATAATCAGTAGATGGGTTTATCATAGAAATTAATAATAATATAGGTAGAGCTTGCGGTAGTTTCCAAAATCTTACAGTGGTCACAGTGATGGTGTATCTATAAGTAAACAAACCATTTAAAACTTGTTCGTCGTTCCGCAAGGCACGTGAGGAATATTTTGTTTTGCGGAAGTACCTTAGATTTTAGATGCTTAAAATTACTTAAAACTATCCTACACTACGAGTAAGTTTACTTATTTCTATGTATTATCTACGGAAGTCTCCGTTAAAAATGTATTAAAAGCAAACGTTTATGTAGTTCACAACCCCAAAAAACGCCCACTCTGAACCCCAAACTTTACAAATATTCACCTACAAACCCACCCTTTATACGAGTACATTCACACGTCCCCCAATAATGTATCAAGCGACAAAACGTCTGTTCAATTCACTCCACGCGTCGGGTTTGCGAAGACAGCTAATTTGCCGCCGCGAACGAACCCGAGATTTATGAAGAAACGCTCAACTTGCACCCATCTAGCTACTTCAGCGGAGTCGTAAACCGTGGAATGTTTTGCAGGTGGCAAAATGAGCAAATGCAAACCTGACTGTGTAAATTGTGGCGATGTGGCAGAGTATTTTTCTTCTTTTGAAAGATTTGTTACGTCGTTTCAAGGTTGTGTAGGTAAAAGTAAATTTACAGATTTTCTGTAGATGGCATATCAGCCACATGCCAATCCAAGTGTTCTTTATCGCTGTTTAATTTTTATTTTAAAATAAACCTATCCCATTTTTCCCCTTTTTTGCAAATTCCCTTTTTCTCAATGAAAGCAATCGCCACAAAAAAAGAAATGTATATTAAAGTGCTCTACTTTCGAGTCCGATCTGAATCCGTCAAATGACGGATGTAACTACAGAACATTTGTATGGTAGCTTATCCGATGACCAATTTTGTACTTAGTAGCACGAAAACAATCATGACGAAATCAGACCGGAGGTGTGAATAGCAACATTCGAATTTAGTCCGTCATGAATCATGACAAGCTTGGATGCAGCGTGGATGTGTGCTAAGAATAATATTGATGAATTGCTCACTAAATACAAAACAACAAAATTGCATTAAGGGGGCTGACTCAGTTTATCGTAACCCGGGATTAACATAGCTCCTGGTTTTCAGGTAAAATTTTGCTTAGGACTATGATTTTATTGCTGCAACTGGGACTGCCAACTTACTATCTGTTTCATAAATCTATGACCACTGCACTGTCGAACGTTAATTAGTGCGGCTTGCAAATTTAGGGCTTGATAGTTCTTGCTTATTGCATTAAGATATATTTTTAAACAGCTAGTTGCCAGAAAGTTGCCAGTGTTAGTTAATGCAGCAGAATAGCAGCAGATGAATAGCTTAACATCACGCGAACATCGATCTTATTTCGTTCATTAAAAACTTAATTAAGTATCATATAACGCATTTCAATTAGAAACAGTAGGTTATTAAAAACCATTAAAGAGATAAATCTGTCACAAGATCCGAGACAGGTAAGTTATATATCACGAATGAAATAAAAATAAATTATTGATGGATATGATGTTCGAAGTTGGTAACTGGTAACATGTAGATTTTAATATGCACGCCAGTAGTGGTCTACCAAGATATGTATATTATATTGGAGTAACCGCGAGTATGCTTCAGTTTTCTTTATTAAATCAAGGTGTTATGTTTCCCCAATTACACTGTCAATGTCAAATCACAATAATATTATTATAGTTTGTGGCCGTGGCCAACCATTACGTTGAAGTTTTAGGTCGCCAAGATTCCAACAAAACTTGCAACATGACCTAATCATTGCCTCCTATATACTATTTTATTGGAAACAGCCCATAGTTTTAACAAAGAGTAGATACTATTACTACGGTTTTACGTACCTTCTGATATACTTAGACTAGTTTTTACAATTGGTCTACGATGCGATATTTTATATAAACTTTTGACGAGCAAATACTACTAAGATTGAGTTGTGGAGCATTTCTCTACTTTCAACACCCAAAATATATACACTCGCGGTATCTTTACCAACATACATCCGTGTGTACCTTTCCATGTAGGCGTAGAAAACATAACTCTCGATGAGTACCTCATAACAAACAACATGAGTCGAAAATTAAATGATAATGACTTTATCAGAGCGAACTCTATGCGTAGAGCCGGCCGCGTGGGCCGAACAATTGCGTGCGCCGAGATACTTAATTTATAAGTCAGTTTTTGTAAGAAATTATTGTTAGAACCCATATTATTATCTTATCCAACAGTAAATTTGGGAAGCGATATTTTTATAGAGCTTTTGTTTTATGTATTTTGAGATTATTCGTTTAGTTTACACGCGATTTTTGAATAAATGGAACTTAACTGCCTCAAAGACTTTGGTTAAAATTGCTTCATCTGTGTTATATTTTTTTTCATAAAGTAATGTTTATTTTCCAAAAAATATGTTTGCCATCGTTATTCCCGGTCTCGAGGAAAAAATCGGGATTAAGAGTAGTCTGTTTTCTAAGTCCAGCTATCGATCACAGACATAGAGTTTCATCGCAATCGGTTCCACTGTTTTTGCGTTAAAGAGCAATAAACATACACTTACAATGTTACAAATATTCACCTTAATAATAAAAGTTGGATTAATTTCAATAAATTAATTCTTAACTTAATTCAATACCTTAAGGAACAAATTTAATATTTAAAAAACAAACCACCTACCTTTACTGGAATAAATATCAAACACTTCCAAGTATTCGTATGAACTATGAACTCATGTGAAATCTTTATGAAGTCACATTAATATTAATGTTTCCTTATACTTTTGTCCCAAGGGCACGTTAACTTTTAACATTAGCGGATGAAACGCGATGCGTGGAATATAATGATGATATTAATATATTATGTTTTACCTACTGGGGTTTTATATTCAATAAGTATTAAGTATACAATAGGCGTGATGACAAGGCTAACATTTTTTAAATGTTATTAGTCCGTAATTTAAATAATAAAAAAATATTCGATACGTATTTTTTTGTTTGTCAATATCATTGAATTTGACTGAGATATAAGGAATCTAAAATTATGGGGGAGAAACGCTACGTCACAAATCTATCCTAGGTACAAATCGTACCTAAGCGTGACGTCATTACCTCCTTCTCCGCAACTTTAAGGCGCTGTAACTTACTCGTTTTTCATTAAATTTACAAGAATAAAAATACGTGTCCAATATTTTTCAATAATCTTAATTATGGACAAAAAATTTTTTTGTCAACATCCCCATTAAAGCTGGCTCTTACCTCGGCCTAGTATTCTTTTATCTGTGCCTCGGCCAACGTATAAGTTTGGCCATTCAGAGAGGTAATGTAGCCAGCTTTTTAGGTACACTTCCTGCAGGTCATGACCGCAATGATGTTTTTTTATTTATAAGTAGGATTTAAAATGTTATGTTTGTTTAATAGTTAGGTAATGTAAATAATAAAATTAATTTCAGATTATTTCATGTAAATAAACTTTTGTTCGGGAATTAGTTCGGAAGAAGAATAAAGCTAAAAAGTCCCAAATACTTGCTAGACACACTCATAAGTACAATTATTCTGTTTCGGACTAAATAAAGCGTATATTCTAATAATTTCATCTTCAGCAATCTCATATTTTACTCGCAGAAAAAAAGTACCTACTTGGTATATGGTCTAAGACCTTTATTTGATTAAAAACGCGATTTGTGAAATAATATAAGTTTGCTCATCAAGCAGATAATTAAAATATTATAATGGACGCTTGTTTTGTAGATTTCATAAAAAAAAACTACCCAAGTCTACTTGTGTGTCTGTCTAATATAATCAAAACCAACTCTTTAGCGTTAAAGTCTCTGTTAGTAATTTGAATTAACAACTTTAGGAGACGTTTCAAGTAAACACGATATAATCAGTCCATATCCAGTTCGTTACAGCTGAGAAAATAATAATAAATATTACATTTAATAAAGCAATAAATTTAAAGTATTTATATTTAAACCAGATTTCTTAATTACGCGACGATTTGTGTTCATTTACGACAAAACTGTTAATCCTGCAATTATCATAAACATAAGATTTAAACACAATTTACCGCCAGATCGCGGATTAAGATAAAATATTTAATTTGGTGCATTAAGTAAAATGAACTCGTGACAAAAATAAATGGTTCGTTCTCATTAGTTTTTATGTGACGTGATGTATCGCGCGACCGTAATTATTTACTACGGACGTTGCATTCGTCTTCGTTAAGTACCCTATATACCTTACTGTATAACTAAATGCCTGCCCAGTAGAAAATCTCGCTTAACAGTATGAAATATATATAAAGAAGTGCTATCTAATCTTTGTTAAAAAAGAGAATAAGCACCTATTGCGTAAATGCGACAAGTTGAAAATTGTGTATGGAAAACTCAATCAAAACACAATTTTTATATCAGCCATCTTTATAGATCTCCTCCGATATGTTGCACTGATTTTTTATTTTATTTATTTATTTATTTTTTTTACACACGCTTAATATCTACTACTAGAGAACTATAATTATTGTCATATCGGGTCGGTACTGATTGTGAACAATAATTGAAAAATCATTCTGAATTTAACACCGACAAATAACGTGACGTCACTGAAGCCGGATATATTATGCCACTGGGGTGTTTATAGTGTGCATGGTGCCTTACAGCGACTTAGGAGTTCCTCATTCCTCACAATCAGTTGGATTGTACAATAAATAATGTCGGACAACAAGAACAAACTAATTAAGTTCTCGTGTCGAGCGCGTGGGTGACAACGATGCAACTAATATATTCTTACAACTCTTTCTCTATTACAATACGGGCCACAGTTAATAGCTACATTGTAACCTCGCTTTAATTTCTTATGCAAATTCTTAGTAGATTCCGTTCCACAGGCTCGACATAAAATAAATTATCATGTTTCCTGAACAAAAGCGTGAATTTGTGTTGATACGCGCTTTTCTGTCGTCAAGATCTGACGACTCATTTTATTTAGTTTTAGTGATTAATCTCGTACACAGGCGCAGGTATGGTCTAAAGTTTAAAATTAAAAGATCTAGGGAATATTTCTGATTTTTTAAACTATGAACCTCCCCAAAATCCAAAGTAAGTACGTAAAATACGATTTTGGGGAGGCTTCAGCACTAAACGTACTTCTTGCTTGCTGTGCACATGGTTATATGAAAATTATCAAGTGATTAGAATCTAGATACAATCAATTTCATAAAGAAGCAGCACTTTCTTTAATATTTTAAAACATGTTATTAGATTTCTAATCATAACATTTTTTACGTTAATTCTAGCTTATAGCTTACTCTTACTCAGCTCACTGCTCTGAGTTCAATCTATCTCTGTGGTCGAACCATGTGAGTACCGATTTCATTAATAATTGATAATGGTAATGAAGGCCCGAGTGTGAAATGTATGATTAAATGAGATGATGATTGTATGAGTAAATTCGTATTTTCGTTGGTACAATACCAGCAGACAATGGACAATATTAATCACTTCAGACAAACTTAATTACACTTGGTTGATTACATAAGATAAAATTCCATATTTTATTAAATAAATTGCGAATAAAAATTGCGACCTCGAATTCTTCGGAATGCTGTCTTATTAATTTTTGCTGTCAATAACTATGGTTAAAGGGCATTTATGAGTATTACTTCTTACCTTTATAATTTAAGGAAGGTGTAGGCCCGGTGGCCTTGCTCAGGTCGGTACCTGAGCAAAGAAATTCGGGTCGTGGGAAGTAAGAAATATAATACTTATTTGAATTTGCTATGCCAGCCTCATAGGGATGGGTTAGTCTTTGAACACGATTACAACGATGCGACTGTTGAAAGCAGACTCAACCTAAAAGCGAAAAAAATTTGTCCTACGGTCGTACACGTATGTACATGGAACATCGTGGTGTAATGATTATTTGGCGACGCATATAAGTTAAAACAACATAAACGGCACAACTCACGTCTAATTTTGTCGAGTATATCTCGACCACGGTTTCGGTTTCGGTTTTTGTTTTTTTTTACTTATGGAGAACACTTGCGATAGTTTTAAAAAGCATATAAGTTAATTGTCCTGTAAGTGTTACTACATTATATAATATAATATATTAATTATTTTATAAAAGGGCTTGACTCAAAGATATGAAACACCTCAGGTACACAATATGTATTTTCCGTCACAATCATCAATGTTCTGTTGAAAACTCACGTATTTCTGATAAAGCTGCAATTCATTGAGTTACAATGCAATTTAGTTGTAGGTACCTGAAGGTAGAGTTCGACCGGTTTTCAATTATTATTATTGTTCCATTTAATATATTAGCTATGCTAGGAACATTTAGTTAGAAAGATGCAATTTAAAAATGGTTTATCTCCATCTACCTAGTAAGTGGTATATTAGTAAGGTTTTTATGTATTCATAATATTGTGGTATACAATGTTACTCATGCAATATTACATTTTATTGGGTATTCCAGCATTCAAAGTAGGATAATCGACATTGATTTGAGTTAACCTTATGCTTTTCCTTTTAATACCTAATCGACCGAGCGAAGCGAGGTCTTAGAGTCGAAAGCCGCGAAAAGCCTACGTTTGGACCAGTTTAACGGTTGACCTCTGGTGCTTAAGTTTGGTCGACGTTTTATCGAAAACGGTTAATCCAAATTAAATGAAATTTTACACACAAGTTAAGAAGGTTAATTGGATAATTTTAGTAAAAAATTAGCTAAATAGGTTCCAGGGTTGCAGAGATATAGGTGACTTAAAGTCTTTACGATAGATCTGACGATTATTTCAAAACTGAAGCGCTGATATTTTTTTTTCTAAGATATACAGATTTTTTTTTAGCGACACAAATATATTATCAAAAGTTTATGTTTGTATGTATGTTTGTTACGCGATAACTGGAAAACCAATGGTCCAATCTTCATGAAACTTTGCAAACGCGTAATATAAATCCATAGAATTTTTAAGTTCGAACATGAGCCAAATCGGTCGAAGGGTTCTAGAGTTAAAGAGATTGCTTTATTACAATGAAACCAATGATCCAGTGTTGATAATTTTTTTTAAACAGGTAGTACAAACTAAAAGAATTCTCACATCCAAAAATGAGCCAAATCGGTGCAAGGGTTGTAGAGTTATAGAGAATACAACATTACAATGTTTATCGATTGTAATATTATGAGAACTGCAGGGCTATTCGGTTATCCGTCAGGGAACCGAACCAATGACCGAATTGTCAAAAATCGATATGACGTAATACGTCATTTCATAAATTTTTGATAATTCGGTCCTAGGTTCGGTTCCCTAACGGATAAGTGAATAGCCATGTTGACTTACTTAAAATATTATGAATTTAAATGATCGTGCGGGTGCAGGATATGTTCATAGTTTTTATTCGATACGTCAAGTTTAATAATAATATTATTATCCTCGTATAGATTCTACCAGTAGAAGTAGGTACTTAATTTACTTATTTTCAAGTTTGCATAATACGAGTAATATAATATTATATACCTACCTAATTATTTCCCCTAAATTTAGGCATTCTTTTTAGTATCAATATAATATACTTTCTCAATTTATTAATCAAACTCAAACCCAATCTTTTATTCAAATAGGCTACAGTGCTTCACTTTTGCAAGTAAATTTTACAATTATTTAGATCTAAGTATTTTAAGACTCTACTGCTCGTTCGAAAAGCATATAAATATGTGAAGAACGAGCAAGAAACTTATTGGGATTGTTATTTATGTGTTTATCACATATTATTATGCCATTAAAATCATCATCCACTCTAACATCTGCAAACATCCCTGACGCTCTGTAGTATCGAGACAGAAAAAAAAAGCGCCAAAAGCATCCTGAAAGCATTGTTGTACCGGATCCGCAGCGCCTTGAGGTCCCTGTTTGTAAATTTCATCCACAAGTTTTTTAAAAATACTAATTAGGCCTACGTTTGATCACATCCCACCTGATGGAAAGTGCAAATGTGATCGACGAGCTGCACGTATTATAAAAAGTCTGATAATGCCTTGAACAAGGACACTTTGTCTTGCTGTAGATACATCTTGAAAATCTGCGAGCCTATTTGTTACGCGTGACTGTCAAAGCTCTGCGTTCTCACTCCAAGTCTAAGTCATCGTCGGCTGCTACGACAAAAATGTTAGAATTAGCTACAATATCAATATAATAGCTGTCGTAAATTTGCTGTATAACACAAGTAAAGCTAGATATTTTTTTCCAATTGCAATTCTTCTAATGTCCACTGCATCAGCATTTTCGTAAACAAGTGCTACAAACTATGAAGATTTTGTGCGATTTTTTGTTAAAACTATAGTAATATTTATTATTTTATTCTATTTTTTTCTGCAAGTGAATACACACATAACCTTTCATATTTTATTATTATTGAAATTTTGATCACAACAATAAAAAAACTAAATCAAAATCCGTTCATCCGTTCGGGAGCTACGGTGCCACAGACAGACACACACACACACAGACAGACAGACAGACAGACAGATAGACAGACAGACCGACAGACAGACAGACACGTCAAACTTATAACACCCCGTCGTTTTTGCGTCGGGGATAAAATAGTCACAGATTTTTTTTTAAAATATATCCGTTACGTATTTTTATTTTTAACATTACTTTCAATTTTGGCATTTTCCTTTCCTTTTACGAATATTATAGGTTAAAGTTTCCATACATTTATATTTCGTAGATACTTATAACTTTTACCCATGTAAAACCCAAGGTTTTAACATTTTGAGGGAAATTGGGTCTGCGAGGTCCCAGTTCGCGGCGAACTACTAGTATTTTAAGAGTTTGTCCTGTCTTACATTTGTCCGTTCACCCTACTAATATTATAAATGTAGAAAGTTTGTATGTATGGATAGAGGTATAGGTACGTTATTCTTTCACACCTAAACGGGTGGATCGATTGAGCTTAAAATTTGGTAGTTTAGACCCCGGAATAACTTATATAGGCTACTGTACAGTTGGGAAAACCTCTGGACGCAGCTAGATAATATAGTAGCTAGCGTAGTCGCTGTTCGAATTCACTAAAGGAACATTTTATGTGGCACGTATGTGCATTCTATGGCCCTTCCCACATTAGGAAACAGCCATGCAACAGTATGATGGTTCTTTTGTCGGATGAAAGAGCGAAAGTTAAGGGGATGGAATATCACATAGGGTGCAACATTTTCAGGTAAAACTGTGATCAAACCTAGATATAGATTCCTATTACAAGTAACTAGTATACTTAATAGTCAACATATTTCTCGGAATCATAGAACATTAAAAACGCGATAAAACTATGAATGCATTAAATCAAGAAAATGAACATGTAATTAAGTTTTATTGCATGTAAATTATTATTCATCGTGATGTTTATTTTATGAAACAATAATAATCTTGTTGTTTTTAATAGTTTGTAATAACTTTGGTATTTAAACAGTGTTAAAAAAATATTAAGTCATCGATACATTTTAAATACTTACTTTAAAGGAATGTTATGAAATAACTTAAATAAAACCTAAAAACAAATTTTTCGCCAAGCAGTCATTACCTTCGACATAAAACATATCTGTGTTCTAAATTTAAACCCAATCTTTCAGCATTTTGAGCTGTGCGTTTTTGTCGTCAGTCAATCAGTCACACTTTTCTTTTACCTACATATTTAGACGTCATGTTACCTTTGACTACAAAAAATCAATGAAGAAGACATGTTTCCAACTCACTTAGATCTACTTATATTGGCATTTCACTACAACACTGCCTTCATAAAAACTTATACCTGTTTTGATTGTAGCGTAACGAGCCAATTCTCGCCGTACCTCGTACCCATAGACAAGACAACCAAAACCAGACCCCGTTTTCGCGATTTTCTGTATGAAAACCAAATCACCAAAACATGGCGGGGTGCAGGGGGTAGTTGGATTTTGATTGGCTCGTTCAAAGTAGAAACTCTTTGGTTTAAGTTAATGAATTAAAAATAAATGAATTAAAATTGTAAATAGAAATTGCATGCTCTATACGGCAGAAATATGTTGAGCCAATCATATTACAGTGAACATCAGTCTAATTATGTACAAACACACACTCGTATTTCTTGCAAAAAATAAATAAATTGAATTAAAGACATTTCCAAAGATGGCTAGTTTTGATTGGCTTGTACAAAAAAGAAACTCTCTGCTCCTCAAGCACAGACACTGCGTAAACTTGTCTTGCTGTCAAGTCAACTGTCATCCCATACATTTACAAAAGTACAAAATACAGTTCTACTCTTGAAGTTTCGTCGGGATCCCGGGTCATGCTACGGCCACAGGTTCTAAGACTTTTGATGTGTGTTATGAAGCGTCAATGCGTATCGTCAGCGACAGCATACTTACGGTAATGCGGACTCTATGGTTGAGTCCTCTATGATCGTACCTTATGAGTCTGGTTACGGGTTTTAACACGCAATGTCATATAACGACAGCCTCATTTTTGTCTAATAATATTATTAGGCCTTTCTCTCGCTATACTTACTACTATGCTTAGGCTTCGGCTATGAAACAGATTAAATAATAAAAGTCACAAGGCCAAAAGAGGCGCGACATTCGGTGAAACCAAGGACGAATTTAATTAGCCTTTACGTTTAGCTTGTTTCTATTAGTGAAGGCATCATTAAAACCATTTGCAAAAATATAATTCAGAAGCTGAACTACAGAAAATAATCCTATTAAAACTTAGTTATAAATTATCTATTTACTAAATGCTTTTTTTCTATACTTAGGAATTGATTTCTACTAGGTACTATGTAGGGTTAAGTTCTTAATATTCCATTTTAAATCCTTCTTTCTATAACAATTTACTTATATTATAAATGCTTGTATGTGATCTCTTCATGGTTAAACGACTGTTTCGATTAGGATTGAAGTTTGAAATAAGGTTGCTTTGGGTTTGATTATAATTAGATACATTATTATGTACTAGCTGCGCCCAGCGGTTTTACCCGCTTTTCTATAGCCTATGTGTTATTCAAGGGTCTAAGCTATCTGTATACCAAATTTCAGCTTAATCGGTCCACCCGTTTAGGCGTGAAAGAGTAACAAACACACATCCAGACATCCATTCTTACAAACTTTCACGTTTATAATATTAGTAAGATGTACCTAGTAAAGTATAAATCGTATTTAATTTACTACGTAAATAAATCCAAATTATCTATTTCAAACCTGCAATTAGTAACATTTTATTCCATTTCACTTAATAGAATAAAACACTAAAAAACAATGAACCGTAATAAATATCAATATTTCATTCCATCCAATTACGTTTTTTAAAGAAAATAATGATATATGAGCGCTCGAGGTCGAAGTAAAAGTAGCGAACACATTATAGTAATAATAACAGACACCGACTATCATTACCGTGACCGCGCTCAAAAAATACGCCGACCCAGTGCAGTTACATCGTTCATGAATACCTTTTCCTGATCTGTTTGAATTTAAGCCTCTACTATCTAGTCTTACCATTTACCGTGCATTTAGTAAGTTGTTAACTAAAGAATACCTTTTCCTGATCAGTTCGAATTTAATCCTCTATTATCTAGTCTTACGATTTACCGTGCATTTAGTTAAGTGTTAATTAAAAAATACCTTTTCCTGATCAGTTTTAATTTAATCCTCTACTATCTTGTCTTACGATTTATGTGTTGGCCGAAAGGTTATATATCGCAAGTTTTAACATTATCAAAGTGTAACAAAAACTGAAGGAAATTTGTTGAAAGAAATTAAACCATTGTTTTTTTCTAATAAAATAGCATATAACTATTAGCTTCGATGTTCTATAGAAACTATTTTATTACTAAAGATAACATTTAACTTAATTTGAGTTAAAAAGCTTAGGTAGATACTCGTACCTCTACCAATGTCTATGTTATAGGCCATTCAGAGGTAGCTAGTAGGTACCTTACTTGCAGGACACAACCAAAATGACGTTTTTTTTTATCAAACCAAAAGCTGGAGACGCGGCTTAATTGACGTTTTTAGTTTAAAATTATTGTAACTAGGTTTTAGTAATTTTAGTTAATTTTAATGTGTAAATATATATTCCTAACAGCTACAGTTTAAATATTTGGTGCGCGGTATCTAACTTTTCTACAACAGTTAGTATTGTACACTTTAATGGATGAGATGTAGATTAAAAGTGTCATTTGAATTCACTATTGTTTTGAATAATGGGAACACACCCATGGACCCTCTCCGAACAAACATTGTTATAGATTACTTCGACGTCGCGTTATAATTCATTACTTATTTCGTAAAGTGATCTACTCGTATCATCTATTGGAAATTAATTTAGGTCCTTTGTTTTTGTAACTTCTAAATGTAGATTAGCGATGTCAGGAGTTCCTAATTTAGAAGTGAAAATTATAATTTTGACTTTAAATTTTGGTATCATTATTTAAACATGTTTATTAAAAGAGACATGCTTAGTTATTAGGTATACACGAATTTATATGAAATCTTAGTCCTACCTCTACTCGTAACATTCAGGATATTCTTCACTCTGCCTGCTATATTATAATAACGGTAGGTATTAATTAACTGGAGTACTATTTTGAACAAATATTAAACAGACATCAAGTTCGCTTTCAATTATGAGCGAGGGCATAACGCATGTTTAAATACATAATTTGAAAACCGCTTGACCGATTTCGATAAAATTATAGTTTACACAATTTTAACTTGTTTACTAAAGTTTACTAAGTTAAGAATACGTCGCGCTTTTGAATAAGTATAGTAGTTATGTATCTAATATATACCTAGTATTTTTTTAATACAAATTACGTTAAAATTAAACCATGTTGTCTATGGTCTATAAAAAATAGGGCCCCTGCTTGTCATGTCGTCACTAAACTAACAATTTATGCATGGCTCCTAATGGCGCGCTCCATCAGCCGTGTTTGCTAAGCTTTCTATGAAATTTTATTCGGTAACAGCCTTTTGTCTCACATGCAAGCCAATATTTTTAGGAAATATTTACTCATGTTTATGTTACCCCTTTGACAAAGTCATATTTTTTCTACGAACCCTGAAACCCCCAAGCGGCTCGATCATAATTAAACTACTGACGGATATCAAAGACGCTAAATTATGGAACTAGATTTAGCTGAAATAGAGCAAGATAGAGCCGAAATTTGGTTTATAAGTACCTAGTTTAGACCCTGGAATAACATATAGGCTTCTTTTAAGCGTGTTATACCTCTGACACAGTTAAATACATAAAACATCTAAGTCTTTATTTGTTGTCAAACACCCAATCTTAGACAATAATGATATCACACTAATATTTTAAAGGCGAAAGTTTGTGTGTATGTCTGTTACTTCTTCACGCTTAAACGGGTAAACCGATTAAGCTAAAATTTGGTATAGAGATAGCTTAGACCCTGGAATAACACGTAAGCTACAGTATAGAGGGTAAACCGCTGGGCGTACCTAGTAGAAAATAAATGCAAAAATTCCGTCAATATTCGCACCAAGTAGGTACCAAGAAGATATAGTGCTCTTGTCAAAGCGTTCTAGTTCTACCTCAAAGTATCATCGCTCGCATTCACTACATTGTAGACAAACTATATAAGTACTACTCCCTAATTTGTTCAAGAGTAAAGTGGTTACAAGGCTTAGAACATGTTAGAACCAAAATAGTATTTTAGTAACCACCTTAGTTGTCAAATGAATTCCACTCGTCCCTTAAAATTCAACGAATAGTTGGAGATCGAGTTTCAAAGGAGTCAAAGGCTCAGACTGACGTGAGAATGAAGCATATTGAATAAAATACTCACAACCTACCTATCTCTATATGTAGATAGAAATAGAAAATATCGGTAATGTTTTGTCGATAGAATTCGTAGGCAATATCGATATTTTTTATCGACCAAAACTACGAATTATTGGTGAACCTATTCACACTGTATAAAGGACAACATAAAAAATAGTCAATCCTAGGATAGTAGGTACAAGCACTAGCTTAAAAAGTAAGTAAACTCTTTAAAAAAACGGTAGAAGAATATTTTTTAAACATAATAATATGGCAGTGGTGAACTTATTAGCGTATGTCATAAAAATTGCGTTTAATTATGAGAATAAGTGAACATTATTATCAATTGTAAAACAACTGTAACGCTTACAAAAGACAATCAATTAGTAATATAATATGACACATCAATAAATAATTTAATTACACGTAATTTTAATTACTTTTAGTAGGTAATTTACACGCATAATTACTATAAAACAATAAATTTATATTTATAACCCTTGCAAATGGAAAATAACTGATAATAATTAATTATTACGCACTACTCGTATTTAACAATAAAATCCCAGAAAGCAATTTAATTAAAATTAATGACGTAAAAATAAATGTCAATAATTTTAATTCATTTTTATACCTGTATATAGTACAGAATTAAAGATTTTTACTTATTCAATGATTTGCTCGCCAAAAATATTTCTAATTATATAATTAATTAATATCGATACCTAGGCACTCCAATATCGTGAAACTCATCTCGATTCTCTACTTATTTTCTACCCCAACTCTAATTCGTTTTAGTATGAACTATGTATGGAATTCGCAATAAAAATGTAAGTTTTCCCCGTACCTAACGGTCCTTTGTGGACAGCGGACTGAATTTAATTAAACGTAAACGTACTCTCAAAAAGATTGCCGACCGACTCGTATAAACTGCTAAATTCTATAAACTTCGCTGTCTAAAGTAATATTTGATACGGCAAAAAAATGAACTAAATTTTTGATATACTGAGCCACCGTCAAAACGCTCTAGCACGTAGACAAAAGCGCCCTTCACAGATTCATTATGAGCGCAGACAGCACAGGTAGATGTAATTTGTCCTTTGGTCCTCTCCATCGCTAAAATATTTTAGATGGCATTCGTGGAATGCTATTGGGCACCTTTCGCAGTGGAGTTTCAAATCTATAGTTTATGTTAGGTATGGTTTGCTCCTTTATTGAAATTATTTTGGTAAAGGTTGGTTTACACGGGAACAGCTTCACGACATGGGAAACGTTCAAACTTGGCTGCCTAAAGTAAAAGCAAAAGTAAAAGCAAAAGCTGTGGTCAAACGTAGGCCTATCTCGTATAAAAAAAAAGCGTATTACCAAAAAGTTCCAATAATGTAAAGCGGGCCTTATCTTAATCTTGTTAAAACTTTTTATAGCAAACGCGACATATCCGTCCGTTTAAGTACCAATTATACAGGTAAACCAATATAAATATTTGATTTTATAATGAAAGACCATTTGAAAAACATCTTGCCTCGCTCATAAAGCAATTCGGATGCATGCATGCATTTGTTTTATAGGCTTTTTATGGTTGGCCGTTTAGACAAACTGATGGATGTCGGCTTCTACGAATAATTTGGACAATTTGGAGGTCAGTGGTGGTCGTAAAATGACAATAATCTTGGTGCAACGACTGTTGTTAATAAGGTGGAACGTTTCGATAATGATCGGCGGCTGAATCACTGGAACTTGAAAATTTTATGTTTTGTGATAATTTGTACAATTATTTTTTTGTAAATCACAGTAGTAGGTAAATGTTAATTCTGTATTTCGTCACCGTTTGAGTTTCACACCAACACCAATCAACAGCAAAGGTTGTTAAAATTTACAGTAGTTCTTAACATTTCTTTTATATCTCTAATCTCTTGTATGAATTAAGTAAAGAGGAAAGAAATAGGAACTTCTCTTAAATTTTTGAATGACACTGATAGCAAGCAGACAATCTAGTCTTAAAATATCACGATTGTAACCAGCTCCTATTAGAATAAGCCTTTCTAGTTCGAAATCGACCTTTATTTTCTGATAATTCTATTCAGCCTTTGGAAGTCCTACGCTGTTACTATCAGACTTATTGGCCCATTTAACAAAGTCATCAAAATCTCCAAGATCATTGTTCTCCATTTCATTCATTTCCTAAGCTCTGGAATAAGTCGCCAGCTGGAGCCTCGTGACCGTATTGTTTCACGAAGGCTGCAGTCTCTAGGGATCCACCTTATTGTGTGGTAGACATGCCGGATCATTGGACTGCCTACTCGATTAGTGCTTCAATGCATTGGATTTTAGGGCTGCCTCACTTAATTTCATTTGGTGTATCATCGTAAATATAGATTCGATTTGATGGTCAGACTGTATTATATTGTCAATATTATCTGAATGATGAGTTGGATGTGACTCAAATAGTGGTACTGGATGGTTGTGAGGTATGTAATAAATATTGAAATAAGAAGGCTTTACTTAATTCAAAAGAGAGTTCTAGTAAATTAACCGTTTTACAGTATTGCGATATTATTTTATGAATACACTTTTCAATATTTTTTTCAATGGCCTGAGAGCTTATTAAATATTTAAAAAAAAAACTTAAATTAAGTCCTTGTCGTCTAAATATAAATACGACTTTTGTTTTCTCAACTAGTTTTTCTTACAGAGAACAATCGCTGTAAAATATCGGTACGAGGCAAAATCCGTCCACCAGAAACACCCCTCATAGTTTCTGAAAGAAAATAAAAACGTGTGCGCTTCATTAAGCACATCCCTATTCCCATTGCAGCCTAATTCGTAACCTTTGTTTACGCAAATTGAAACTGAGTCGGAGCAACTCACACAAGGCAAGTGACTGCACTATTAATGTAATTGGTTCCAACTTTAGGGCTCTTCGGGGATGCGCCGATACTAATGTGTCTACTTTTACGATTCTACTTCGGACGTAAAACAACATTGGCTCTGGACTGGCGCTTTACGACCATTGAAGTCATTTCTAGAGTAGAATTAAGTGTAAAATTTTGAAGTTTACCCTTTCGCACAAAAAAATGTAAAGATCCATCATAGGACTACTAAATAATCTAGATAAGGGGTTATCACAAGCACCCCTCAAACAAGAAAGAAAATAATATTTTATTTGCACTAAAAACAAACGAAACTAAAACCATCATAAACATGACTACTATTATAATATCGTGTGACACAAAAGGGTAAGCTCAGCTTAATGTAGGCTAGGCTTAACCTATATAGCGGCGGATAGAGGAGGCAGAATATGCTCGCCTCCTTCTCCCTCGCCTTAGTTGGGCTCACTGGTTGGTAGCCGGGGGGCTTCCGGCCAGATTGCACGAGCCCAGCACGTCTGAGGGGTGGTCTTGGTAGGAAAGATCACCCCTCCATTAGCGCAGGGGTCCGATGAGTGACCGGGCCACCGTCGGGGTGGGATGGTGAATGCAATAGCGACCCCATCCTGCCCCGTGAAGGCGGAACGACGGCCTACCAAGGGGTTTTAGTGGGTATTCTTGCCGGTCTTGCACTCCCTCCGGTAAGTGAGTCCCACATAACTCGTGCCTCTCCCCCGGGAGGTACGGGTATGCATAAACGCATTTCCCCTTGTTAAAAAAAAAAAAAAAAAAAAAAAAAGGCTAGGCTTAACCTACGCTGATCTTCCGCTGATACCTTGCCCTTAAATCTGCGGAGAGAAGATCTGCGTGGAGGACGTTACCGTTCTTAGTGGGAAAAAAGCCTAATACTATAAAACTATTAGTGTTAACAACTTACTAGTACATACCTATATATAATGATTCATTAGTAAATACAAATAAAAATTCGTGGTAAACAATAAAAGTGTATTACCCAGTAGAACGTATTTCCCAAATGACAGAGTCAAGAGCTCAGCTTAACGCAATTTGAGGTTTCAAAAAATAAATACCTCTATTACCTAAGTTTAAAACTCAAGTTACATAAGTTTATTCCTCAAAGTTGGTAGAAAAATATGCCAACATAATAGCCAAAATAATCTTAGCCGCATTAGGCGCGCGGCCGTAATTTGCCTCACAAATGCTTGGTATTTTCTTTGGGGAGATTATGAAGGCAAGCTTAATGTACATAGGTTTACCTATAGTATTTTTTTACTGTGAAAGGTGTAAACTATTAGCTGATATGTTAATATAACTTGTACTGATATTCTCCTGCACGATTGTCTGGTAGAAATCGCTTTGAGTGATAAGACCGCCAATTGATAAACCTTTGGTTTTAATTTTAGTTTGTAAAATTTACTTTACATGTGGACCAATAAAGAGTTTCTCATCTTATCAAATTTTCAATTCAGCCATTCTTTTTCAAAATAATACACAGGTAATAATAATCTAAAAAAATCATATATAGTTTTTTTGCGACAAAGCCTTAATTAGACGAAATGCCTTAATGTGTGTGTGTGTGTGTGAAATTTCGACTGTCCTAGGTACTATTGAGGGTTAGACGGATGGACAGCGAAGTCTTAGTAATAGGGTCCCGTTTTAACCCTTTGGGTACGGAACCCTACAAAAGGGAATATTACTGTGCTATCTATTACAACAATAATATAAAAACACTTGCATTAAATACTCTTCGGCCATTAGTAGCGAATGTTTAATGTTTACAGTTATTGTTGTTTCCACTCCTAACTTTACATTATGAAGGCGAAAGTAAGATTGCAGTGCTTTCACATCTTAAATACTCATCTAATAATCATAAAACTGTGTTACTTATAACATTGTAAAGAGAACGACAAATAGTGTAGATATATTTTATCATGCAATACTACAATATATATACATGTGACTATATACTATACACAAGATTATGCAATAGTTATTTGTTATACAAGAGTGCAAAGTTGCTTTTTTACCGCGTGCTCAGTTTGTATGACCGAGCTAGCGAGGGATTCTAAAATTAAATCACGAGCGTAGCGAGTGATTTATTAATTAGAATCCTGAGCGTTAGCGAGGGAATCAAAAGAGCACAAGGTCAAAAATCTTTGCACTCGAGTGTGACACATAATTTTTCATCCCCCCTCAGCGAGGAAATAACTCAATGCTAAAAGTTTTTTTTTAATTATTCTCACCATGGATGCGCACAGTGTTGCCAGTGCACTATCTTCAAAAATAACCAGTATTCAATTTTAATTTACGTAGGTACGCTTACTTTGAGTCCTTTTCACGAAATAGGTCCCACGGAATTTAGCGAAACTAATTTTTTATTCTATTATTATTGGACTTCATATTTTAAATCATTTTTATTTGTTACATAAAATAAATACCTTTTTGATTAAGAAATTAAATATGAGAAATTATGAGGCGTTAAAAAGGTAAAGGTATGTAAACTTTTAAAATGTGCAATAGTGGCGTCCCGCAAAAAGGTTTCCTTTCGTGAAAAGCACTCTACCTATTCGTTTTAGTGATTATTTTCTCATTTTCAGTTTATTACAGTGAGAAATCGTTAATAAAAAAGTTACTAAAAAGTAATACTTAGAAAAAATCTTGCTACTAACTAGATAAAGTTATAAAAATTGGCTTATTCTATTAACTCTGCTAAATTAACTCAACTATTATTTACTATTACAGTACTATATCATTCATTAAAAACGTTATTGCCTCGAAATGTAACTTATATCTAAACAACTAACGTAAATATAGTTCAAAAGAAACGTAATATGTTACAAAAGTAACTTACTGGCAAGGCTGATGGTGCGCCCAAAGCAAATTAAAAAAAAAAAAGTTTACTAAAGAGGTTCTTACTCCGAGTTTTTAACAAATTTAAAAAAGTTGTACGCTTATTTCGGTACCATAGAGGTGGAAGTAAATAGGTTTAATTATGTTTTTGTCTCTAGAGGGTAAAGTAAGTTTGAATTTCTCTAGAGGAAAATATAGACTTTTCCAGTCAGATATCGATGAGTAAAACTACACTTTCCGAGATAGTGGGATGAAAAATCCTTTATTAGCGGAGCTCTATAAAACCTATCTGTGTTCCAAATTTCAACTCAAGCCGTTCAGCGGTTTAGGTTCAGCGTTGATGGATCAGTCAGTCACTCTTTCCTTTTAATAATTTAGATACCAGCTTACGCTCGCGGTTTTAGTTCCATTCTAAAATCTTTTGCATCTGTCTCTATGCCAGAATTCAACTCAAGCTTTGTGTCGATAGATTCGTCATTAGTCAATCCTTAAATATTTTCTTTAAATAAACAAAAATATTTTCAACGAACATAATAATTGAATAAGAAGAAAGAATAAGAAAGAATGTTAAGAATTGTATGCTATCGTCTATCCTATGGTTTCCCATTTATGAACAAAAAGAACAATAAACTCAAAATACTTAATTTATTAATAAGTTTATGAAAAGAAGATTTCATCTTCTTTTCATTCTATTTCAACTTATTATTTTATCCAGTTTTGAAATCTTTTCCTAGACTACATTTGTTTACAGGAAAAAGTATGTCATACGTTCCTATTTAGCTACAAAGCACAACATAGGGGTGATATTCCAGATTATGTTGTCATATCGGAAACACGCTTATGTTATATGAATATTTCATGACATAATTATGCGTCTTCATAAATATGTCGCGTACATTCACGCTACGGGCGAGATATTTTGATAAAGCATTTTGCTTTTGGGTTACATTTTGGGCGGAGTTAACCCTGAGTTATGTGTAATGTACGGATATTCCCGTTCGTTCACACCGTCGGTAACACTGTTACCGCGCGGGGAAAAACGTTTCGCGTTCAGTGTTAACGAGCGCTATTTTTTATTTTTAATCGTACCTATCTTACATGAACTAGATTTTTAGCTGTGGTATTTAGAAGAGATCCTATAAATCGTCAACAGTGATGACGAATGGTTATAACTGATCTTGAACGGGTCGGAAAGAAAAAAGCGTTCGTCAACACTGAACGAGCGAAACGTTTATTCCCGTTCGGTAACAGTGTGACCGGGTGTGAACGGTCGGGAAATATTCATGTACTATTAATATTTGTAAATATTAAGTGAGTGTGTACTGTGTACTTAGCACGACTATGTCATATTATGTGACTTTATGGTGGAAGTTCAACTACATTACTCATTCAAGGTCGGTCATTGTAGGCCTGGCATTTTGTAAGTTTTTTTACAAAGTAGCATTAAATTACACTTTAGGGAAGGGCCTATGACTTACACCTGTAGACACGATTACTACGAAACTAGCCAACATTATAATTTAAATGCAACTTACTTTAGAACTACGTGTCCCCAACAAGTCGTGTTCATCTATCTAGACACTTAGTTGTTTGCAAATTAAATATTTTTGATGATAGAAATGTGCTCTATGGCGCGAAGGTTGAGAAACAAAGCGACCATACTTTTCGTCTATAAGCATCGCGCAAACAAATAGAATTTGCCCTTTCTGGGCAAGGTTTTATCGTAAGAGAAAGCTCATAAAACGCGTCTAAAAATAATTCTCAATAAAGCTTTAAGCCCATTACACACGGCGCTATACTATATCTTGCTATATGACTCCTGGTACCATATAGTATCGTATCGCAAGGCCTTGCTATACCTCGCTATGCCGTGCTATATTATTTTTAGTGATGGCCGGGTTACTGATCGGAACAATATTTTTTAATAGTTCATTCTTTGTGATTGAATCTTGAGTCGATCTTTGAAATAAAATCAAGTGACATTAAGGGTCAACGCTCATTACACCCACCCGGGACCCACTCAGCACCGCCTCGCCTCGGCGTCCACCCGGCGTCCACCCGGCGTCAACGCGGCGTCCACGGGTGGACGCCGCGTTGACGCCGGGTGGACGCCGCGCGGTCAACCCGTGAACGCCGCGTGACCAACGAGTGGACGCCACTTATCCACGAATTTAATTCCACAATAAAACCTTTTAAATGTTTGATAAATAGTTAAATTTATAATTAACTTAATTTTTAATATTAACTTCGGGTTAAAGATCTTTATTTCTCATAAAAGAATTTACATTCACTTACTATGAGACACATACTAAAACTAAGCATAAGTTATAATAGGGCTAGTCGTACAAAATTTTGCAATGAACTTATAAAATATAAAATGTAGGTAGTCTAAGAAAAAGTTATAGGCAAATATTGCAAAAACAGGTCCAACGCCGCATCGCGTCGATTGCATTGTTTTGTTGACATGCAGTAAACCACGGAGTCATAAAGTAAGCGCATCAAATCTGGATATGGCAAAATATTCAATTTCAATGTAATTTATTGTTATTACATCATTGTATTCCTTTATTTTTTCTCTTTGTTTAATTTATCTTCTTTGATAATATTTATTTATTTATTCATCTGTAATTCCTTTCTTCTGCCTTTATGTATAATACATAATATGTATGTAATATTTTTATATATGTAAGAATATTGAAGCAAGTTTTGAAGGTTGTTGGTGTATTTCTATTATTTGTAAATGTTTCTGTTATATGTGTTTTTATATTCTTTAGTTCCTTTCTTCTGCCTTTTTGTATAATACATAATATGTATGTAATATTTTTTATATATGAAAATTGAAGTAAATTTTGAAGGTATTTAGTAAGGGGTGTTAATATTACTTATTTGTTAAATGTTTCGGTTATTTGTGTTACATTTCACAACTTTATAATCTCAGGTACGCCTTTTCTGTAACGTATGATAAGGTCTTTCTCTCCATCATCACACCGACGTAACATTTCATTCTGCAGAGTTTTAATGTAAGACTGTTGTTGAGGCGTTTGATCAGAATATGTTTTAACATTTGTCAAATTTATGTTATTTCTGTTACGTAAAAGATTAATAACAGTGCCCTGGGTTTTATAATATACTTTGATAGGACGATTTTTGTTCGGATCATATTTTCCGATACGCATGATTTTTTTTTGGTTCTGGGCACTGTTTGTTCGCCATTCTTGTGATTTTTAAAACTTCATTGGTGTCATTAGTTTTTCTATCAAACTTATTTCGTGAGAATAATTCTGGAACGCCGGTCACTATAATATTTTTGCTTCTATCTTCTCGCTCCTTCACTTCATTTACAACGGATTCTAGGGTAATGGATGAAGGAGTCCGTTTCGAGTCATTGAGTTTAAGCTTCACCATTTCTGTCTTGAGAGATTGTATTTGTTTTTCTGTATTTTCGTTCTTTATTTTTAGGTCTTGTATTTCTGATTTTATAGTAATTTGCTCTTGAGTTAAGTGATGTGTTAAAGCTTTTATTTCACTCACTTGATCTTTAATCGAAGGAACATCCATTCTTAGATTTTCTGCGAATTCCTTCTGACCAGCGATCATTACTTCCATCATCTTCATCATCTGTGATAAACAGGTGCGCATGTCTCTGATATCTGGGCTTAGAGAACTTTGCGAGTCACTGCGCGACATACCGCATCCAATAAGTTGATTTGTTGATCCGTGGTCACTCATTTTGACAGTAGAGCAGGCACGATGTATACTTGTCGTCTCCTTCGTTTGACTTGTTTTGCGAGATTAAATGGTGTAACCGGCACAAAGTAATTTTGAGTCTAATTATGATGGTTTTAAAGTTGACTTTGTTTTAATCACATGGTAAAAAATTTGTAACACGACTGCTTCGTACGACGCCCAGTGAGCGTATGAGTGAGTGAATCTAACTATTGAAAATAATATTAGTCATGAAGTAAATAATAATTTATCAATTTAATTTACCTTTATCCTGCTTTTTTTCATGGCAAATTGCGTAATTTAAATAAAATTTTCGTTATAAGAAAAAAATCGTAATTAAATTTAATATTTCGTATAAAAAACTATTACTAAGTACATAATCTTACTAATATTATAAAAGCGAAAGTTTGTGTGTATGTGTGTGAGTGTGTGTGTGTGTATGTTTGTTACTTTTCACGCTTAAACGGATGAACCGATTGACTTAAAATTTGGTATGAAGATAGCTGAGACTCTGGAATAACACATAGGCTACATTTTATCCTGATAAATGAAACAGTTTCTGTAAAAATCAAAAATATATTTAAAAAATGACAGTTCTGAAATTTGACATTTATTTTTCAACCATGAAACCATTTATTTTTCAAATAAGGCACCCATAGTAAGCCCATTTAGTTTTCAAAAGAAGCACCCATAGTAAGCCCATTTGATAAACTACAAATGAAGCACTCATAGTAAGCCCATTTAGTTTTCAAATGAAGGACCCATAGTAAGCCCATTTGATAAACCACAAATTAAGCACTCATAGTAAGCCCATTTGAGAAACCACAAATGAAGCACTCATAGTAAGCCTATTTAGTTTTTTAAATGAAGCACCCATAGTTAGCCCATTCGATAAACCACAAATGAAGCACTCATAGTATGCCCATTAAGTATTCAAATGAAGCACCCATAGTAAGCCCATTTGATAAACCACAAATAAAGCACTCATAGTAAGCCCATTTAGTTTTCAAATAATGCACTCATAGTAAGCCCATTTGATAAACCACAAATGAAGCACTCATAGTAAGCCCATATAGTTTTTTAAATGAAGCACCCATAGTAAGCCCATTTGATAAACCACAAAAAAAGCACTCATAGTAAGCCCATTTAGTTTTCAAATGAAGCACCAATAGTAAGCCCATTTAGTTTTCAAAAGAAGCACCCATAGTAAGCCTATTTAGTTTTCAAAAGAAGCACCCAAAGTAAGCACATTTAGTTTTCAAAAGAATCACCCATAGTAAGCCCATTTGATAAAATAAAGCACTCATAGTAAGCCAATTTAGTTTTCAAATAATGCACTCATAGTAAGCCCATTTGATAAAATATAAATGAAGCACTCATAGTAAGCCCATTTAGTTTTCAAATAATGCACTCATAGTAAGCCCATTTGATATACCACAAATAAAGCACTCATAGTAAGCCCATTTAGTTTTCAAATGAAGCACCCATAGTAAGCCCATTTAGTTTTCAAATGAAGCACCCATAGTAAGCCCATTTAGTTTTCAAAAGAAGCACCCATAGTAAGCCCTTTTGATAAACCACAAATGAATCACTCATAGTAAGCCCATTTGATAAACCACAAATGAAGCACTCTTAGTAAGCCCATTTGATAAACCACAAATGAAGCAGCCATAGTAAACCTATTTTATAAACCACAAATGAAGCACTCATAGTAAGCCCATTTAGTTTTCAAATGAAGCACCCATAGTAAGTCCATTTGATAAACTACAAATGAAGCACCCATAGTAAGCCCAATTAGTTTTCAAAAGAAGCACCCATAGTAAGCCCATTTGATAAACCACAAATGAAGCACCCATAGTAAGCCTATTTGAGAAACCACAAATGAAGCACTTATAGTAAGCCCATTTAGTTTTTTAAATAAAGCACCCATAGCCCATTTGAGAAACCACAAATGAAGCACTCATAGTAAGCCCAATTAGTTTTTTAAATGAAGCACCCACAGTTAGCCCATTTGATAAACCACAAATAAAACACTCATAGTAAGCCCATTTGATAAACCACAAATGAAGCACTCATAGTAAGCCCATTTAGTATTCAAATGAAGCACCGATAGTAAGCCCATTTGAGAAACCACAAATGAAGCACTTATAGTAAGCCCATTTAGTTTTTTAAATGAGGCACCCATAGTTAGCCCATTTGAGAAACCACAAATAAAGCACTCATAGTAAGCCCATTAGAGAAACCACAAATGAAGCACTCATAGTAAGCCTATTTAGTTTTTTAAATGAAGCACCCATAGTTAGCCCATTCGATAAACCACAAATGAAGCACTCATAGTAAGCCTATTTAGTTTTTTTAAATGAAGCACCCATAGTTAGCCCATTCGATAAACCACAAATGAAGCACTCATAGTAAGCCCATTTAGTATTCAAATGAAGCACCTATAGTAAGCCCATTTGATAAACCACAAATGAAGCACCCATAGTAAGCCCATTCGAGAAACCACAAATGAAGCACCCATAGTAAGCCCATTTGAGAAACCACAAATGAAGCACTCATAGTAAGCCCATTTAGTTTTCAAATGAAGGACCCATAGTAAGCCCATTTGATAAACCACAAATTAAGCACTCATAGTAAGCCCATTTGAGAAACCACAAATGAAGCACTCATAGTAAGCCTATTTAGTTTTTTAAATGAAGCACCCATAGTTAGCCCATTCGATAAACCACAAATGAAGCACTCATAGTAAGCCCATTTAGTATTCAAATGAAGCACCCATAGTAAGCCCATTTGATAAACCACAAATGAAGCACCCATAGTAAGCCCATTCGAGAAACTACAAATGAAGCACCCATAGTAAGCCCATTCGAGAAACCACAAATGAAGCACTCATAGTAAGCCCATTTAGTTTTCAAATGAAGCACCCATAGTAAGCCCATTTGATAAACCATAAATGAAACACCCTTAGTAAGCCCATTTGATAAACTACAAATGAAGCACTCATAGTGAGCCCATTTAGTTTTCAAATAAAGCACCCATTGTAAGCCCATTTGATAATCCGCAATTGAAGCACTCATAGTAAGCCCATTGGATAAACCACAAATGAAGCACCCATAGTAAGCCCATTTGATAAACTACAAATGAAGCACTCATTAAAAAAAATCTACCATAAACTATCATTAAAATTTCCAGCATTTTTCTAAAATTAAAAATCGAATATGTCAAATTTCTCTAAAAAAAATTCAAAATCAAATGTCGAATTTCTCAAAAAAAATATGAAAATCGAATACCTATGTCAAATTTCGCGAAAAAAAATTAAAAATCTCAAATGTCAAATTTCTCAAAAAAATATTGAAAAACGAATACCTATGTCAAATTTCTCAAAAAAAAAAAAGACAATCGAATACGTCAAAATGACAATTAATTGTCAATTTTTTCAAAAACAATGGAAAATCGCAAATGTCAAAATGACAATTAATTGTCAAATTTCAGAACTGTCATTTTTTAAATATATATTTGATTTTTTACAGAAACTGTTTCATTTATCAGGATAAAAAGTAGCCTATGTGTTATTCCAGAGTCTCAGCTATCTTCATACCAAATTTTAAGTCAATCGGTTCATCCGTTTAAGCGTGAAAAAGTAACAAACATACACACACACACACACACACACACACACACACACACACACACACACTCACACACTCACACACATACACACAAACTTTCGCTTTTATAATATTAGTAAGATGAAGTAAATTATAATTTAGTTTACCTTTATCCTGCTTTTTCCCATGGCAAAAAAAATCATTTTGTTGTGTTTTGTTTCGTAGGCTTGTTTTTGTACGTATAATTTAATAAAATCATAGAAATATTCCACGCATTTTTTTCTATTCTAAAAAATGCAAAAAAAAGAAATCGTAGTATAATATTGGAAAATTTGTATAATTTTCATTTCCAAGACAATAATTTTGTGATGCTCTCAATCCGACCCTGCTCATCAACTCGGGACCGACGCAAGGCAAGCATGCGAGCCGCGAGTTGTCAACGGGTGGCCCACCCGCCGTCCGCGCGCGGACGCCTCGCGGCCGAGGCGATGCGGCGGCGTTCCGGAGTTGATGTAGTGAGCGTTAGCTCATACAAATCCATATAAAGAATACTAACCGCGCGAGGCGAGGCGGTGCTGAGTGGGTCCCGGGTGGGTGTAGTGAGCGTTGACCCTAACATTCCTTTTTTCACAAATCAAGTGATATTAATGACTACTTTTTTCCTCTTTACAAACGCACTCAAATATTTGAAATAACTTGTCAATGAATGCTTTGAATGCATTTAGAATAGGTTTATTAATACAAAAATAAAGAAAATTTATATTATTTCAAAATAAAAACAAACAAGTGCAAGTTGGACTTGCCACATACTTGTATGAAACAATGTTATCAACATGTTGCGTATAAAATTACGTATAAACTATTATTATTCCAAAAATCTGCCCTTAAGGGGAAAAATACGGCGTTTAAATTGGAAATCTGTAACCGCTGCTCCTCTCTATCTCTCTTCTCTCTTAATATTAACGTGGTTCAGTCTTCAAAAAGGGCACAACAGTTTTTTTTTCCTATGCGAGGTCTATTTTATGTACTTTCATATATGCACGCACGTTTGTGCTTAACAGACCACTTTTCATCAGTTAATATTTTTTAGAAAGTAGGTACCAGGAGTACCAGAAGTAGGAACGGAGATTCAATCACTTGATTGCATATAGTTCCACAATGATTCCCCAACACTACTTAAACAAATGAATTTGACAATTTTTTCTACATAAAGGATGTTTCTTTTTTCCTTGATTTTGGTTTCGTTCCAGTCTGCTCCTGGTATAATTTAAAAAAAATGACGATTCAAACTACGTCAAGAAATCCAGAAAACTTTATTCGAAATTATCATCGTTTACTAAAAGTATGAGAGTTCATCGAATAAAATCGATTTGAGTTAGATTTGACCGACTTTATCAGAGAATTCTCGAGTACTTTGGCCAAATGGCATGGATGGAAATCTAGAGATGGTCATTGTTTCGGGCAAAATCAAAGGAAAGCGGTCCCAAGGCGGTCTGATGTGCTGGTCAGATCAGATCCGCACCACCCTCGAAGTTCCTGTTAAGATAAGATAAGATAAAAATATATTTATTATCAGTTCCAAAAAGTACATACATGAAAAATTATACACATAAATATAGTGACATGTTAGTATGAGATACGAACAGAAGATAATAAAACAACATAAACAATAGGTACCTACACTGATAAATGGAATAGGCTCAGCATAATGCTGGGCAGGGAGGTCCTGCACAGCGCTGATTTTCAGCCTGCCCCGTGCTCGACTAAGATGACGCTGTTGCTGTTGTCCTGTTGTCTCGTGGCTCCTGGCCATGAAAATCGCATCCAACCAACCCAGATAGCACTCCATCATCAGAAATCGAATCCTACAAAGGAGGGGTCATGACTCCCAGTAATAAAGAATATGACAAGGACAAGGAGAAGAGCTCCAAACGATCCATTTCCGAGCATAAATGTCGAAAAAAAACTAAAAATAATGATTTGTTTTTTTTTCTTTAGAGGTACCTACAAAACCCTTGAAACAATGTGTTTGCATTATTACAGTTTTAACTGACAATCACTTTTGTAAAAAAAAAACCATGGCAAACTCCTGGTACGTACTTTTTAAAAATGTGAAAAAAAAATCATGAATTTTTTCACACGTCCTGTATAAGACTCAAAATTGACATTGTCAACAGCCATGTTGCTGTAAAACCATACAATTTGGCAAATTCCATTTGAACTAGATAAAAAAAAAATGCGTAGCCATTTTGTAGCATGACTTAGCCGGTTAAGCGAAAGTCTACTGCAAGGTATTCAAAGCTTTCAGTTATTCGGACAAATAATCATTATGCATAATATGAGCATCTATTACAAGTAAATAGGACTTGAAATTTAAAATACAAATTAAATTAATTTGTTTCGAAATACTAACACAAAGAACTGTAAACACAACAAAATATTTAATAAAAATAAAAAACATTTTTTTCTAATTTGTTACACAGCGGTTAAGCATTTGCTACTATTTAGTTTAATATATCGCGTAGGTAATATGAGTTTGTTTTCTTTTGTCTCCGTAATACAAAACGGCTTAGTCATTTTATCACCTAGTCAAAATGAAAAATGGCGGATTCTACGCATCAACTGTAAATTATAGCGCGATATAGCGCTATATGTCATTTATAGCTACGTGTGTGACGGATGCCGATTTGTACTGAAGCTATGCCGCGCTATGTGAAGCTATATAGCGCTATATAGCGACGTGTGAAATGGGCTTTATTTCAATAAAGATCTGCACCATTGTCATTTTTTATCGAAAAAAGGGAAATGCCGAAACGGATACCAACAAAAGCGTAAGGATGAAATTGTAGTGGTCAAAGCTAAGGAAAATTAAAATACAGCGATCCCGCCTAACCGTAATAAGAAATATTGTGAAAAAGACGAAAAATAAGTGAAAGAGAATACCTAAAAACTTGAATGAGCAGGAGTTTTCTCATTACGGGAATCCAGAGAATGGGCCGCTGAAAGGGAAGAGGCCAAATTAAGGAAATTAACTTTTTATAAGGACCGTCTTGGCTCGGCCATTGCAGATGACGTGCCATTAATTGTGTGATGTAATTATGGTTGAAAAACAAATAAGTGGCCGGATCGGGAGATAAGAATGTAACTAAAATAAAAAATCAGCAAAACTTACGTCTAAATATTGTTAAGAATATCTCAACCATGGTTTCGGACAATTACGATGAACGATGATAATGGTGGCTGAGATATTCTCAACTATTCCTCTATTAGACCTGAGTTTTGTAGTTTTAGTTAAGGAGAACACTCAAGGTAGTTTAAAAAAGATAGACTGCTAAGTCAAGTTATTTTACAGATAAAATTTTAATAGAAAATACCAGTGTCTTGGCAATTTTAATTTCCGTTATTACTTCTTACTTTGAAAGCTCACACGACATGTAATTAAACAGGTTCCAGTTTTATTGCTTGGTTTCTTACTTATCCATACATATAATAAGAATGGAAATTTCTCCCCATTCATTGTGATCCTTTACTAAGATGAATCGTAAAAATACGCATATGAACAAAACGACGCGAAAAAGTCGCTTGCGCGATCTAATTCGTAAAACATTTTGTCAATTTTTCCAAGGGAAACGTAAAATAAAATGATAAAATAAATAATAATCATTTATATCGGACACATTGCCCCTAATTTACATCAAAAATTCTAAATAAAGGTAATAGAATATAAAGTAAACTCAATTCAAAAAAATATGGTGCGACAAACTGCGACAAACTAAAAATACGCCATCTATCGATGTGGCTGTAAACGAAACCTTTAATTTGGGCTAAATTTGTAAATAGTTTGTGTCACTGGTGTGGTTAAACAACACCACCGATTTGAATAAAATTTTCACTAATACGTTGCAGTTTTCTCTTCTTGAAACTTAGTGTTGGTTTTAGTCAAATCGGTTCATAAATAAAAGAGTTATATCAATCTAAAGATTCGCATATAAAATGCTAATAAACAAGAAAGGTAGTCATAGGAACCGCGTAATCAAAAGACAAAACCTCATCGAGTTTGGGCTCATTTGATTCGTCTTGACGAGTACTTTGATACTATATAGTAACCAGGGTCCGATGACGGAGCTGGAAGGTGGCCATAGGAACTCCGTGATTAAAAGAAAAAACCCCATCGAGTTTGGGCTCATTTGATTCGTCTTGACGAGTACTTTGATGCTATATAGTAGCCAGGGCCTGTACATAGGTAGGTATCATTTTGCACCTTATTTTTAATTTCTAAACCATGTAAAATCATCAGGAAACAAATTAGAATTCATTTAAATTAGTAAATGTAACTTATTTCTCATATGAATCAGCGCCAGCGGAAAATAATGGAACTAATCTAATGTGCGCATGATGCGTGTAAATATCAGTAATAAATATCTTTTTGCTGCTTATTTTTAATTTCTAAAACATGTAAAATCATCTGAAGATAAATAGAAAAATTCATTTAAAGTTCAAATTATTTTTCATACAAGCTAGCGCCACGGAAAATAATGGAACTAATGTCCTAAGAAAAAGAAATATCGTTTATTCTGCAAACAGTTTTAGAAAAGAAGTCCCGCGTAACCTAGCGGAACTAAATAATAGATTTATAATGACTGTGAATACTTCATTTATTATATATTTTTTATTTGTTAGATTAATTAAATATTATGTACCAATTTAATTGAGAAATTAAATATGAGAAATTATGAATTGTTAAAAATCTGTAGATATTTTAACTTAAAATCACGCGATTGTGGCGCTCCATCTAGGGGGATCTTTTGTAAAAATCACTGGTTATCCGGAGACACACAGACATAAAATCTGTTCACACCCATTTAGGCATACATCCAGACACAAACTGTCACGTTTATAATGTTAGTAAAATTTTGCAATGATTATTATAGAACCTTTTATCTGTGTTATAGATAATCATAGGCGGATTTAGGGGGGGGGGGGGGGGGGCAAGGGGCCAAGCCCCCCCTAAATCCGCCTATGATTATCTATAACACAGATAAAAGGTTCTATAATAATCATTGCAAAATTTTACTAACATTATAAACGTGACAGTTTGTGTCTGGATGTCATTAAGCAAGCTGCTCGCGCACATATTATAAAGGATGTTTAAGCTTTCTTACTGCTCAGAGCGATTAGGCGGATTTAGGGAGGGGAGGGGGCAGGGGGCCAAGGCACCCCCAGAAGCATTGTAGAGTAACGAATTTCGCACATATTTCATGGTAAAGATTAAATTTGTTTTCGGCGCTCGCAGCTAGCTGCTCGCGCACTTATTGTAATGGATGTTTAAACTTCCTAACCGCTCAGAGCGAGCTAAACATACACTTTTCGTAATAAAAATTATAATATTTTTGCCCGCCTGCACCTTGCCCCCCCCCCAAAACCAAATCCTGGATCCGCCTATGATTTTAGGTATACACCTCAGTGGTAGAGTCCTTCTCACGAATGAGGTCCCGCGGAATTTTGCGGAACTAAATTAAATTTTTTCGATAAATTCTGGACTTCATGCCATAAATAATTTTTCACCACTCTCGCACGAAAATAGTGTCTTTGGTCATCGATTTCAGTGAGCAAAAGCCGTTTTTGCTCTCTAGAGAGGCAAAGTGATTTGAATTTCGAACACAATTTTATTGGCTATGAAGAAGTTGGTGTGTTCTGAAACTTATTTGTGTACAATTTTTATTTAACTGAGATGCACATAATTTTTAATGTTATTTATTGAATTTTAAGTTTATAAATTGTATTTTTTCAATAATATTTTAAATAAAATACTATTATAGAATAATAAGTCGTAAGTGAGTTTTTTTTTTAAATATTATTACAATTTGTTTTTCATAAATATGTCACACTCACAAATTTCGAACGCAACTCTTTTAATAAAAATAAAAAAATACAAAATGGCGGGATGTAGAAGTTTAGAGTTTACAGTCAAATGGAGAATGCGTTGTGACGTCATCGATAAATGCCATCTTTGTCTCTCTCTTTTGTATGAGGTAAGTGAGAAGGCACTTATAGTTGTCATTTTTCTTGCGACAGTGATAAAAAAAACTAAAATGAAATTTTCTGAAATGAAATGCTCGCGGCTTTGCCCGCACGGCAAAATCCTTTCTTAGCAGTGGTCTACGTCATGAAACCTTTCTATGTTCCAAATTTCAACCCAATCCATCTAGCGGTTGAGGCTGTACGTTATACAGATACATCAGTCACTAGCTTATTCTCATGGCTTTGCCCGCATGGACGGGTTACGTTTCATAATACCTACGGTCGTTTCAACTACGGTCGATATAACTACGGTCGATTCGCATAAGCTCATTTCACATATTGGACGACTCGCTTACAGTGCAACTCGCCTGCGGTTGATTAAACTATGGGCATGTGAACTAATGGGCGATTCGGCCAATGTTCATTTGATATATTGGTTAATTCAACTATGGACGACTCACCTACGGTTTATAAATTCTTTGCTACGCGTGTTTTTAGTACAGTATTCAGGGCAAACCGAAATCTGTTGGTTAGGTTAGGTTTGAACAGTGACCACAATGCGCGAGCCGAGCGAGCGAAGCGAGCGTGCCGCGGCAGCGGCCGGCGAAGCACCAGATATTTTTCTTATTACTGAATTATTTATCCTGTGTCATGGCATCTTCAGGCATTTTGGCATCTTCTTTCATCTACCTCATCATGGCAAAGTGGCATAATAAGCTGTCTGCGCACCTACAGATAGAAATCATTCAGGTATCAAAAACAACACGTTTCTGAATTCTGTACTATAAACAAGTATTTTTTAGCTGTCATACCTGACTAGCAGCCGGAAACATGGTCTAAAAATACGTGAACCGTCCGTTAGTTCGGTCAAAAATAGGCAAATCGTCCAATAGTTTAATCAACCATAGCTCAATCGACCGTAGCTGAGTTAACCGTAGGAGAATCGTCCAATATTGATTTCAACCAATAGTTATTATGAACGTAGGCGAAACGTCCAATAGACATTTTGAATAGTAGGTGATTCGATCGTAGTTACATATTGGCAAGGTTTGCCAGCCTTTACTAATTCTACGCCCATTAAGTCGCAGAAAACCCGTGAATTGAATCCCTCTTTTCCGTGGAATTGGAAATCGAATTAAATGGTCTGCATCAAATTCATTAATATATGAATAATTTACTGTCACGCGCTACGAAGTGCGCGCGGGTCAGCTAGTTAATAATATTTCTCTGAATAAAACAATTATTAACTTTGTATTTCAATTAAAGAACTAAGTATGTTTGTAGCACATAAAACCTTAAAAAGAAAACAAAATTTTAATGACCTAGAAACACATGTATGCTTTCCAGCATCAAAATAACGTTTTAGAAAGCTTTTTCTATCATTAAGAGTGCTTAGACAATTTCTCACTCGCACTTTGATACATTTTGCAATATAAATTCATAGAATTAATTCTGAAAATTCCTCAAGAGGAACCCTGCGATTAAATAGTGCGAGCAAAAGAGCGTAAAATTTTATAAGCAATCTTAATACAATGAAAGAAAATGTTTGCGTGTGTAGGTGTTTGCTACTTTGTCATGCAAAAACTGTTAAACAAATTGAGCTATAATATTTTAGTTAGTCTTGTAAGCTCTGCGTAGTTTAATGTCGCTATAAAAAGTACGCTTATACCAGAAGCATTATGTAAATCGCAACATGTATGTAAACCTAAATGTGCTCCTTCATTAGAAGCAGTCATCTGTAATGTAACTTGTAACATGTCAGATTCATTACATTACATATGCTGGCTCTTTAAGTGACGAACATTCACTTGTAATGTAACATTTCAGATTTTGAGCATTACATTATAATACAAATACAACTTATTGACAATTGAAAAGCAATTTTACATATTACATTTGATTATGAACATTACATTATAATAATGTCTTCTGTCTGCCTTCTATTTGTAATGTAACACTTCAAATTTGATTCTGAGCAGTACTTTACAATACTGCATTCTTCCTTACTGACGAGAATTTGCCTTTAATGTTACAGTTAAGTTTTTAGCATAGCCTGCCAGACAAACTTTCGTGTGTAATGTAACATTGATTAAATTTATCGATATTACACAAATTTTAAATAAATATTCCAAATTGAATCATCAAGTTACGCACTACAATTATCGGATCTCCCTCTCCTTCACTCATATAATGCTCTGTTACGTTACATTCCGAATGCTTCAAAGGAGGCTGCACCTTAAAAGATACTCGCAGCAATAATAATTGTGAAAACTGCAGAAACATACTCGTATAGAAACTGGACAGCTTTTATACAGCTCATTTGAATTTTAACTCATGTACTGGTTGGGAACTTCAAGAGATAGGAGAAAATTGAACTTACTGATGAATACATTTGAATAAGGAAGATATTACTTGGTTAGACAAGTTTATAAGGCTTATTACAAATGTCCTCTGCTCTGGGCAAGGGCTCAATTTAGGTCTTCCCTTCCCTTCACGGTGCAGACGTTAAAAAAACTGCCTTTTATTTAGTTACCTACTCAAGAAGATCATTTTAAGATTCGATCGGTAAGAAAATTTAAATATTCTTGCTAATAATTGTGCGGCAGCTTCTTATTTGCAAGAATATGTAAGAAAATGCGAAACTCAACAATCCTTCAAACAGTCATTCTTTGCAGGCCAAAGAACGGTTATGGTAAGCCAAAGAAGTTAAGTCGTTGGAACGGTATACAAAATCTTGTTCCATTATCAAAGTGTGTGGTAGTTAATGCAGTTATTACCTAATCGATGTAAGGTTAATAGTGTAGTTCAATTAAGATGAAATTAACAAACGAGAAATGTGCATAGATAAATGCTTAATAGATATTTAATGGGTGTAAGATAAACGCAACCGAAATTAAAACTGTATTTTATCTTTTCCAAACGCATAACTACTGCTGTTATAGATGTTATTTTTAATGATTAGGTACTTAATTAACTCTTACAAAAAATATAATTTTTTTTGTTAGAAGGGATATACCAAAGATACGACTTTTTTTAAAATTTATCTTCATCTTTGTACTGGACTAGACTAGCTGGACTTAAACCTCCATACAGGGTGCGTATGGTCCCCATTCCCCATTTTAATTTTATAAGAACATTTTGTGTGTGTGTGTGTTTTTTTTTTGGGAAAAAGTTACGTACGTTTAAGTTCGGAGTGCTCAATAAGCATTAAAAATGTGATAAAATTTCCGCTAGACTCTACAAAATTAACTTTCAATTCCCTTAACCCCATATTGGAAAACGAAAATTCTGAAAACGCTTCCGAAATTGATCCGCAATGATTCACAGCCATAATAAGGGATCCTTAGCTTGAGGCCGTAAATTATAACCCGGCGACATTTCGGAAAAGGAATTTAGGGACGCAACAAACCTAACAAGCCGCAGGTTCGCCCTAAACGCGCCAAATTAATGCGGAATTAAGTTATTGTGCGTATTCTGGCAGACGGCCAGAGCTTTGTTTTACGAACGCTTTGTTTGGTTGGACAGTTTCATTCTGAATACGCACTTCATATGAATCTGTGGCAACATTGATGATCGATTCTCCCATTCACTGATAAGTAAATATACCCAAACTCATAAAAACCAAGATGGTCTCCGTCTATACAGATCAATACAAAACCTATTTCATATCTGATCCGTGTCTAGAACAGTCAATTTCCTAAACCCTTGCACTAAAGTAAATTGGGACCTAGAAAACCCGTAAAAATCCCAACTTCATTTCGGCGCTTAACCGCTTTTATTTACTAAGAAAAACGTCCACAAAATTGAATGACACTATCAACGCAACCTTGTACATTATTTACGGTCTTCCCTTTTCATAGTCAACGAACCTCGCTCTTTTCTGAACACTTGAAAGCGGCGAAGAGAGGCAAAGATGTCAAATTTCAGAGAAAGCACAGAAATAGGCCGTGTCAAGTCGAAGTTAAGAGTCCCAATGCCCGCGGGCGGTGACGATTATGTAACCAAAGCCTGCCCGCTCTAGGGTTGCCACGGTCCTACTCGGGTACAAAATTCCTGTTTATTTAGGTACCGTAATAAACTAACAGATTCATAACGAAAAGCCGGGAAAGGTAGACATTTAATATGTAATTATATTTTATGGGTTTGCGAGGATATTTTCTGTTAAACAAAGTTTTCAACTAACCATATTTAGCTGTTACAAATAATATTGTAGGTACTAAATATTACGAGATTATAGGAGAGAATATAATTAAATATTATGTTAAGTATCATAGATACTTGGTCCTAGAAAAAAAATTAGACCTCGACAAGCATCGTGCTTACTGATCCCACGCGCTAGTCGATAGCTTGTATCTACCGCACAATAATTATTAATTTGCGATGAGTTTACCCTTCTGGACATGGTCATGGTTAGTCTTCCCCGGGTACCTCAATTATTAAGTCCTGATTTTTCTATTTTATTACCTGAAATTTTCATCGCAGGTCACGCGGTACGGCGGCGGCGGCGCGGTAGGTTACGCGTCACGCAAAGTGCGTGGCGCACACTTTAGGTGAACAAATTTAATAAAAGTAGTATTTTCATTCTCAGTACTCGTGCCCACAGTAAATAATTCAGTGACAGCCCGCAGGCGCGCAACGGCACGGAATGAAAGCTGTGACGAGTGACGACCCTCGTCATTTGAAGGAGTCGCTCCACATTCGCACGACCCTTCTGGACGTTTGAACATCTATGCGATTGTTGCTGTTTGTGCCGCATTTGAATTTGGAACACGTGTTTTATTTTGTTTTCGCGATATTTTTTTTAATATTATGGCAAAATTCGGTTTGTGTGTATTGCCAGTGTCGAGTAAAACATTTTGTTTTGTTTATAACCATATTTATGAGTTTTTAAACACTATCTATAAAGTTTATTGCGCTTAGCTAATATTTATTAAATAAAAAATGCGGCACTCATAGTAAGCTCAATCGCTTAAAAAGGCTCTAGAATCGTGAATTTATTTTTGATTTCTTTTGTTTTAAAACACGAAGATCTAACCAAAATCTTCTTGGTTTTAAAAGAATAATGTAACTACAAAAACGACGAGGTAATTTTTTATTTCTTAATAAAATATGGCCTCACTCAAATTACTTGTTACACAGTCATTGTTTATGAGTTTTAGAGCGTAATGTAGTTAATGTTTAAATAGGCTCGCTTTAATAAAGTGTGGCAAAACATGTCTACTATAATTTAAGATGTAGTTAGTCTTAGGCTTTAACTAGGTACCTATGTAAAATATTAATTAAACTCTACAATATTCATGCTTGAGAAAAGCCTTCAAAAACATTTTCATGTAAATAAGGACCATAAGACTCAGACTATTGTAACGAAAGCGGTCCCTGCTCCTAAGATAAACAAAACTGACACCGTACGCCGTACAGTAGTAAAAACAGGTTTTCCCGATAAGCACAAACATACGAGTAAAATTTAATATTTACAAGCAGAGCTCTTCAGTTGGTCAAATTTACACCACTAGTTTTTGATCTACGGAGAATGATCGTAGTATTTATTATACACATTTTAGGAATTGCAATAACTGGTTCCGTTAACTCTTTACTCAACGAAAATTGAATTTCGACAATAATCGTAATATTTTACTTGATTCAATTTTGAAGAAAGAAATATAAAACATTTGTAATATTATTTATAATATAATTGTGCTAAAAAAAAATGATAAGACATTTTTATAAAGATATAAATTAAAATTTAAGATTAAAAAATAAACGCCACATATTAATATTATTCCAACTTCGATTGAACTTTTACTATTGATGTGCGGTGTCCGTTAGTTTTACCATTAGTCTGAACCATAAGACCGTTAATTTGGCTACGCGCATGCTTTTATTAACCAAATTGTTTCAGTCTAAGGAGAAAATTATCATTAGAACTTAGTTCCAGAAACTTAGGCATCTTAATTCTAGCTTATTTGGGAAGATCCTAACGAAATTTGCTACAAAATACCTACTAATTTTCATAAATTGTTAATACGCTTAAACCGAGTTCAAAGTTCAGCAGCCTAGACTTTTGTACAATATTCTACGTAAAATATGCGTATTGTTCCGAATTGGATTAAACCTTTTTAAAAATTAGATAGCTCTTTATTGAAACACTATAATTTTATTTTATTTTATATAGAAAATAAGAATATATAATAATAATACCATAATATCATTTCTTCCTACAGACCTCAACGACATTTTTTTCATTTATAGAAGTATTTAATTTTAGGTAATGTTAACAATTTATGGAAATTGTAAAACAGTTATTTAAATAATAAAATATTTTACATTTAATATATAAATTTATACCTAAGGGATTAATTGTCAAAAAATTATAAGTTTGAAGTGAAATAACATAATATCTATACTTTATATGTCGCTTCATCAAAGTCGAGTTTTACATGCGTGTATGATAATTTTGACGTAAAAACTCGAAATAAAGTCTTAGTCATCTACATATTAGTAATATAAATTTTAACACATTTCCTCGTGTAATCGGTGCAGGTTATCTTTTAAAAATAGCTAACCTTTTTGTAACATCCTTGTATACTTAGATATATAAATGTAGGTAGTATTATCTTCTCTAAGATGGGTTTTATGTTTTGTATCGTTCTCCTGATTCGAACAGGGATCCCTCGTAAGGTTCGAGTAATGATAACGATATGATTCTAGGCGCCCATTACCATACACGGAGATAAATAGAACATTCTCGACGGTACTGTAGTTTAACTGAATTTATCTTTATTGTAATAGTCTTGGGATTGCGTGAATATTTATAAAACAAACAGGGAGTTAGATATCAAGTTCTTACTTCTTCTTAAAGAAATTTAAAACTGTTACGTACTAAATATAATTTAAGAGTTTCGTCTTTGTGTGCGACACTCAGGCTCACTCGATATGTGGCGTTTATTTTTTAATTTTAGGGATATTATTTTTTAAAGGTATTCCAGTTTGCTGTCATTTTATAACATCAAAGTTATTTTTGAAATGGAGAATACGCTTGGATTTTCTAATCTATTTCTTCGTTATATATACAATCTCTGCCATGCCGTTTTGTAAAAATGTGTAAAAGTCTAAAGCCCCAACCACACTAAAACTCATTAACTTTCATCGTAATGGAGTGAAACTTCAAACACAGTGTTTCGCTATACGATCGGCAGGTGTCATTGTTTGCACATCCCTACTGTGTAAAGTGTAAACACACATTTGTACGTACTAACTCTGTAAGGACACCGCACACTAAATCAAAAAGGAAGCCATGTTCAATAATACTATGTTAAAGAAAAAAACAGTGATTTCCATAAACAGGGGGAAGAAAAGCTAAGCGCAAAGAAGATAGAAATGCACCGCAACACAAAAATAACAAAAATCCGCCTGCATCACTTTTAAACATTTTTTTTTTTTTTTTTTTTTTTAATCTATTTATTTGATGAAAAAAGAGGGTTTGATCTATATAGATCATGCCACCCCCATCGGACAAAATTATATACAATAATTAATCTATAAGCTATGATTACAATCGACGTTTCATGCACAACAACGCAAGCTGGAACACCATTCCAGCCACCTCTGAATGAGGATCGGCCAGGACGATGTTACAGCTCGCGAAATCTTTTAAATTAACACCTGTAGCATGCAAAATCTCCATTCTCTCCCTTTCGACTCGGACACATTCCACCAGCACGTGGTAAACGTCTTCTACTACTCCACATTCGGTACAATTTGGGGAGGTATTCTTTTTCATTAGATAGATAAAACTGTTTAGTGGAATATGTCCGGCTCGAAGTCTTAGGGCAGTAACAATCAATTGTCTAGGCATACGTGTGGATATAAACCAAGGTGCTCGGGGCAGGGCAGGTTGAATTGTCCGATACCATATCCCCTTAGACAGAGACCTTTCATCAAAATGTTCCTTCCACATATTGAGACACTTAGTTTTCACTAAATATAAAAGTTCTGAGTGAAACGGCTTTACGTCAAATGAAATTCCGTTCGTGATAGCATCTTTCGCTAGGCTATCTGCCTTTTCATTACCATGTATTCCGGTATGTGAGGGTAGCCATTGTAGTGTAACTATTATATGTTTATTATACAATTTACTGATCTGATCTAATATGCAGTAAGCTATCGGTGTGCCTCGAATATTCGAGGAACACCGAGCTAGGTGCTGTAGTGCGCTTCTCGAGTCTGTGAGAATGACGTAAGTCCCGTTATCAAAAGAATCTATATAGGATAACGCCTCCGCGATAGCGATCAGTTCAGTATGCATTATGGATATTTTGCTATTAATACTGAGTTTTATATCCGACTTAGTTTGAATATCATAAAATGCACACCCTCCCATACCGGACCTTTCCATTGATCCGTCTGTGTAGATCTGGTAGATATTAGAATATTTCGTGTCCAAAAATTGTTCACAGAGTGATTTTAAAACAGTAGGTTCATAAGCACTCTTGGGTTTATCTATGCCATGTACGTTATAATTTACTATTTGCGCGAGATTCACATTGCTCACCCACGTATTCATAGAGAACATTTCTAACTGCGAGCAAGTATACATAGGTATAGATCTCAGGTAGTCATGAACTTGTACTAATAATGGTTTATTTTTCCGTCTCCAAAAAGAGTATTGACACCAGCAATGTAATTCATCTAAAATGTCAATTAGAATGTTGTTATTAGGGAGTGAGTTTACTTTAAGCCAGTATTTGCCAGCAAGGTAATGTCTTCTAATGCTCAGTGGCTCCAGGTGAAGCTCGGCCTCCATCACGTGGATGGCCGTACTTCTCACAAAACCACCGACGACACGCATACATTGATTTTGTACTTTATCTAACTTTCCTAAGTGTGTTTGACAACTCGAGCCGTATAGAAAGCAACTGTAGTCTAATCTACTTCTCACCGTAGATATGTATAATTTTCTGAGGTGTTTTGGGTGTATACCCCAGCCCGGACCTGCTAAAACTTTAAAAATATTTACAAACGTTGAACATTTCTCCTTTAATTCATTAATGTGTTTCGACCACCGTAATGATTTATCTAGCCATAGCCCAAGATATTTTACCATATCAACGTTTTGTAAAGGAATTTCGTCTATATAAAGATCAGCTGGTTCAACACGGTAGCTTCGTTTAAATACGCAGACCTTGCTTTTAGCAGGTGAAATACCTAGTCCTATATTAACTACTAGCTTCGAAAAAATGTCTAGTGCAGATTGCAGTCGATGCGTACCTACTTCGGTGGATTCACATGTTGTATAAAGCACAAAGTCGTCCGCGTATTGCGAGATGTGCACGTCTTTAATGTTTTTGCAGATGTTAATT
Organism: Hemithea aestivaria; assembly: GCA_947507615.1. NCBI lineage: Eukaryota > Metazoa > Arthropoda > Insecta > Lepidoptera > Geometridae > Hemithea > Hemithea aestivaria. The sequence goes on from OX382335.1 coordinate 11,256,929, forward strand.
GTCGCAATGTTGAACAGCAAGGGGGCGCTAGGATCGCCTTGAGCCAAACCGCGGTATGTGCTTCGACTATATTTGAATTGGTCTATTTTTAACGTCAGATATCTTTCTTTTAAAAAATTCCAAAAATATTGACACATAAACGAACTGATTCCTATATGACTCATTGTATTTATTAGGTAAGTTATATCTACATTATTATAGGCATTTTCTAAATCAATAAAACATGCTATTGTGCAAAGACCCTCTGAGAAACCGGTTTGTATTCTGGAAACTAAAATTGATAAATTATCTAACGTTGAATGACATCTTCGGAAACCGGTTGTACTAATCGAAAGCAAGTTATTCTTTTCAATGTACCACTCTAATCTTTTGTTTAATATATTATGGAAGGTCTTACACACACATGAAATCATTGATATAGGTCTCAGCGCGGTCACTGATTGCGGGTCACGGCCTGGTTTTGGAATAGGGGCAATACTAATTTCGCGCCACTGTTTAGGGACAAAACCGAGTAAATAAATTTTATTATAAATATGTAATAATATGGATATACCAATGTCTGGTAGGTTAGTAAGCATAGAGTACGATATTTGATCACTTCCAGGGGCAGTGTCCTTATGACGTAAACATTGAAGGATTTCATGTTTTGTAATTTCTTGGTCTAAAGAAGATTTATTCGGAAGGAATCTAGGACAATCGGGAAGCGTGTAATCAGGGGTTAAGCTACGTAAAAGTTCATGCGCTTTGTCGAAGTTGATACTATGAGATCTAGTACTTTTGTACCCTTTAAGCCATTTCATCTTTCGCCATAATTCACTTTGCGTAGTCGATCCGTCAATGGAAGAACAATAATCGTGCCATGATTTGTCAACTGTTTGGCGTATTGATCTTTGTGAAACTCGCACTTTTTCTTGTAGGATTTTAAAATTATTAGGCGTTGGATTACGTCGAAATATTGCTAGTGCAAGTCGGCGTTCGGCTATAATTTTTGAAAGGGAAGCGTTCCAATAAGGTTTGGGTATAAAGTTACTGTGGGGATTGCTATTAATTTTGATAAAGGGAATAAAAAGATCTGCCGCGGAATTGATGCATTGCATAAAGTTATCATACATTTGTTGAATATTCTCTGTGTAAGAAAAATTAACAAATAAATTTTGTAAAAAATCCCTATATGCGACCCAATCGGCTTTTTTATAGTTGCGGCGCTTAGATATTAAATTATGATCAACCGGAACCGATGTACTTATCTTAATAATTATGTGATCACTACCTAAATTCTCGCTAGTTACGGTCCAGTTTAGCCTATGTGCTATGTCAGCTGTTGCGAGCGACAAGTCAGGCGACGATTGTTGGAGTGAGCCATTAACCGGTTTTATACGTGTAGCACAATGGGGATTATTTAAGCTAATGAAGGAGCTATCTAAAAGGGCATCATTTATTTGCATTCCCTTTCTATCATTTTTATGTGACCATTGAATATGATGACCGTTCATGTCACCGAGTATAATAGCTTTTCTGTCAAACAAAGTAAATATAGCTTCCCAGTCCGACTGGACGGTGCGCGTTGACGGCGCGCAATATATAGATGCAACATATTCAATATAGGAACAGTTTTGAATTTTGATGACTACTATTTCTATGCCTGGATTAGGATTTAATACATTGAAAAGGCTAGCATTGACGGAACTATGTACGAGTATAGCTACTCCTCCATATGCATCTTGTCGGTCTTTTCGAAAAATATTGTAATGTTTTATCTTAACCTGACTATCTGGGTCCAACCATGTCTCGCTCAGTGCCGCAATGTGAATCCGCTCCTGGTAAAGTAATTGTTCCAACAATAATAATTTCGGCTTGATACTCTGCGCATTCCACTGAATAATATTAAACTTAATCATGTTTTTGTTGTTATCCATTATAACTAAATAGGTCCAAGACAGTTTTAAGGATCGGCCAGTCTGAAATATTGTCTACTACTAACAAAATAAACCACTCAATACAACATTTGATAACACTCTGCACTTTAACTGGAAATGATGCTTTTTTTATAAATATTATTTCTTTTAACCTATGCACTAGCTCACTAAATGACACATTTCTTTCAGGTTTTATATGGGGTCGTGAGTCATCGTTTTTGGTCTCATTTTCTTCACTCGTATTCTTAATTGGAGTCGCATCAATTCTTGTATGTTCCGTCTCATGTTGAAATCGAGGTTTGGGGGAGGGGGGGATAGCAATTTTCTTGCTTTCATCTCTTGTGACCGCCTGGGCAAACGTTCGTGTATTGTTCGGGGTATTAATAGTACTAGGTGTTTGAATTACGTGATCATCGACTCCAGGTGTTGATTCAGTCTTAAAAGCACGATTACTATTGTTTTTCGGTGGGACCGCATTGATAGATGGTACATATAATGTCAACGCTCTGCGATAAGTACAATTAAATTCAGACATGAGCTCTCTCAATCTTTTTTCTTTTTTATATGCCGGGCAACTCGATCTTGTAAGGGCCATATGCGGTCCCCTACAGTTTACACATTTAAATGACTCTGTGTCACAATTAGCGTGATTTTCTCCACATTTTGGGCAGGTTATTCTTGTTGATGGGCATTTTTTGGTACTATGACCTAGTCTCCAGCATCGACCGCATTGTGACACAGGGAACACATAACGTTCAACTTTGATCCTTAGTCCTTCTACTGATATAAACGGCGGTAAGTATGAACCCTTAAAACAGAGACGGACCGCTTCGCTCGGGTCCCACCCATCTCTTCTTAGATTTCGACGTTTAAGACGATATACACCTACTAACTCCCCTTCGCCTGTACTGGTTATTCCTTTGCTGATGTCTTCGTCGGTTAGGTTTAAGTCGACGTTTTTTATAACTCCAAAGGAATAGCTTGTTTCTAAAACACGCTGTATCCTCCATCCTCTCTTTCCTAGTTCTTTACTGTTTTCTAACTTTATAAGACTTCTCTCCTTTGATATGTCAACTCGTATTTTATACGGATTTATGTATTTAACTCTTTCAATGTCAGTAATGCCGTGCTCTGTGAATGTCTTTGCCAGAGCAAATTGTTTTGGCATTAAATTATCGCTTGATATATATACTTCTATAATTTGATCTGTCTTACATTTTTTCTGTTTATTACCGCTTACAGTAGTCCATTCCCCTTCGTCCTCTTCATCTTCTTTTTCTAATTTTTCTTCTTCTGCTCTTCTTTTAATCGGTCTTGTCGTGTCTATTTCTAATTGTTCTCTAATCTCCATATCTTGTTCTGCATGTATGATTACTTCCGTCTCCGTTATCTCGTCTTCACTTAGAACTAACGAATTGAAACTGTTGTGGGTCATAATTGGGGAAAGAATTGTGCACTCGGTAGAATCATTCATGTTAGACATCGCTAACAAGTGTCAGCCGGCAGGAGAAGCGCGCGGCGACCCCACGGCACTCGGATGTACCGAGCACCTCAGGTAGCCGACGCGAGCACGCGCACCGAATAAACCAAGCTGTTATCTAAGAACACGTTAACCTCGAACGGGTGACGAATCGAGACTGTTTTAAACATTTTTACCACTTTAGAGCGGGCCACATTATGCGCCTGCAGTGTGCGTTAGTTTTTTATTTATATTGAGCCTAAACTGTCCCACTACTGGTCAAAGGCCCCAAATTTCTCCATTCCTTTCAATCTAGCGCCACGTCTTGCCAGCACCCCAGATACGGGATCATGTCGTCAGACCATAGCTTTGGAGTGGCATTGGTTCATATAAAATGTAATTTTTAGATCTACTTAACCACATAATATTATGTGATATAAAATCGGTTCGAAAATTAAATTTCCACTTATTATTCAAATATTATTCTTTCACTTATACAGTGTCAGTTTTGCTTTTCAATACGCGAAGTCTGTCTCCATTACTGTGTTCTGTGTTTGTACTCCGCGACGTAATTGATACGTGCTCGCTCGTGTAAACACGGCCTTAATGTAAGGTATTGGATTTAATTACGAAGTACGAGTGTGTTTTACGAATTTACCTAATGAAATTGAAAGAGAAAAAAAGGAATTTCCGCGAATACGTCTTGCAGTTAATACAATTGGCGCTTTCCTTTATGTATTCTTTCACCCTTCTCGTACTGTCACTTGAAGTTTTCTAACGTATTTTTTATAAACACTATTGTAAGTGAAATGTTGTTAAATTAAAATACTTAATACTGTTGAAATAGACCGCTATTGTTCACTTATTGTCATATATATTTCGAACTGTGTAAGTATTAGAACTATTTTTTGGTTGTATTGTATGTATTATCTCTATCTATGTTATTAAGTTCCATTAATTTCTTAAAATACAATTTGTCTCAAATAAAGGCTTGTAGCGATCAACAGGAAGGATAATTTAACAATATTATTTATTAAGCTATTGCATAGCTTCTATCGCGGGCCTTGAGCGTGGGGACCGAATCCGTAACGAAAAAAACCTAACACCCTCCACTATATTTTTTTTCCTTTGTTTTTTTTTCTTTGATATTAATTCAAGTTACACTTTGAGCGTGGTGACCTATAAAAAAACAAATTTATTTATTATTTATTTAAAAAATAAATAAATAATTATAATTACATAAGTTGATAAAAAATGCTATGCAATAGCTTTACCGCGGCATTCTCCGAGTGCCACACGTCTTTTTATATATTTTGATACACTTATGTCGTAATTTTTGTGTTATAGTTTTAAGTTTTCTGTATGTTTGTAGTGTTTCAATAAAGAGTTTTCTATTCTATTTTTATGGATATTGAATCATCTCAAGAATTCTGTTTTAAATTCTCTTATAAGTATGATCATCGTCAAGCGTCATCGTCAAAACCATTGGGTTAAACCTAATTCCACTAATTACCCCAGTTTGTTACCTCAAAGATTAGCGTTTAAACACATGAATAGACATAGTTAATGAATGATTAATCTAATCACTGTAAACAGGCTGTTAGGTTAATAGCCACTTTGCCTTTACGATGCTCATGATCTAATCTGGAAGAAAAATGTTCAAGAAATGTGTTAGGCTCTAAAAACCTTATTGTCTGAAGGAGAATTAAGGCTGGCGCAAATGAAAGTGGGGCACCAATGCATTGCTTAACAAAAATCGCCTGCATACGTTTTATAAAATATGAACTTAATGCATACTGTAGGTGGATAATGCGTCGAGCTCTAGTGTGCGTTGGTTTATAGAAAAATTCTGTTATGCGTTGCATTGCGGCCCGCTATCATAATTAGCTAGATGAACAAACATGTATTTACTAAAAGGCTATACAATGTTTCCTATTAGTTCTAAAGAAGACAGTCGTTATAACATTATGTTGCGGGTCTTGAAGGAATCTTGACGACCTGAAATTGCAACATACAACTGTAACACACCACCTATAAATTATGTGATTGTGATTTGACTCTGGCAGTGTATTTAAGGGTCTCTTCTTTTTTTAAATGTTTCATGAATAATATTATCCGTTTACCTAAAAAAAAATTGGAATAACTTTAAATAATATATAGTTTTAAATTCAATTTGTGTCTATATTATAATATCCTATCCCCTAAGCACTCCTTTCGTGTTCTTTTTTTTGCTCACTGTTTCTCTTTGTTGAAATCTTCCCAGCGGTCATTTTTGTCAAGCACCCGAAACCCGCAGAGACTATAAAAATAATTCTCATAATATTCCAAACGAGAATTCCAATCCAATTTTTAAACGAGTCAATTAAGCTTCTGATATTTTAACTAACTAAATACGTCCCATAAAATATAAAAGTCATTTCAAATTCCATTCGAGTAAAAGACGCAGACGTCTTCAAGTAAAATAAGTAAGTCAATAAGATTATGTAAATGCCAGCCGTAATCTGGGTTAATACTTCACAACGTTGCTAATGCCATGCTTACCTGCCACTTATTTTACAACCAACCAACCATGGTGGAGCCCTGGATCAATGGTGAAAAGTACATAATCTCATGCATGTGGAAATTAAAGTAAAGAATATTCATGACTTGCATAACCCATCTGACGTACCTGTTAAGCTTTTTTGAAGTATAAGGTACATAAATTATATTACAAACATAAGATAGAGGTAGATCAACTCAAACATAAAATTAATTTCTTCAAATGTAGCCTATTTGAAGAAATTAATGGAGCACTTTTGGAAGTCAATTTTACTTTTATTTTAATGCTCTACCGCTCATTCGCAAGGCACCTCTGTGAGAAGAACGAGCAAGAAACTCAAGATATGTATTGGAATTGCTGTGTTCCGGATAGAAGGGCAAGATTACCAGCAAAATTGCAAGGCATGTCGAAATAATTTGTCTACTGATATCTCAGGTCTCATGTTGACAGGCGGAGTACAGTGATGCACATTTTTAATTTTGGTGGCTCTATGATAGGAGTCTGGGATATGTCTGGAGAGACAAACTTGATTCCTATCTCAAGGATTGGCCCCTGACCGCTACCCAGAGAAAGTAGTGGAAAGAGAGAAGGGCCTTGGCCCTGCAGTGGGACGATATGGGCTGTATAATTAATAATATAAATAATGACAATTAGGATGCTACCCCATCACGCACTTTATTTACTTGGATTGTCGCTCATTATCATAAAAAAACGTTCCAAAAGTCTTGTAATATGAGTACATAAAAAGAGGTGTGAAAATGGTGGACCCCTAAAAGGAAAGTCCTTTTTATTCGTGCTCGTTTTCTTTACCTTTGTCACGTGTCACCGGGGTATTCCGCTGTCAAACGAAGGTAGGCTAAAATATCATTATGATTGTTTGGCGTGAGAGAGTTTAAAGTTTGTTTTTTGGTACAAAAAAAAATGCATTATATAGCTTTTGGTTACGTATGTGTTTTTCATATTAAATCCTTAGCTAATAATGACATTAGATTAAGTCCGTGCAAGCGGTTAGGAAATTGTAATCAAACTTGGTAGATCTGCTATTTGTATGTGCGATTAAATGACTTTACTGAAGTTTTTAGTCACATTAATGTGGCTCTCTCTAATTACTACTTGAAAGAATAAGGTATCCAGGGAAAGTACTAAGCTAAAAACTTGTATTTAAAATGTTATTCTCCCACCCACCCCATACCCTTATATTCCTTTCACCCACCACTATAAGTGATCATCACAAAGATCTCAAGATGACGTGAAGATCACCACGATCTCTTAGTGTTGTTTTTTTTTAAATTTATTTCTTCTGGTAAAAGTAAAATGGATCTCATCAAAAACATAAATGTGAAAAAAGAGCCAAGTTCAATATTACGATGTATGTACTCATAGTTACCTATGATTTGGTAGTTGACTTCAACGACAAAAGAAGTGTGATCTAAATGGGTTCCAAGTTCAATGGTCAGTCCTGAAAAATATTTACAACAACATAAAATATTTTATTGCAACTTAAAAGATTATTTCTTCTTATCACTTAGAATTAATATTATTTTGAAGCCTAAAGTCTGACTTGGCCAGTTCTCATAATATACTAGGTAGGTACTCTCTTAACTTTAGCTTGATCACTATTAAACGCACTTTATGCTAATTAGTGCGCCACCGTCTTTTATCATGTAAATTAGTCCCCTCCATCCATTGGTTGTGATCTGTGGTCTTATCGCACTAGGCAATTTCTTACAGACAACCTGGGAATGGAACAGGACTGAAAATACAATACGGCTTTATTGAAATACCGAAACTTAAAATTAAACCAATAAAATTTCTTTAATTGCTAACCTTTAATACTGTTTCCCTCGTGCACTGAGATAGGAGGGTCTGACTGCGTTGGTTTTGTTAGTGTGTAAATGTACTGATAGTTGGTTTCCTTTGCAAATTGTGAAGCTCACCGTGAAAATATTTTATCGTGTAACTTTGCAAGTGAATAAACTGTTCTAGTTTATTTAGGTTAGTTTTCTTTTAGTTTTAAAAGTTTGACATCGTTTTTGCTATTTTCTTTTTCTTCAACTTCTCCAGCAATTTTATATTAATATCTACTTAATTATATAGACTTGAATATAATTTTGTGTGCTGCTAAAAACTAAGTTTAGTGGATTACAGATAGGGTGTTATGATGTATCAGTGGTCAATTGACTGTTCGCTGGTGTCAATTGATTAACCAGTTAGAATTTAAGTCAGTAATAGACAGGAGGACCAGAATATGGTACCGTATGGAGGTAGTGGATCGCTGTATAACGAGCCTTTAAATTTTAGAGAAACAGCAGGAGCACTCAACATTGTAAGCATAGAATTTCATACGGCATAGTGCTAAGCATTGAAGAATAGGACTCCATACTGAAGACCTATATAACACTGCGAATTTAAGCGGCCAACGAATCGCTTAACAAAACGCAAAGTTATTACTATCATCTTGTACCAACAGGTAATATACATTAAAATTATTAAAAAAAAAACATTGGTACAAATGGCTTGAAATCGGAACCAAGTGACCTATCAAAATATTATTTAAAAACACTGGCGCCTATAAATAATAAAATATTCATATTATCGTCTAAAAGCAAACCTTTCTCAGAAATCATTCACAATGTTTACTAGCAAACACGACATCCATACGTACAAATTAACAATCCAAACATTGAGTTCGTGTTTGAGAGGTTATTTAACACGGCACCCGGTTTGTCTATCTATATATACAACTATTGTGTATATTTATACTACTAAAATATTTAAAACGTGTGGGTTTGACTATTATTTTACTATGGTGGGACCACCGCACCGCCTTAATAACCCACTTCTTCCATGAGTAGGAAACGGTAAGATACGGGAAAACACAATAGATCCCAATGGGTCAACGTGTTGATGGTTTATTTGCCAGTCCCCGTTAAAGATAGAAAGATTATAATATATTTTAATGTAAGTTTTCGCATGGACTCAGCCGTGTTTCGGAAGGCACATTAAACTGTAGGTCCCGGCTGTTTCCTATGAGATATGTAGGAGGGAGTCGTCAGGTCATGTTGCAGGCCTTGATCTCGGTGACCTGAAACTGCAAAATATAGGTTGGCCCGTGTGACCTATAAATTGTGATTTGACTCTGGCAGTGTAAGTAGGGTAACCTGTTCTGTTGGAGTATAAACCCCAATTATATTCGTGTGTGTAGGTAATCATTTTAAATGAATTTTCCTTTAAGTGAAATTCTTTCATAATTATTATTATGAGAGTGATTCGTCCTCGAGATTAGTAAGTACACAATATAATGACGCTAATAAGGAGATACGCTAATAAAAACGTAACCTAGTACAACATAGGTATTCTAAATTCGAGTCTTAGAAATTGTATGGGAAAGGAAAGGGAAAGCGTTAGGCACTTACTACAAACGATAAAATGTATCCCTACAAAGTTGCCGCTAACGGAAATTAATATTTTGCAGTAACATCTTAAAATAACCACGTTCGATTCTACAATGTAAAGGGCAAACAAGTTATAATATATAAAATCTATTTTTAACAGAGAATTCAAAACAATAACAACAAACGTGTTAAAATTTAATACGTTAGACTAAAATAAAAGGGAATATACATAGGTACAGTCATCTCGCTAATAGACCGCTCCAATTATGTTCATGCGCAAAATTGTACAATACAATAATTCTTTATTGCAAACATGGTTACCAGAAATTGTTTCATAAGTAGACAATACACTTTATGTGTATTGTCTGCTAAAGGTATACATTCGGCTTATCGCATACAGCAATCTCTTACAGAAAACCTGGTTGGAAGGAATATTGAAAACATGTATGGAGGCAACCGACACTTTCCGACCCAGCAGGTCCAAGTTTGGCTATATTAATAACAACGATATCGCGTACCGTCAAATATACTTTTTTTTTTATTTTAATCAAAGATTTTAAACAAAGAATTCAAAAATTGTTTCCTTCTTTTCTTTTTCTTCTTTTTTAATTGTCTTGTTTTTCTTTCTTTGTTATTAAACAACAGACGTGCTCAAAACATAAAAACACGAGTTCAAAAACGTTGCACCGGACCAAAGTAGAACAAACAAACTAGTCGGTCCATTAGCACTAATTCTATTAGGTGTTCTTACTTCTTGCCCACGTATTCGCCTGTCTAATACTACTCGTAGGTGAGATAGTGGTTTGAGTGGTTTGAAAGGCATGGCATAAATGCGACAATATTATATAGATTGATCTGAATATCGACGAAGCAAGCTGTTAAGTTGGACTGACTCGTACTGGAAAAAAAATGATGATAGGATTTTCCGTCCACCTACCCATTATCCTGTCTACATTTCGGCTTATGGACTGAATCCGGAGGCCCACACGAATAACATCTTATGACTCTTGAGTATGAAGCGTTGGTGCAGTGCACCTAGAATTATTGTGAAATCCTAGGTGGCATTGTACTGATTATGCAGCGTTATCTCTTAACGGTGACGGACACGACGGAGAGCGACTTGCTCGTCTTCTTACTTTATCGCATAAATAAAAAATACCCCAAAATCCCATCTAGATTAATTACCACGACCTCAGCAAACATTCTGCTACGACTCGCTTCTGTTAGAAGTGTAAAATATGGCAAAGAAAGTAACTGGGCTAAGGAGACTTTACGTGTTATGTCTCTGGGTGTCATACCAGTACCAGTGTCTAGCAGGACTTCCCACCAATGAGTTTGCTCTTTGCTTCCCACCTATTAAATGCCTATATGTCACTGAGATCTCTAAACATGAGGCGGATGTCGGGATTGATCGCATAAAAAAATCATCAGAAACAGGAATTTTATGAATAGTTTTTCAATCAAATACAAAATATCAATTATTATGATGCATCATCACTTTTTATCACTTTCCTATCTAAAACAAAATATCATAAAAGGTCAAATACAAATCTATGGGGCTCTTATTCGTCACAGTTGAATTCGTCATAGTCTTCGAATAAAAGAATGGTTTTTCAATAGATGGTTCATGACAATACATTTACGTAATCATTTTTATAGTACCGTCCTTTGACCTTGACTGGCAGTCTGATACATTTGTAACCTTGAATCTTGTGAATTCGATCATCGCTTCATCATAATGTTATGTAAAAACTATCTATAATGCCATGACGCTTATAAATGAGGCTAGACTTTACTTTTACTTTATGAGGACCTGTATATAAATTATAATACATAGTATTATACTTTTATATTATACTATAAAAAGGATCGTGGAATATCAAAATCGATTCAATACATATTGTTTTGTATTAGTTTTATTATAGTTGTTTATTGTCTATGCTATTGACAAGGATCATAATAGTAAAATATAGGTATTAATTCCATATTAGATCTGGTATTAAGTAAATTTAATGGTGCCTATAATTTATATTTTAAATATGAGGTAATTTTTATCAAAAAACCTTAGAACCGACCACCTTATTTGATGAATTCCCATCTTTGTTTATGAACCTCATCGGTCACTATTCATCATCATCATCATCATCTCAGCCATTGGACGTCCACTGCTGAACATAGGCCTCCCCTTTGGACTTCCATATGTACCGGTTGGAAGCGACCTGCATCCAGCGTCTTCCGGCGACCTTTATAAGGTCGTCTGTCCACCTTGTGGGTGGACGTCCTACGCTTCGTTTGCTAGTCCGTGGTCTCCACTCGAGCACTTTTCGACCCCATCGGCCATCCGCTCTGCGCGCTATGTGGCCTGCCCATTGCCACTTCAGCTTGCTAATCCGCCGGGCTATGTCGGTGACTTTAGTTCGTCTACGGATTTCTTCATTTCTGATTCGATCTCGTAGAGAAACCCCGAGCATAGCCCTTTCCATAGCACGCTGGGCGACTTTGAGCTTCGAGATGAGGCCATTGGTGAAGGACCACGTTTCGGTGCCGTAAGTCATCACTGGTAACACACATTGATCAAAGACTTTCGTCTTGAGGCACTGAGGTATATCGGACGAAAAGACATTGCGTAGTTTCCCGAACGCTGCCCAACCGAGTTGGATTCGGCGGTTGATCTCTTTCTCGAAGTTGTACCTACCTAATCGGACTACTTGTCCTAGATAGATATACGAGTCCACAACTTCGAGTACCGATCCTTCAACAGATATTGGGGTGGGCACGACATTGGCATTTGACATAAGCTTCGTCTTGTCCATGTTCATTCTTAAGCCCACCCGTTGTGAAGCTCGGTTGAGGTCATCGAGCATCATGCTGAGTTCCTCCATCGACTTTGCCATGACTACGATGTCGTCGGCAAACCGAAGGTGAGTGATGTATTCGCCGTTGATATTGATGCCAAGTCCTTGCCATTCCAGGAGCTTGAAGGTGTCTTCCATTACGGCAGTAAACAGTTTCGGAGAGATAACGTCTCCCTGTCTTACGCCTCTTCTTAATGGAATCGCCTTCGTGCTCTGCTCCTGTACTCGGACTGACATAGTGGCGTTCTTATACAAGCACTTCAAAACTTCAATGTACCGATAGTCAATACGGCATCGCTGAAGTGACTCGAGCACCGCCCATGTTTCCACCGAATCAAAGGCTTTTTCATAGTCCACAAACGCTAAGCATAGTGGCAAATTATACTCCTCGGTCTTCTGTATAATTTGCCGCAGCGTATGAATGTGGTCTATGGTACTAAAGCCTCTTCGGAAACCGGCTTGTTCGGGAGGCTGGAAGTCATCAAGTCTGTGTTCGAGACGGTTCGTGATGACCCTTGAAAACAGCTTATAAACATGGCTCAGAAGCGTAATGGGCCTATAGTTCTTCAATAGGCTGTTATCACCTTTTTTGAAGAACAGCACCACCTCGCCTCTGCTCCACGTCTCAGGCGTTTTGCCATCGGACAAGACGGAATTAAAAAGTTTCTGGAGGACTTTAAGTACCGGTGTTCCACCCGCTCTCAGAAGCTCTGAAGTGATTCCGTCTTCGCCCGGCGCCTTGTTGTTCTTAAGCTGCTTCAGGGCCATCCTAATCTCGTAAAGACTGATGTCCGGGATATCTTCAGTATAATGTCGGGACAGTTTGGCTCTTGGATCTCCTACCAAGCTGTCAACGGGCTTTGCGACCGAAGTGTAAAGCTGTCCATAGAACCTCTCGATCTCCCCTAAAACCTCTGCTTTGGTCGACGCTATGCTGCCATCTTCCCGTTTCAGCTTCGTCAGCTGGCTTTGCCCAATAGACTTGTCCTTTGCGAACACTTTGGAGCCTTGGTTTCGCTCAATTGTCTCCTTAACACGGTTAGTGTTAAAGAGACGCAGATCATGACGCAAAGACTTAGATATACGTCTATTGAGCTGCCTATAAGACTCGGCGTCGTCGGGAGATTGCAACTGTAACGAGCGTCGTTCAGCCATGAGGTTTAAGGTTTGATCAGCCAATTTCTGAGGTCTATCTTTACGACGGGGTCTAAAAAACTTAGACCCTACCGTGCGTACAGCTTCCACTAGCCCGTCGTTGATCTCGTCCACTGATGCTAAGTTCTCAAGGCAAGCAAAGCGGTTTGTGAGCTCGAGTTGGAAGCTTTCGGGGTTTTGAATATGGGCACTGGTAGGTCGGAGCGTAGACTTCATCAGACTGGACCTTTCTAGCTTAACGTTAATATTTAGTGAGCCTCGTACAAGTCGGTGATCACTGCCGGTTTTAACCCTGTTGATCACAGAGACATCACTAAATATCCGTTTCTTGTCGGTCATGATGAAGTCTATCTCATTTCTCGTGGAACCATCGGGGCTCATCCAGGTCCATTTCCTGTGAGGCGGCTTCTGGAAGAAAGAGTTCATCATAAAGAGTTCCTCTCTCTCCAGGAAATCAGCCAGCCTCTGTCCCCTAGGGTTCCGTTGCCCATACCCAAATCGCCCCACCCTCAACTCATCGCCGCTTTTCTTGCCCAACTTCGCGTTGAAGTCTCCCATAACAACAGTGAAGTAGGTTTCGGAAGTATGTATGGCTCTACTTACGTCCTCATACATAGCCTCTACTTCATCATCGGAGTGTGACGAGGTCGGCGCATATACCTGAATGACCTTCAGCGAATACCTTTTAGATATTCTGAGTATTAGGTATATCACCCTGCTCGACACACTGTCGATGGTTATAATGTTGTTTACGAGGGACTTGTGAACGAGAAACCCGACACCACCTTGGGACTGTTGGTCGCCCTCCCGGTAGTAGAGCAAGTTACCGGACTTCAGGGTTACGGTGTCCTCCCCCTCTCTACGGACTTCACATAACCCGACAATGTCCCAGCGTAACCTGCTCAGTTCCTCTTCCAGCTCGCAGATCTTTTCGTCAGTCCTCAGAGTGCGTATGTTGTGTGTTACCAGGGCCAGTCGTCGTGGGGATGGGTAGCCGGGCATCTGCCGGTGATTCTTAGCACCCCCTGCTCCGCCGTTACCTTGACTGCTACCCGCGTCAGGAACAAGGGAGCTGCCGGGGACTGGGGGCCTGGTATATATATTGCTCGTCATTTGTAAGGGGGGTTTTGCCATACGCGCCACGCTTGGCAGGCGGGTTGGCGCGCGCAGTTTTTTATTAAGTTGATAAGAAGCCGGGATATGCTGCTGCCCATCTCCCGGTATATTCCCTTAGCAGGCTCCTACTGCAACCACGGGACGATATGGTGGGGGACTATTCTAAGGCCGGTCACCCCACGGTCACTATTATCTTGTCAAAAATGTTTTATCTAAAATTCCGCATGTGACCAGTCAAATCAGTTTACTTAAGCATTAGCTAAACAATTTTATCTTAAAACTGTTTCACTAAGACTGATAGTAAGAAAAGCAGACTTATCTGAAATTCTTATGGTTGTAGAAGATCAATTTATTTTTACCTAATTAATATCATTGTTTTTTTTAGATATCTACTACATAATATATGATTACCTACCTAATATTAAAATATGTGTACTTATAATTGCAAATTGTTTTGTTTCAGGTAATAATTACACTTTCCTTATCGCATAAATCGAAAAACCGCATAACATAGGTAAGTTTTATAATGTGACAAATCTGATAAAAACTACTTAATTTTAAGAATAATTTTTATTGTTTAGGAATAAGTTAGAAATTTAAAATAGATATAAAATATCCCATCGAATACACACTGATATCCCCAGAGCTGGGAAAGATGTTCTTATAAATCTATGGAATGACAAAAAAATCTTTTTAAATACACACCAGATCTTAATATCAACTTCTGTCGCAATACAAGTCTAAAATATGAGGTCATCTAATTTATTAAAGTTTTTATTACCTGGTTGATGTGTTGTGTGCTCACGTCCAGACCAAATACATAACTGAAAAAAAAAAACAAGTTTGAAATTAATTATCCTACTTCATACTAAAATGCGAAAGTGTGGATGTGTGTGTTTGTTATTTTATTTTTTTCGATTTTGGCTCACATGCGAGTATTCTTAATATTTTATTAACACCAATACAAAATTTGGACAGGTATTTGCATAAGTCCAGGAAGGATGGGTACATTGACGACTGAATTAATGAGCGCCTTTGTTTTACCAACAAATGCATGCTAATCTCACTCTTTGCAACAAAAGTCAGCTTAATATGTACATTCAGTGTTTGAAATCGTCAATAAATCAATTAAATCTTTCTTTTTGTGGTAAACTTGGAAATAAGTAAAAAGAAGATGTTTAGATCATTGCGGATCCAAAAGTTTCTTTGCACTAGTAAAAATTAAATATTAATTCTCTCGTATCCGTAATAAACGGTTCCGTCAATCAAAAGCAAAGTGTAATTTCTGTCTAAATCTGAGTCATTTCTAAATTTGGCAAACATTGATTAATAAAACTATAGGATGTAGCTTCAGTACTCAAAACGTCCGGAATAAGGGGAGGTAAATTTCTCTACCATACACTCTGAGTTTTTTTTTTTAATTTATACTTAACAGTCTGACGTTGTACCACTCCTGATGGAAAGTGTAGCTGCGGTCGAAGATAGATTACGTTTGATGTAAGAATGGTTCCTTACCATCTTATTCGCGCCTTAAAGATTCCTAAAATAAATAAAAAAACACATCACACAGTAGATAGATAGATAACTCTTTATTGAAACACAAATGAAAATGAAAAAAAAAACATGAAAATAAAAATGAATCTTATTGAACTGTTAGCTGTGCGCCCACCCAATTTGCTTACTAAAAAGCGTATTCTAGGGTCTAAACTATCAGCATACCAAATTTCAGCAAAATCAGTTGAACCGTTTAGACGCAAAGAGGTAACAAACAAACACACGCATCCATACTTTTGCTCTTATAATATTCGTACAAATAAAATATGTCTATTGCAGTTGTTTGGTCAATAGGTAGGCTATTTAATAAATATGAAATTGACTAAGTTAATGTTCATTGGATTTTAAGTGGAGATACACTACGTTATACTACGTTACACTACGTTAAATGTTTTAAGATTTTTAGAAAATCCTTCATAATCTTGAAATGTAGATAACATTTTATAAATACACACACAAACACAAACGCACAACCACAAACTTACAATATATGTAGTTTGGCCACAGAACTGTCATTTGACTCTGACAGTGAAAGTAGAGTAACCTTTTTTATCTGCTGGAGTATGAACCCCAATTATTTATTTATTTTACTTCCCATTGCTTCCAAACAGGAATGGCGATACTAAACTCACTGACATTGATACATCAGACGCGTTCACGGAACAGGGGATATAAAAGGTGCAGGTTCTGAGAAGCCACGATCTTTATCATTCAATCCAACAACGCGATGATTGCAATCTTTATGCCATCAGTAAATGGGGTTACAGATTACTACGTCACTACTTTAAAGGTCAGCGAGACAAAGTAAGATGTTAGATTGAGCTACAATTTTTAACACATCTTTTTTTTTTTTAATATTTTACACAAAAATGTTGTTTGCTTGATTTGTTATATTTTGTTACAGAAACCATAATTTATAATTCCAAAAAATTTGTATAAATAAATTGCCGATTTTTGCCCGGCTTCGGTAGGTACAAGTTTTTTGATAGGACGTTTATCTCTGCTTCTTTATTTTAACTTATATCCATCCAAAAGCGTTTATAATAACAAATACACTGCTAAGGGAATTGATGCAAATGCCAGTGGCATTTGCTGATTTCGTAAATTAGAAATCAAAATAATTTAAACGAAAATTTGATTGTGATTCTTATCGAATAATAACAAAAAGCGCTCAGCAAACTAAGGCTAAGATATAAAATGATTGATGAATTCCCTTCGCACCAAAGAAAATTATAGAGTTAGGCATTTATTGGATTAAAAGCTTTATTCATCCAATCTTTGCGCGTAATTTTTTCGCCCTCCCTTCGGTTTGAGTAATTAATTTTGTTATTTCGGATTATTTGAATTAGGGGTGATTTTATACATGGTTGGTTTGAAATGCGATAATTATAGCTTTACTATTAATGAGTTCAGGGCTCTGACATATTTTAGAGGTGTTTAAAACTTAGTCTATACAGTTAACAATTTATTGTTTCTTTATTTATAAAATTGTTTTATTAATTTACCCGCTATCATATTATAAATCACTTGAATTTCATGAGGTTCTTATTTTGTTGAATTTAATCAAAACTTAATCTATTAAATAATTTATATTCAATCATTACCTTCAAAACAAAAGTTCATAACTCAATATGAATAAATGATTTGTCTACAGAACCAATAAATGTACGAAACACACTTAAAGTCAGCTCAAGGGCTCCAGACGACTTGAGGTTTGTCGCAGCCACAACCTCTAATATCACCGAATGACGTTCCATAATGGAATAACAGACGTCGCAGTCACCACATTTATTGATAAGACCCTCCACAAAATGGCCAAGCAATTTACTCAAAGGCAGGGCTGTGAAAAGGAATAGCGTCTCCAAAGCGGTGTTGACCGTGCAAACATTAGATGGGAAATGAAATGAAACGAACGAGCGGCGGCGTCAACACTTGCCAACCCTGGCAAATGTTTGCTTTCTATACTTTAACGCGATCCCTGTCTCTTGCGGGATCCATATGTTGAGCACACGTGATGAAATGATTCATGAATATTCATGTAAGGCTTTGTGGTTCGTTCCATTATCCAAACGCTGTACAAATCATAAACGGCGCGGTAGACCGCATCTTAGAATCATTGATTGACGTTAAGTCTTGCTTACACATGATATAAGCATTACGTGGATCAGGCAATTTCTTATTCTCCGAAGAGATGAAATATGGGCACTTTTTGGCGTCCTATAACTTGTCTCAAAGTCTCACCTCCATGTATACTCGCTGAATTTCCCTACTGGTACGCTTGATTTTTTTTTCAATGCCGATACAATTCTACTGGTAGGGAACCAGTAGAATTGTATCGGCGTTATAAGACAGACATTCAAGGTCATAAAAGTAACCTTATATCAAAATACATAAAATCTATTTCTTTAGCTTAATTATAGCGTCATGTCTTAATAAATGCATGTAGTGTGCCTGTCAAGCAAAGCAAAAAATAATTATACTTAAATGTAGACAACATTTTCATATTATCTTACAAACACTCAGCAATATTAAAAGTCAAAAAGATAAGTAAGTAGATAAGTGTTATCTAACCGATAAATGCATTTTACAATAACAAAGATAAAAGATACAAGACAAATCGTTGCTAATTTTCTCTAACGCCAAGATTCAGGCAGTTAACGTTAATTTAGTAAACCGAAACAATTTTTTATCTCGACCTGATTCGCTTTGTCTTGAGGCCTGGGGATTACTTGTTTTCTCATTTCCATGATAAATATTTTCTCAATTTGGAGCCTGACTTAAACCAATTATGCTTAATCTACGTTTATAAGCCAGAACTCTTCTTTCTAATCTTGTTTAAGAATGAAACGGGCGTCGGTCAGTTTGAGAACTTTTAGGGTTTTGATTTCACAATCTTTGTAAAGGAACGAATCATTTTCTTCGACACTTAGTTCTTTTTTGTAGTGAAATGTGCTATTAAATTTACATTATATTGTTGATGAATCCAGTTTCTAATGTAAAATAGATTGCCTGTCTAAATGGTGTTAGTATAAATTCTCAACAAACTTACAAAATATGATAATACAGTAATAAGGTACACATGTAAAATTTACAAATGGGCACACTTAAGCCTTAGTGGATTTTTTGCACACAATAAAAAAGTACAATGTATTGTTGCTTTTTTAGACTAAATAGGCCTACGTATGACCACATCCTGATGGAAAGTGCAGATACAGTCGATGAATCACGTAAGATGCCTTTAGGAATCCCAAGTTGTATCGCTCCGTAATAAAATACTTATTTCTAGTCAGACAATTCTACGTTCTGATACTCAAGTGATAAGAAGATGCTCTAAGTGCCGCGGGCGTCGCAGGTACAATCTCAACTGCAATCAAAACATTGAATTGCAGCCTGCTTTACAATCCGCCGCGAGCTGGGTTAAAGTTTAAACTTGGAAAATTATGCACTTCCAACTAGAATATGATTTAAATTATTGAACTATGGCTAAATATCTTGATCTTTTAGATGTTTTAACTTTGTTTATGACATATTATCTACTGCTCCAAATAACACAAAAGTAGCTCTAACTTTCATTTTCCACATTATATCTTATTTGAACATTTTTATTATATCTACAATCCATATACTATAGAGCCAAGGCTTACTAGAAAAGAGGCCCAGAACCGGGGAGAATTGCGTTTTCTTGTATGGGTACAACTCAGTTTGGGTCGTTGCACCATCCATCTGCGCTAAGTATAGGAAAAATTATTATTTGTGGGTACTGTAGGATTCCTTGTAAAAGCTTGGTAAAAAGAGAGTTTGCACAATGTTAGGAAAAGAAAGGGCAACCTTAGATATTACCTTAAATGTTGTGTAAAACTTAATTATAACTTTATATTTCACTTGAACTTTCTTGGACTTACCTAAACTCATTGTTTGGTTTCACTAGCGCATTTCGGCTGTTTAAATTTTTTAAAGAGTCTGTAAAAATGCGTGAGCGTGCGTATACAAATCAAATCTTCAATTACAGTTATTCTCTTTAAAATAATAATAGTTTCTGAAGAGTTCTCTTTTTCTAAATAGCCTCAGGAGAGAGGTTCATTATTGTACAAGTTTTATTACAAAAAACTTTAATGGAATCTTCGTTCGCATGCAAAATCTTTCTCAGACCATTTTATCAGAAAGTTGGAAAATCTTTTAATTTCCATCTATTCAGCAAATCTTTTGTAGATAAAATACTGCTCAGTATTGAATTAAATGGTAATACAATTTCAAAAAATTATGACTGTTTTCTATTGAAATAAATTAACGTTAAAATTTATTCTCACCTAAATTATAAGCCGCGCGAATCTTTTTGAATGATCTAAATTCTTAATAGATAGTTGCGACTGGGCAGCCAAACAGGTAACTACAGATTATTCAAAAAGATTTGCATACAACTGGTTTACATGCATTGTTACTTGTATCATATAACATACATAATATATTACACATATCACAGTTTTTAGGGTTCCGTACCTCAAAAGGAAAAAACGGAACCCTTATAGGATCACTTTGTTGTCCGTCCGTCTGTCTGTCTGTCTGTCTGTCTGTCTGTCAGTCTGTCTGTCTGTCTGTCAAGACCCTTTTTCTCAGGAACGCGTGGAGGTAACAAGCTGAAATTTATAGGAAATACTAAGATCCATTGCTTCTTAGAGCTGTGAAAATTTCAAACTTCTAGGCCAACGCAATCAAAAGATATAGTCGAATATGTCGCAAATTTCAGCAAATTTTCGACATTACCAAATAAATCAAAACCTACGGGGCACTTCCCGTGAACTCAGAATCTTGAAATTTGGCACGAAGTAACTCCTTAGAGCACAAATAAAGGAAAAATTGCGAAAACTATAAATTTTTATTTGCATCATATGAAAAAAATATTTTGAATAATTTTATACCTACTACCCCATTTCTCATGAACGCGTGGACGTATTAAATTGAAATTCATATCAAATACTCAAGTCTATAATACCTTTAAACTGTAATAAAATCAAACTTCTATGTCAATGCATTCAAAAGAAACACCAATTTTAGTCGCAATTTTAAACTCGCAACTACTCTCAAAAAATCAAAACCTACAGGGTACTTCCCGTGAACTTAGAATCTTGAAAATTGGCACAAAGCAACTCCTTAGAGCACAAATAAAGGAAAAATTGCGAAAACTGTACATTTTTAGTTACATCATATAAAAAAATATTTTTAATAATTTCATACTTACTACCTTATTTCTCATGAACGCGTACAGGTATTAAACTGAAATTCATATTAAATACTAAGGTCTATAATACCTTTAAACTGTAATAAAATCAAATCTCTATCTCAACGCATTAAAAAGAAACAGCAATTTTAGCCGTATATTTTAACTCGCGACTACTCTCAAGTGAATCAAAACCTACAGGGTACATGCCGTTAACTCAGAATCTTGAAATTTGGTATGCAGCAACGTCTTAAATCATAGGCACAGGAAAAATTGCGAAAACTGTAAATTTTTAGTTACATCATATAAAAAAATATTTTTAATAATTTTGTATATTTACTACCCCTTTCCTCAAGAACGCGTACAGGTATTAAATTGAAATTCATATTTTCAAACTCGCAAGTACTCGCAAGGGAATCAAAACCTACAGTATATAATATTATACCCACTTTTCTTTAGGGTTCCGTAGAAACCCGTAGGTTTGTACGGAACCCTCGGTGTTCGAGTCCTACTCGTACTTGACCGGTTTTATTTTGTGAATAATGCTGCACTGTGGTTTTTAAAATCATACAAACATAGGTACATTTTACAGAATAATATAACGATACCCGTCTTCACAGGAAAACTTTTTGTATACTGCCCTAGTTGTTGTTTTAGTTGTTTTATAGATACACATTCTTACAAGCTTTTATTTACTTTCACTTGTCTGTTGTCTGTCTGTCTGTCTGTATCTCTGTCTGTCTGTCTGTCTGTAATCAAATCTTGCAAGGTAAATTTGACCCACTTCCCGGTGTCCGATTGAGCTGAAATTTTGCATGCATGCATAAATCGGATGACAATGCAATATTATTATGACATGGAGCTGATCTGATGATGGAGCGGGAAGGTGGCCATAGGAACTCCGTAATTAAACAACGTAACCCCATCGAGTTTGGGCTCATTTGATTCGTCTTGACGAGTACTTTATGGTAATAATAATAAAAGCTTGTTTTTTAAAAGCTTTTTTAAAATTTCACTTGTTATATGTAGTAATCTTAATCTAGACATTATTATACTATTTAATATCAAACTATCATAATTCTAGACTTCCGACCAATCTATTTAATCAAGTTCCAAAATCCGGCTAATAAAATTGTGATTTAACCAGCAAATTCTACAAACTATGACGCACTTTCTCGCAAATATTATTCAACGAAAACGTAAAACGTGGTTTGGAATTACACGACGACATGTAATTCGTAATCTGATAAGCCTTATCGTCCTATAATACTATATGTTCTGATTACCTTGAGACCCAAACACAGCGCGGATTACCTCCGGCTTACAGCAAACCCCAGCCAATTTGTTACCAGGAAACTGAAAAAATATTGACAAATACTGACTAAAATGTTGGCGTATTTATAATTTTTTGAATTTTTGTAAATCCTGTTATCCCATTTATATATTAACCTAATAGAACTCGTTCATTAATTGATCTGGACAAAAACTTACCTACTTGAAACATATAGGTATCCGTCTTATTATTGGTATCCATTGAAATTCTTTTTATTCTCGTAATAAGTTTTTGAATTGTATTTTAGTATGTTTTTTTTTTATGTGAAGAAGTAGAAGACGAGCTAGACGCTCTCCTGATGTTAAGAGATAACGGCTGCCCATAATCAGTACAGTGTTACCTAGGATTTCACAATTATGTGAAATTCTAGGAGCACTGCACCAACGCTTCTTACTCAAGAGTCATAAGATGTTAAGACTCTTTAGCCCAGTAATTTCACTAGCTACAGTGCCCTCCTACCGGAGCACAGTAATGTTTGCACATCACTGCTCAGGCGGTAGAATAACTGGCACTGTTGGGGTACCCACCTAGACGACCTCCTACAAAGGAAGTCTACCCCCGGTAAAATAATTGATGGCACCTAAACAAAACTTAATATTTATTTATGTTTGCATAGATTGTTTACTTTTTCATTATTTATAAGTGAGAAACAAAACATTTATTGTCAGTTGATTTTTTCAACAAAGACACTAGTCCTTAACAACTTCAAAAGAAAATAAAGAAGGAGCGGCGGTCTAATAAAACTGTACTATAGATAAATTTTATTACTCGTTGCAGAAGCATTGCAAAATATTTAATAACATTGTTACACACGCCATTGAACTGATATCAAACCAATCGAAATGGAATTTATGCTATCACGGAGATAAACCGTTCGCCAAGTGGAATGTACAACTTGTTTGATATAAATAATGAAACTGTCTACACAATTGTAAATTAACGGAATAAACTCACTTGTATTTACTTCGGCTTCGTGCCGACCGTTTCGATCCTGTACGAGGATCTTCTTCAGGGAGCTACTGCGGTTACGCGCCGACGCGTACACTATTAAAGTCTCTATAATGTTACTGTAAGAACCGTTGGTTCATAGCTAATCTAGAGTGATTATAAACTGCTGATAGATTGTAAACTAAAAAAAAAATTTGCAATATAACGCTCACATGTTCTTTAGTTTTTATATTATGTTAGAAAAACTTAGCTAAATAACTAAGTGTATACTAAGCTTTATATGAATAGGTAGTGTTAATTCCGTTCTTGTCTCAAACATTTTTCTTAATAATTCATATTTAACAAATATTACTATGGATTTCGCAAAGTAACGCCTAACTCCATTACCCGATTTATTTTATAAACATAGCTAATAAGAAAATGTTTATCTTGATTCTTTGACCAATGCTTTTGGGTATATTCACAGATAAAAGAATACTAGTATTAGAGTCCAAATCACTAGCTAAGTTTTTTTGAAGTGAAAACTTCTTTAGCGGCGCTGAGCACTTTTTTTTGTATGGGTAAAAACTTTAAAACTCGCGTCAGGGTCACGTGATGCTGATCGAAAAAGCGTAAGATCGAGGGGAAGGGAGAGGAACTAGTATCTCCCACTCTTTCTACCGTGCCTGAGTGTGCTGCTCTGTTGATGGTGTAAAAGTCGTCGAAATTATGGATGGAAGTTGATTTTTCTGAGAGATAAAATTTAATGTAATATATAAATAACGATATAATATTATAAATAACAACATATAAATTGTCATATTTGTGTACGATAGCGCAATAAATAAACATTGTATTCTACCTCATAAATGATAGTACTTTTATACTTATAATTAAACACAACGTTAATATTGAAGTTTTCACTTCTGCCGGCACTCCCGGAGTGCTACCTTTTTTTTTTTTTTTTTTTATGTGATGAAGTAGAAGACGAGCAAGACGCTCTCCTGATGTTAAGAGATAACGGCTGCCCATAATCAGTACAGTGTTACCTAGGATTTCACAATTATGTGAAAATCTAGGAGCACTGCACCAACGCTTCTTACTCAAGAGTCATAAGATGTTAAGACTCTTTAGCCCAGTAATTACACTAGCTACAGTGCCCTCCTACCGGAGCACAGTAATGTTTGCACATCACTGCTCAGGCGGTAGAATAACTGGCACTGTTGGGGTACCCACCTAGACGACCTCCTGCAAAGGAAGTCTACCCCTGGTAAAAAAAAAAAAAAAAAAAATTGAACTTTATTCTCTCTTTCTCCATAATTATGTAATGCATTAGTAGCACCTTAAGTAAAGGTTGGTTTACATTACAAGAATGTCTAAATTGCAGAGAAATGTCTAAGCCCTAGGCAATACGGCTTTCACTTGACGTCTTACCATCGGACGTAATGGTTTCTAATAAGGAGACAACTATGAGTATACGCTGCGCTGTAAGATACATGTTAGAATGAAAGATAATAATATGACAAATTATACTCATATCATTTATTTAACAACATTGTAAAAAAGCAGGAAACATTATATAAAAAGTTAGGCACACAATATGTAAATAGTTTATTTATCAATAATTCATTTATCATCAATAGGTATACCTACTACCTATCTACTTACACCGTCAGAGTCAAATCACAATAATTATTAGGTAGTGTGGCTAACCTATATCATGCAGTTTTAGGTCATCGAGATATTTATTACAAAGCCTGCAACATGACCTTACGACTGCCTCCTCCTCTCCATGTATGTTTAAACCATTTTTATATATAAAACCTTTGGGAATGACCTGCAATTATAGAGTCATCGAAAAACATAAATTAAGTTCACATTATACATTTCTCCACACATTACGAGAATTTATCTCATTCGACTCCCAAGTTCGATTCGATTTACACTAATGCACACCGAAAATGTAATATTCATGTCTATTACACTATCAATACAATGTTTATTTATTTAAGAAAGGTCCAAAAAACTTAAGTGTCACATCTCGTTGTTTATTTACTCAGCCCCGGTGTTGACGCAAAGAGGTTATAAATAAGACTCGTTAGGGCTGCCAGCTTCTCCCCGCTTATCTACGGAATAATATTATTTTGAGTTATTTAGCTGGCAACACCTTGCCTGAACTTGAATTATTTATTGTGGACGTTCCTTATTTATGATGAAAAGTTATGAATTGAGCTCTTTGTTAATAAAAGTGCTTTATCGAAGGATGGGAATGAGGCTTTTAATAGCAAAATGATGATAAACTAGCGACCAATCAAATTAATTTGGTAAATGTATGAATGTTAGAGAATATTGAGGAAATTGGCCAATTGTTAAGAAATAATCACACTCCTGTGGTGTGTCCTAACTCGCTCGAATTATATCAGTTTTGTACATTTAGTATTGTTAGTATGTCTTCACAACACACTGTTAACATTACACGCGTCACGACACACCACACCACAGTGGCCGTATAACACACGGGATCCCGACGAAACTTCAATCAGTATGGGATGACAGTTGACTTGACAGCAAGACAAGTCGCAGCGTCTGTGCTTTTGAGGGGCTGCTGAAGTGTGGCTCTAGTATAGATATATACCTGTTTTCTAAACTATACCTAAATATATAAAGTATGCATTATGCATACTAAAATATCA
Organism: Hemithea aestivaria; assembly: GCA_947507615.1. Lineage (NCBI taxonomy): Eukaryota > Metazoa > Arthropoda > Insecta > Lepidoptera > Geometridae > Hemithea > Hemithea aestivaria. The sequence goes on from OX382335.1 coordinate 11,283,086, forward strand.
TTTCAGTTATTTTAGATAAAAACATTTTATATTTAATGGTAAAACAGAATTAATAAAATTGATTTCTGTTTTTGCATATGCCTCACTTTGTTATTTTATATTACACAGACTGATAGATTTTCCAGGTAATTTTTGAAGACCTAAAATGTAACCAGACACATTTTAAAATTGATATACCTATATCATCCCTCAGATTATTTATTAGTTATTATTAACTCAAGTAGAATGAGAATAACCATTTTGAAGACATCGCCTCTATAAATAAACGGGTTGTGTGTCTAGACACAATTAATTATGTTTAAAGCGTATTTTTTACAGATAAGCTTTATTTAGTGGCTCGTTTGGCAGATCTACTTGAGATTAACTTAATAATATTGCACTAGTTACTTACTGAAGTAGTCTTTAAAATTTCACTATTCTTTTGAATATCTATATTAAAAAATCTATAGTGCACCCATTATACGAGCAATTACTTAAATAAATGATTGAAATAACATTTTTTTTTTAAATATCTGAAATACAATTGTACATTTTAGGTAGTTTCTTTTAAATTTTTGAAATAAGGAGAGAGAGGAGGGAGGATTAAAAGTACCAGCGGAAGACCAGCGTAGGTCAACTAAGATCTACATATGCTGAGCTGGTACCTTTTTGCGGCAGGATGTGATTTTTCTATAAATATTTATACTATGTTTTTTCTCTTATGCTTTGTATATTATTATCATCCTGTGTGCAAATAAATTTATTTCTATTCTATTCTTTCTTTCTAAATCGGTTGAGAGATTCAAGTTAAGAATGAAATGTGCCTGTATGTCGTCCATTTGTAATGAAAGCGAGTTTGAAGTCGGGTTAATAGTTTTTTATAGTCCATTTTTTAGTTATAAAATTATAAATGTATACAATAAGCAACGACACCCCACGCGTCATCTTAACATCAGCCATTAAAATTAAAGTATCCCAATGAAAAATAAATTGATATCCATTATTGAGCTAATCGCCTATAAGCGATACCGCTGCGTTAACCTAAAAGCCTATTACGGACACACCGTGGAATTAATTATTTACTAATGACGAACATTTCGAAATCTTTACTACTGATTATATCCCTCTGATATTATACCTAATCCACGGAGAAAGTATAATCTGTCTTGTCTTTTAGCGTTTCCTGGATTAATTCACTGAACCAATTAATATTAAATTATAGAGGTTTGGTCTTGGAAAGCATGTCTCATAGAAAAAAAACGAAAACGATTTAAGTATATCGTTTTTGTGACTAAACGGAATAAGTATTAGATTAACGTTTGAACTTAAGACGTCGAAAAAAACAAAATAATTAATGTCATAGGAGTCCTCCTCCTTATTTAGGGTAGGAAACTTTTAATTGTACGTTGCGTTCTTGCTATTTTATTCCATATTTTGAATTATGTGAAATAATGATCATGAATGTTCTCAGACAAAGTCAAACTAGCATTTCACATAATGGGTTGTTACAAACGTGCGACTGGTCGCACGCGTGGGTCGTATCTAATCTCGCGTCTGTCTGTCAGGAGCCGCTACCGTGGCAGTCGTCGCGTCGATATCTCGTCATGTACCGAGATAAGCGCACACGCTATTAAATACAAGCTTTATTGGACCCGCTTTTAAGACCGTATAATATAATATATCGAGTGACGCTCTCTCACTCGCACTATTTGACAAATTTTGAAATATAAATTAATGAAATTAATTTATTGAAAATTCCTCAAAATTAGCCCTACATAATATTATTGCACACATTTTGAAAGTGTTTTCAGTTTGATATATTAAAAACTTAAAACACTTTCAAAATGTGTGCAATTTATTATGCAGAGCTGATCTTAAGTAATTTTCAATAAATAATTCTATGAATTTATATTTTTAATATTTGTCAAATAGTGCGAGCGAGCGAGCATCACTCGATATATGAGAGTCTCTTAAGAGCATCGGTTTGGTAGACACATTACAAGATGCTACCGTCAAACTTAAGCTCTGGTTAGAGTCTAAAATACCGAATTTAAACTTTTACTAAAAAAATGTTGTTCATCAAATAGTGGACAGTAATTAGGAATATTGGTGCTTAATAAGCACATTATTATTTCATCAATTTGTATTATTAAACGTAATCTTTTTTCACATACATAGATAGTGTTACGTATGGATATCACTTGCTTGTATTATTATATTATTATGTGTATTAAAGGTTCTTTACGTTACTGAGCTAAGTTGACTTAACATTTTATCTATCTGGATGACGACCTCAGAGCAGCTTTGCTTAAGACTTCGTCGTAACTCTTGGATAATTGTGCTGCGACAGCAATGAGCAGGCACTATTGACGATTCGCTATGAGACGCTTTACGAGACGAGCTTGAGCTTATTCATCTGCTTGCATTAAAATTGTGCTTTCAACACTGTATTAACGGACATCTCAGAAACATTTCCCTATCTTGTGCACCAGACCTTAAAAATCGAGGCCGAGTTTTTGCACTAGTTTAAGTATTGTATCCTTTTTTATGTACAAGTTAGGATAGCCTTTTCTCGTTACGCGGCCATAAAGTCGTCCTAAAACGAGTTCACGAGAAAATATCGCCACTAAAAATAATACTTATGTCTCGCCCACGTACCGTTACGTGTGAATCCTCTCTGCTGAGCTACCTTGTCGCAGTAACATTTTTTGGGGAACCCTTTGATTGTTAGTCTTAGCGGAGAATATTTATTATGATATGGTTCTATAGTTAAGTATACTTTGTTTTTGATGGTTAGTGCGATGAGATCGGTAATCGTTTTTTCGTGTTGAATACTGGACGCTGACTGAGATTAATATCTTGCCTTCTCGTTTGTTTAGTTGTGTAATGCAGTAGCGACAATATTTTAATCGAGTGCTGCCTGTCTTTATGTAATGATGCCTGGAAGCGACAGATCGGGTTTCAATCTACCGACACAAAATAATATGCCCAGCTGTCAGATAATTGTAATAAAAGGCGATACCGCCCTATAAATCTAAATAAAGCCAGTGTACAAAATTTATGTGTAGCAATAGATTAAAAATAACTAACGCTAAAAAGTGCACTGGAATGACAGTTATTGCCGTTTATTTCTCCACAACATGCGAGATCTCCGTATTTTATTAACATTCGGCAGGGAAGTCTGTATTCGGGAAAAAAAACAGATTTTTTATATCTGCATATTGTAGCCTGCAGAGTGCAGTATCTATTTTTATTACAATAGTCTATAACCAATCTAGATAATATTGTGAGTAGGTAGACAGTGCGGAAGCGAGCCGGACATGCGACATTCACTCCTACACATTCATCTTAGTTCGTTAATGATTGAAGATTATAGGCTATTATAAATGCTCGATACTCTTAAGGCGATTTAAAACTGACTCCAAAAAGGAAGGTTATCAACTATTAAGAAATATACATTCTTTCTTCGTAGGTTATCAATATGATATTCATGTATGTTGCATTGTAAAAACTGCGAAAATTTTCATTGAACAGTTTTTTGAGGCTTTCAAATAAATAGACACAATGCATGTTTGTCTTCGCATTTCAACAATATTAATTCGAAAATTGACAATTATTATTGGCTTTTATTTAGACCAACTTAAGATACAGTATACGTTTTATTAAACTTTGTTTAGTAGGTTTTAAGGTATGAATTAAAACGTGCATCGTTTTCGCTCATTATATGAATGAATGAATCAATTGAAACACTACAAAATATGTCTCGGGCTCTAAAAAACAAACTACTAAATGGATTTTCTGTAGATTTGCTTGTGGCCGATCTGTGGTTAATAAAAGTGTTCTTTACTGCTGAAGTATTGTTAGTTATTTTTCACAATAAAGGCAAAAAAACAAGTAAAAACTTTCTAATATCTAAAAATCCTTATCATCCGCATTCACTAGGTAACATCAGTCAGTCATTCACAACAAAACCTTTTAGCGAAACATTTAAGTTAGTATAATCGCGTGCTCATGCGATAGGAAAGTTAACAAACCGGTCGTAAACCTTCACGATTCCAATTATTACAGTAATGTGCTGAATCATTTGCACAGCTCGGTTCGGCTCGGTCAAGGCTAGATACAGGCAGGTGTGGTTGAGAAGGCCCTGGGGATTTAGCCCCCGAACTTTTAATGAATATACGTACGTAAATAAATAATATTTATAAAAGTTACTCCCTAATGTGTAGCAGAATGACTATTGTGTAAAAAATTGCACGTTTCTGACGAGTGATTGACATACACGACAAAACATGTGACATAATATTACTGTGCTTCGGTAGGAGGGCACTGTAGCTAGTGGAATTACTGGGCTGAAGAGTCTTAACATCATATGACTCTCAAGTAAGAAGCGTTGGCGTAGTGCACCGAGAATTTTACCTTTGTAAAATCCTGGGTACTTATTATGGGCAGCGTTATCTCTCGCTATCAGGAGAGCGTTTTGATCGTCTTCGTTGTATAAAAAAAATCATAAAACAACATGAATGATGATAGTTCTATGTGATTTGAAGCATAAAAAAAACAGTTGGATTCTATCTGACTATCATATTACCTCTATAATGTTAAGTGTAATAGCTTAATAGAAGCTAATAATCGCGCGGCTGTTAGATGTTCACGTTCAGTTCATAAAATTTATGAACACGACACAAGTTCAACTCGTAGCTACACATGTTTACAGATATTTTCCAAGTGTTCCTTCTTGCAATTATCAAAAACAATGTGGCTTCAAGAATAACCTTCTAACACCCAAATATCTAGCGTGCGAAAAAACAGGTCAAATATATTGTAACAAATAATGCAATTTACATCAAGGACTGTGACCAGGGCTCGAGGCCGCGAATAAATAACTAATAAGCCTCGATAAGGCACCGGCCTCTGCGGAGACCACTTAAAGAGATTGCCCTGAAGCTTCCACATCCATTCTCTTGAGATGGGATTCAGTTAATATGAGTATTCTCTCCCAAAATACTGCCTCTTGTGTTGGAATAAATAACGCTAATGCAGCTAATGTAGTAAGCACGGGCGTATTTTTAACATTTTTTTCAAGCTTTATATTGACTAGCTGAAGCCACGGCTTCGATCACATTCTATTTATTAAACAAATGACGATATCAGTTTTATGAGTCACTTTCACACTTGTGATTTTAAAAGACCTATTTTAACTAAAATCTCTTAAAAGAATTTCAAATTCGCCATCAGCCTGGAAAATTATAAATATTATAGGTAATAATTGACTCTGCTAAAATTTATTTTTATTAATTATTAAAATAGGAAAGTAAGCCACTTTTGAAGAAGATTTGGAAGAAACGAAATCACATAATATTACTAAGCTCGTTTTGTTTTCCCAAACGCTAATTTAATAAATAATTTGTTTCTCCTAAATAAATTTTATCTTAAATTCAAGTCAAACAAAGTTAAAAATTCATCCAAACTCTATAATCGACTTTTAACCCTGTAAAAGTTACCGCGGATTTAAAATCCCCTGTGAAATTTTAATCCGAAACCCCAAACTTTGATTGCCTTAATTAAGGTTAGGCCACGTTTTGGGCCTATCTATTGTAAAAGATTCCAGGATTAAGTAATTAACGAAATTAACTAACAATTTTGTGACTACTGACTTGTTAGTCTACCCTTTGGGTTTGACATTTTATTGAAAACTTCTAATGGTAAAGCGTAGGAAAATCAGAGTTAGATAGAGTGGGAATGTTGATAAAATAAAATTAGGATTTACTTTTGTGAATATAGTATAAAGAATTATTTTTAATATATTGGACACACATAATATAAGACGACATTCAATTTAATAGTTCTCGAATTCTATCTTTGGTGAATAGGCTGTCAGAGTGAACTCGACCGTAATCTAGAGACACATTACATACATTATGAAGTAGCGATACACACATATCTAAAATTTAGGTTACATATTATTACACACACATCGCCAACGCATCGCCAATACAACTGGCATACTGGTGAGGAAGATGTCTAGGCGCTGGTATCCGCTTACCATCAGGTAAGCTATGTTCTTGTGTGCCTGTCTAACATACAAAAAAAACTGTTCGAAAGTTGAAAGACAGACTGCCTTCAGCATAGATTAAATACTTATATTCGGATATATTTAATCTAAGGCCTCATAAGCCTTTGAACCTTTAGGTAATTATGATGTTAAAGTAATTTTATTTATTGTAGATATTTTGAGCTAAGGAAACAGAAGTTGCGTGATAAAAATTAATTAAGCAATAAAAGAATATAAATCGTGCCATGAACAGGCGAATTACATTTTTATGCAAATGTCGGTAACGGATTATGAAAATAATTTGTCGTGTATAAATCCTTTGGTATTTCATATAAACATTTCTGTTTTTTGACAAGGCATAAGGCAGAGGCAGTATGCGGTTGCGTTTCACATACAATAACTATTGCGAACACAATATTATTTTACTAGCACTTATAGAGTCGTTAACACTTAAACCGATGGAGTAGACGTGTTCTAGAGCGGAGACCGCGTCTCAGCAAACGTAGTGTAGGCGCCCTTGGGCGAGATGGGGCGGTGATATCCGAAAAGTCACTGGGAGCGGTTGGAGGAGAAAGACGGAGGTCCGAGTTGAGTGGCGTGCCATGGAGGAGGCCTATGTCCACCAGAGGATGAACGTAGACGAATTATGATGATGACCTATAAAGTTGGGAAGCACTCCTTAGAATATTATAATATAGCAAATTATTTTAAAGCGCAGTAAATTTAATTAATTTTATTCTAAACAAATTCGTGTCACCTAAATGAAAAAAAAAACAAGTTTTAAAGCGTTGAAGTCTTTTACAGGGTGATTAAAAAAATTACGAATATTCATTATGTTGAAATCGATTCTAAAAATACTTAGGGATAAATAAGACAAGGCATTGCCAAAGGAATTTGTCTAAAAGACCGCTTAAGCTAAATTTATAAATGAGCACGTGGTTTGCAAATAATCGCAAAAATGTGCAATTTTATCATAATAATGGAATTACACAACATAATAAATATATGATATTTCGTGATAAGATACTTTATTTCAATTAATTTTGAACAGATAAGTCAACCAGTTCTGAAATACTGAAGGATTATCCCGGCACCCTAAACACTTGCGTATGTGTTTTTGCAACAATAACGTAAAATGTTGTATACATTATATAGAAGCTTAGAGACTTTGAATAACCGAATCACTACCTGTTCACCCACTGGACTTTCCCATTGGTAGGTGTACGGAGAATTCACGATTCACTATTAGGATACTTTTCAGCGATGTTTTTATATTGGATACTGACACACAAGCAGACAGCCCGCCTGATGGTGAGCAATCACCGTTGTCTGCAACACCAATGGTAATGCCGACGCGGTGTCGGTCATGTGAGCGACATGACGTCATCACCGACGTTATTTTATTGTACAAGTACCCTATTATTACAATTATAATTAACTATATTATGCTCGCGGCTTTGCTCGCGTGGCCAAGTCCTTTCTACCTACATTCCAAATTTTAACCGAATCCGTCCAGTGGATTGGGCTGTGCATTTATAGATCAGTCAGTCAGTCGATCAGTCACTCTTTCCTTTTATATATTTAGATTAGCCATGGTCGTCTCACTGCAGGGAAAATGCCTTCCTACCTTCCTAACACTTTTTGCGGTTTTGCCTATTTCTGACCAGTTTCTGCAAAAGAGCCTAAACTCATACTACTTCTATTACTAATATCCAAATAAAATGAACCAAAACAGTTTCTCGGCGTTGAAATAAGGCCACGATTGATGTGAAAATAGTTTACCTACTCTTTGGTTGTAGTCCTATTTATTTCCCGCAACAATACGTGTTCCGAATACAACATCATTCAATAGGTGTAATACTAGTAAATCAACTACAGCTTTTTTGTTCTAGTTTTAGGCTCACAGATTAGTTGAAAAGTTGATCGTGACTTGTGACTTTTAACTATAATAAAGTACCTCTATATATAAGTAGGGATGTTGTTTGATAAATATCTGCCACCGGGAATATTTTGGGAACTTTTTATTGTTATCATCATCTTCCTGTCCTTATCTACATATGTGTATATGTTACAGCTAAAATACGAAGTGAGGCTACACCTAGGTTTAGCCTGTTAAACCTAGGTGTAGCCTCACTTCGGACTTTACCCGTAACATATACATACCTATAGGGTCGGCAGAACACGTCTTCTCCTCTATTCTACTCTATTATCCGTCGTATTTTCATTCTCTCCCCTAGTACGTATTTAAAAAGGTATAAGTTGTGGCACTACCATTTTGAAAATATCTTTTCGTACGGGTCAATTTAAAAGTGTATTAAATCGACTTCAAGCTCGCTATCTATAAGCAAAGGCGTGTCACACGTTTTAAATTATAACTAAAAAACTGATTGACCAATTTCGATACAATTTAAATGAAACAAACTGAACAGTATCCTTTTAAACGAAGAAAGGATTTTCCAAATTAGCTCAAACAACATCGAGTAATTGGTAAACATACTTTTACAAAATTCGAAAAATTTGACAGTTCCTCCAGTTCCTTTGCAGGAGGTCGACTAGGTGGGTATCCCATCAGTGCCAGTTATTCTACCGCCTGAGCAGTGATGAGCAAACATTGCTGTGCTTCGGTAGGAGGGCACTGTAGCTAGTGAAATTACTGGGCTGAAGAGTCTAAACATGACTCTCAAGTAAGAAGTGTTGGCGCAGTGCACCCAGAATTTTATACCTTTGTAAAATACTGGGTAGCGCTGTACTAATTATGGGCAGCGTTATCTCTTACCATCAGGAGAGCGTCATGCTCGTCTGCTTACTTTGTTGTATAAAAAAAAGTTTTTTTAAGTCGGTTAAAAATGGGATAAAGAAACAAGTTGTGTTACTGTGTTTATAAAGTTCCAATGTAACCATAATGTCAAATTACCTGTACACGTGCGTTGTCCTGAGGGAGCATCTTGTTTCTGGTTTAATTCTACGCCGACCTGAGATCCCGGCGAGGGAACGAATGCTTGTTGAATAAATACGGCCTTTTTGCTTTTATATCACTAATATTTACCTATTGATTATATATTGGTATACTTGCAGAAACATACTATTTTGTGCATCAGTATTGCCATCAAGAGAGGTATAACGCTGCTAGCAATTTGGAAACAATGCCACAGGGGCTCTTAGATTTAATTTAGTTTTATTTATATATTATTATAATATTAGTAACATAGTTTAGCTTTAGTTTATTATAGTGTGAATATTTAGTTTTATATCATCATCTTCCTGCCCTTATCCCACACTAGGTAGGGTACAACACGTTTTTCTCCTACATTCTGATCTATCATCCGTCATATCTGCATCCACTCCCCTAGCATGCATATCCTCTTTCACACAGTTCATCCAAACCTTTTTCGGGCGTCCCTTCCCGGATTACCACCTATCACCATATTCATGGACTTTTTGGTAACATGATTTTCATTCCTCCGCATAATATGTCCATACCAGGACAATCTTCCACTCTTTAATTTCTCTTTATTTAGTTAATAGTTTACTTATATAATATAATTTAGTTTAATAGTTTACTCGTAATAAAAATGTAATATACTAGCTTATGCTCTCGGCTTTGCCCGCGTGAAGAAATCCTTTCTTAGCGGAGGTCTACGTCATAAAATCTATCTGAGTGGGCTGTGCGTTGATAGATCAGTCGGTCAATCAGTCACTCTTTCCTTTTATATATTTAGATTTTGTGCATTATTTCATTGTAATTTATGCAATCATAAATTGGTTATGGATTTAATGAATATAAAACCCAAAAACCCAAAAACCCAGGCGTGTCTATTTACCGCTAAAAGGAGTCTATTCAACGAAGCTCCTTCTTTCCAAAATGTTTCTTTACCGATAACTAACCAGCTTGAGTTACTAGGAGTTACTCTCACGTCTGACCTTAATTTTGGGAGTTACATCGAATCTAAGGCTCAATTGGCTGCCAGGAAGCTGGGTATTTTGGCAAAGGTGAGGCAATACTTCACACCGGGACAGCTGCTAACGCTGTACCAAGCACAAGTCCGGTCGTGTATGGTGTACTGTTCTCATCTTTGGGATGGTACTGCCAAATACCAGCTTCAGACACTGGAGTCGATTGAGAGACGTGCCAAAAAGCTCGTAGATGACCAAAAGCTCACGGAATCTCGGCTGCAGAGCCTTGAACACCGTAGAATGGTCGCCTCGTTATCGGTCTTCTATAGGATTCCTTTTGGAGAGTGTGCGCAGGAATTACACGAACTAATTCCTCCAAGCCCATTCTACCGACGGACGTCGCGGCAGACGGCAAAGCGGCATCCTTACTTAGTGGCGTTACCTACTGCCCGCACCAAGCGTTTTGCTTCGTCGTTCTTAATGAGAACTGGTCGCGTTTGGAACACTTTGCCGTCATCCGTGTTTCCCGAGCGGTACAACTTGGGTATCTTCAAGGCACGAGTGAATAGGTACCTTTCTAGGCATCTTACGTGATCCATCGTCGACCGCATTTTCACTTTCCATCAGGTGGGATGTGGTCAAACGTAGGCCTATCTCGTATAAAAAAAAAAAAAAAAAAAATATAAAAGTGAAATGAAATAAATCTAAATTCGGTTCTAATTTAGTTTTGGAGAGAAAATTTAGACTAATCACTTATGAATAAATTTTGTTTATAATGCTGCCTGTCAAGAAGTGAAAGACACTCACTCACAGGCTGTTATTCTGAATATTATAGGTATCTATTATATTGGGTTAGCTCCTCCAAAAAAATCCAAGAAAGACATTATCAAATTCTATAATACTTATGTGATTTAGATTTAAATCCAATTTCCTTATGTAAACCTACAAACTTGAATGATTTTTATTTGAATTAATAATTATTTATCTTATCGTTTATAGTAAATTATTATGTTGTTATCTAGAAATCTAAGAATTATATTTTTAAAAATTATTTTACGCTGAATTTCTAAATTAAACACCTAATTAGGAATTTCTTATCATTCATTTCTTAAAATGATTTTTCTGACTGATTACTTATTTAATATACCCATGATGAAAATTCTTCGAATCAGAGGCAAAGTCCAATATAATAAATTCGTGTTTGCTATTTTTGTTATTTTACAGGATTATCAGTACATTGGAGTATTTTTTACAAGCTTTTATTTAATTTCACCTGTCTGTTGTCTGTCTGCCTGTCTGTAATCAAATCTTGCAAGTTTAATTTGACCCACTTACCGGTATCCGATTGCGGTGAAATTTTGCATGAATGCATAAATCGGATGACAATGCAATATTATTTTGACATTGAGCTGATCAGATGATGGACCTAGAAGGTGGCCATAGGAACTCCGTAATTAAAAATTGCAATCCCATCGAGTTTAGGCTCATTTGATTCGTCTTGATGAGTACTTTGGTGCTGGATGGTAATAATAATAAAAGCTTGTTTTTAAAAAGATTTTTAAAAAAATCACTTGTTTATGTGGTCATTATAGCTATGATTTGGAGATGATGATGGTTATACCTTGAACCTAAACTACCTACTCTATTTCTCAAAAATCAAAATAATCTTTACGGCACTTTAAAAAAGTTAACAACTGTGTTCATAGCTTTGTCGAGATTTACCAAAATAAGAAATGTAACAAAAATGCTTTAATTGAAACGTACATTCAACGTTAATACAACGCAATAAACCTGGCTTAACAACTGTTAAAGTTTGCTTTACATAACATATTTACTTTGTTCTCTGTAGCGACCTATTTAGGGATCCTCTGCTTCCACCGTTACATAGAGAAACATATAATTTTCTTATAACGATAGGGTTCCAAATGTGTTTACACAATGTAAATATTTGTTGGGTTTTCGTTCTCGGAAGTTGACATTGATGTGAGGCCGGGTGCTTTCTCTGTAGGGTTGTATTTTTAAAAATTATTTATTGTTTTATCTTTAACAAAAGTATCAAATTTAACAAAAGCTTCTACGTTATAATAATAATATGAACTTTCCTTGTAAGTTTTCATTTCTAGCTTAAGTTTGCTCATGTAAAGGAATTCTTTCTTTATGGAGATCTACGTCATGAAACCTAGCTGGGTTCAAAATTTCAACTCAATTCGTTCAGGGGTACCTACTAGCTGCATCCAGCTGTTTATTATGTACGAGTAGATTGTTTTCTACATATCTTATAGGAAACAACCGGGACCCACAGTTTAACGTGCCTAACGAAACATAGTGTCCCAACAAAAACATAGCTACATTCTCTAAGATATGAACATATTTAGGAGAGGACATGCTGGGATTTATCCCACCTTCTAGGTATAGTCTGCCATCTACGGCCGCATTGTCACTTAACATCACACGAGATCGTGGTCAAAAGCTAACCTTTAATGTGTAAAAGTATATGGTCTCCAGATTTATGCCGGACATACGGAAACTAAACCTTCAGAAAAAAAAGTTTTGTGATGTAAAATACAACGCTTATAAGCCAAAATTTACCAATCTTCTATCATCAGGTTTCGTAAATTGTATCCCTATTTTGTTGCCTCGCTTGTTTAGGCCTCAAGCGATCTCATTGCCCTAATTTTAGCTCGACCCGACCTCCAATTTCACTGAAAATTGGAATAGAGGCATCTCTTAGAGCGAACAGTAAACAGGCCTACCTTATGTAGAGAGTGCGGCTAGTTTGTAATGTGTTTTGAAAGCCAGATGCCAATAAGTGGTAGGAGTTGGATTTTGGGGTTCTATGTAGCAATTTCACTTACTTTAAATATTTACGTATGTAGGTATGTATATTAATGAAAAAATCTCCCACTGATGATTTGTGCTTTGGTAGGAGGGCACTGTAGCTAGTGAAATTACTGGGCTGAATAGTCTTAACATCGTTTGACTCACAAGAAGAAGAAGCGTTGGCGCAGTGCACCCAGAATTTTCCTTTCTAAAATCCTGGGTAGCAGTGTACTAATTATGGGTAGCGTTATCTCTTACAATCAGGAGAGCGTCTTGCTCGTCTCCTTACTTCGTTGTATGCAGGGTACTTATTTTGTACAGAAATTAACAATATTAAAGTTCGGACATTCGCTACGAAATTATTTTGAAATGAGATCGAAATCGTGAACGTGAGTTAGTTGTCTAATATTTCTTCTCTTCCGCCAATGTTTTTTTTGAAATATATTAAATTCGTTAATAATATCTTCTCAAGTAATTCTCACTTAGAATTCTGGAGCCAGCTGCTGTAAAATGTATGCCACCAAAAACATAACTTGTAAAAAATACCAAGTCTCGCAACTGCAGTTCTTCTACCGTAAAAAGTTGTGAGATCTATGTACTACCAAGTCGGTAAAATCTTTTATGTTTTAAATCAATAGATCGACTTGGCCATCGCATGAAAACACAACAATGTATCCCTCAAGTAATATACCGACATAATAGTGCGATTGCCAAGTCAATCTATTAATTTAAAACACAAAAGATTTAACCGACTTGGTAGTACATAGATCTCACAACTTTTTACGGTAGAAGAACTGCAGTTGCGAGACTTGGTATTTTTTACAAGTTATGTTTTTGGTGGCATCTCACTACTTTTTGTTTTTTTTTTTATTCGTTATAGGTTAGCCTTTGCCCACGATATCGCCTGAGCTTAAGTGACGACGCCCGTAGATGGGAGCAGACTAAACCTAGAAGGCGGGATAATCCCTCCCTGGCTTTATACATTATTACGGCATATATATTATGGCATTATTATTGGGATTTTATGCAATTTTTACCGTTGACTGCAAATGTAACGTTGTAATCCTATACATTTATACGAGATTACAAAGTTATTTATGCAGTTTATGTATCTCGAAAACTAGACCGAAATTGCATGTTTTTTTAGTTTTCCTATAATTTATACAATAAACTCTAAGTATATACCAAGTTTGGACCTTCTATGTTTGCTAGAAGTACCTTAGACTTTTGATGATCGGTCAGTGAGTGAGTGAGTGAGTGACAAAATTACAAAACTTTGACTAGTTATAATTTTTAAACGACTAGTTCAAATTGAATGAAATTTGGAATAAATCGTGTTTATACAATGCATACTCGGTTGTTAAAAATTTAAGCTTCTAGTTTATTCCACAACGAAGTTATAGGGGGTCGAAAATGGTCTGAACTGCTTCCAGAAAAGGATGGTACGGCCGTGCCGCTTTTTGATGACTTTCAGATGTTACAACGTTGAGCTCGTTCAATATTAGCTAAATTAAATCAAGGTTCTTTCAAACTCATGAAAAACTACCGTTCAGTAGTTAAGATAAGATAAGATGAGAATTCTCTTAATGGGGACCAAAACAATTTAATTGGACTTAGAACTAGTCTTTTTAAATTTGGTTTTATTCGCTGAAAGAATTAATTTTGTGCTATTTCAATTTTGTCAAAAATACACAAATATGATTAACTAGCCTTGAACAGTGCGTCGCTTGATGATAGCCATGATGTTCTTGAACACGGATCGGACGAAATCTAGAAGGCGTCAATTATATTGTGAAGAGAATTGTGCCGTGAGAACCGTGCGTTGTAGTAAGTTAATTTGGGTTTAAAGTCCCTAAAAGGAGTTAGAATAGAGGACACAATGCGTTACATGGAAATAAAAATCGTTTGAACGTGCCACAAGGTAATGATGTGACGGTGATGACAGCGACAAAGTACAGTCTATTTTAAAATTGACGTACGAAGCCCTTCGAGTGCCTTATGACGTAGAGTTCATGGGATCGCTAGAGGTAATATAACACAGTGCGTACAACCACACATGGAAATAATAGTTGTTAGAACGTGCCACAAGGTATGACAAATTTTAAAGTAGATTATTTTAAAATTGTCGTACAAAGCGCTTTTAGTGCCTTAAGACGTAGAGTTCATGGGAACGCCAGAGGTCGCTGTCCGTATCACGCGATCCGCATCTAATGATGCGATTTCGAAAAAAGGTTTTAAATGATTAAGATATTTTATTATACTGTCATTACAATAAATATGTATTTTCTCTATTTTATAATGCAACTGATAGCAGTTAATGATATGAATAAATGTTGTGTAGGACTGAACCTTTCTCATACTCGAGTTACACTGACTCTGTATTTTTTGCGTTTTTGCTTAGCATCATCCGCATCAATCAGGCTCTATAATTATTATTTATTTATTATTGAGCAGAACGCAAAATGTAATTACCATTAAGATATATCCTTGAGAGTTTAGTTAGTAATTAAGACAATAGCGATTACATCAGTCAAGTAACTAAAGCTTAAAAGAATATGAAGAAACAATTTTGTAACAGATTGTACTACAAACAATAAAAGTGAATTGCCCGAAATATCTATTCATTATTCTGTGGAATTGTGCAAGCCCGCAAGCAACGAATTTTGATGAGGCAAAGAGGCATTGTAAGAGAAATCTTGTACTTACTGTTAATAAAAATAATTGGGGTTTATAAATTGATTGCCCTACTTTTAACACTGTCCGAGTCGAATTATAGTTACAATAATTATTTTCAAAGATTGTGTGACCAAACTATGTACCTTACCTATCCCACACGTAAAAAGTTAGTTTTTGCAATAACAAATTTACTACTTATAAATTCAGGGTTCTTATATTAAAAAGATCATAATTTTAGAATAAGGCCAGTTTATATTAAGTGTGTGATATGTTGCTGAAACTGCAACATATCACAAGTCGCCAAGATTGTTACAAAGTCAGCAAAATGACCCAACAACTGCCTCCAACGTATCTTTGCTCCAACAGCCGGGACCCACAGTTTTGCGTGCCTACAGAAACACGGAACGGTTAAGTACTCAAAAGGATTTGTGTTACTCTAAACATAAGTCTACTTATTTGATACTGAATAATTTCGAGACAAATTACTCGCGGGCTGCCAACCCCGATAAGAGGTTCATTGTTCATCGCTTAACTTTGACGTTGTGAAGGCTCAAAGTTACCATTTCAAAAGTAAAAGCCAACCCCTTAACTCTTTGTCTAAGTGGGCGATCACGTTTCTACGGAGCGTGTAAATTATTTATTAATGGGGAATGTTTTAGGCAACGTGTGTCGACATCGTAGGCGATGATTTTGGAAACGCTGTTGTTTGCTTTTTTTGAGTATGTTTGATAATGTGTGGATCCTAAGCTGAACTGAGCCGGGATAACTCAAATATGCAGTTATATCCATAAGATATGAAATACAATCTAAACACGTAAAGGTAAGCGTGACTGAATGACTGATTAACTGATCAGCGTACATTTGCATTGAGTTATTTTTTGGCACTTAGATGTATTAGTGACGTCCATATCTACTAAGAAAAGATTTTTCAATGCGGCAAAGCTGCGAGCTTTAGCTAGTATATGAACTATAATATTATCGTAAAATGTAATAAAATTATGTATTTCAATACCTTCTCTGAATTGTTGAGCTAAAGGGAATAAATTTTAAGAAGATGCTAAAAGTATTTTCTACGTCCTAACGCTGAATGAAACTGAACGAGTATTTTTTAGTCACTAAAATAAGCAAAATTTCCTAATTCATCCAAATTCGTGACTAAAAGAGCCGTGTCATTGTAACCGAAAATGGCTACTTCATTTTAATTTACGAGCACCACAGACTTTGGGGTCTGGACAAATCAATTCCCTGATCAAACATAAGTACCGTTAAGCAGATTAGTCTGTTTGTATGGGTAATTTGAATCTAAGCCTCCAGCATCAGCATTTACAGCCTCTATCATCTGTACATAGATTAGAGCGCTAGTGTCTGTGTTAAAGAGTTGAAACAGTAGCTTGAAGCTTAGTTCCTTTTTTGACCACCAGCATTGATTGTAGACAGTGTAATTTTAACTATTGAACTACCACAATGTTTGAATCCTAATGGTGATCACTAATGAAGCTTAAGCCTCTAGACTAGAAACAATCTGATTGATGATTTACATAATTTGTAAAAGTTATAAAAGGTTGTTTATTCGATGTCTAGAGTCTGCCTTAGTCTGCCTAGTTCCCATGACAAACTTTATATTTTCAAAAAACTGCTATCAATTTTGTTTTAATCAGTATATCATATAGATTATTTAGGGCATAATATATTAATGGTCTTCACTTTAGAAATTATTCCTGTAATTTTAGTAAAACCGCGTGCACTTTTAGATTGGACGATCTCTACACCAACTATCGCTACACTAACGTATAATAGTAGCTAAACAATATAATCACACTTCTAATAATACATCGCTGATGTGTTAAGAGATGTTGAGACCACTAACTCAATAATTCAAAGAAGAATAAAAGTGAGTGTTCGCGTTTGTACCTCTAGTAAGTGTTTACGGTCACAACCGCGTCTAAGATTTCATTTCCTTAAAAGAAAATATAAATAAAAACTGAAGAAAAACGGCTCATTTGTATTATAACAGATTGCGTCAACAGTTTTATTTGAGTACGTGACCAATTTGCGAGCGAACCGTCGCGTTGCGTCAGCTCAAGTCGAATTTCTTTTATGAACACGTCAAAGTTCAAACACTGGTTGAATTCTGATTAGCTTGTCTGACGATCTTTAACATTTATCATTGTTTGGACGACAGACATAATTAACTTGTCCTTACCTTGTATGTGACCCAATTTTGAATATGTAGAAAAAATGGATTTACTGATCTGCGATAACACTGTGTGTATTGGCATAGATATCGTGATGTCAAACTGTTTAAAAATTTGTCACTTTTATTTTTTTAATCTTAACATTATACTTTATTTATTACTAAACATTTTTATCTGAAATGTAACTCTATCATCATAATATTATCATCTCACCATAATAATATGATATTATAAGTAGGTACGTCGACCGTCGTTCATTATATCGCGGGTGATAAAAATAGTAAGATTGTATACTGACAGCTGGTTTTATGTATAGTCGTTTGACACTGTGAAGGAGCCTCCTTAAAGAAGAAAATAAACTTTAAAGAAGAAGAAATATACTTCCATAAAGAGAATTGATCTTCTATTGAAACAAGATTACATAGCAACAATCGCAGGAAAGACTTGGATGCGAAATGCTCAGAACAGAGATGCATGGTACGAAAGGAGGAGACCTTTGTCCAACAGTTGGAGGATATTTACTAACAATGATGATGATGAATTAAAACACCTAAAGCAGATGATCTCAAGCCATATATCCTGATAAATACTGTCGACACAGCTTTTCATTTTGCCGCGACATCAGAGATTTTTAATTTGATTAATGGCTTGCAGTGCGTCGTACCCTCGTTTTTATCCGATTGCGCGCAATGATAACAATGTTAATGTTGAATATGAAAGAGTAATACGACGACCTTTCCGCTTTCTGAGTAATCAGGTCATATCATCATACTTTTTCCACTGCTGGACATATAGGACACTTCAGAGTACAAAAAATTTACAATATTCTAACGGGCAAGCAAATCGCACCTTGAATTATTATTGCACATCATTGTGAAATTCTAGGTAGCATTGTACTGATTATGGGCAGCGTTATCTCTTAACACCAGGGCAGCGTCTTGCTCGTCTTCTTACCTTTTCACATTAAAAAAAACGATGCATTTTCTAAGTGATATATATGAATGTTATTTTGCATAGGTATATTTTTGAATTGATTTGATTTTCTTCCTGTCCAGGGGCTTTTACTAAGACTAGGTAATGGACAGGCTTCACATCAAGCTTTATCATCAAGCAATTATAATTTCTTAATATCAAGTTAGCGTCGGGCTTATCTAGTTTATATACCTATATATGTAGCATAAAAAAAACCTTTAGCAATAAATTAATAGCCCTTAATTCTCACAGTCCTTATAAAGAAAATAAACGATTTTCCGTGGTCGCGTCTGTGAGGTTTCTGACGAGAGAATTTTTCTGAAAGAGCATCAGTCTTCAAGATGGATTGACATCCGTTTTCCACGTAATAATGACACTCTTGCAACATTATATTTTCACAAGATGCTGAATCTGATAAAGTTTTAGCTGCTGTTTAACATGTAACTTTTGGATTAAAAAAGTGAAGCATAATGAGCAAAAAACGCGTGAATTAAAAGATAAAATAACTGATTTCAAGTTTGCATTTAATATGTGAAAGCGATAGCACAATTTAATTCATACACATAGGATTCACATATTGGTTAGCCACACAACCTATACATTGTGATTTGATTTTGACAGTGTAAATACTCGTAGGTAACCTGTTCTGTTGGAGTATAAAACTCCAATTATAACTAGAAAACCACTTGACCGATTTTGATAAATTTAAAAAGCTTTTCAATTCAATTCGCTATGTAAAATGTACATAGCTGGACGAATACCTAGAGGGCACTTATATCTAGATTTTCTTAAGGACTTGTTACGAGCTGATTCGATCGTACTTGCGGGTGAAACTGCGGTACGTAGCTAGTGGCAACATATTATAATTGAATATTTAAATATTTTAAAAAGAATTTGAGATTTAACAGAGGGTGTAACTATTAATTATTTCATTCGATATTAAAATTTAACGAAGTAGTTATAAGTTTGATTAAGTCTGTGCTAACTGCATTAGTGTTAGTTGAAAACTCTTGTAAATTTAATGAGAACGCTTATTAGAAAAACATTCTCAATTTAATAAACTAAGTTTAAATGAGTATTATTAATTTAGTACGTGTTATATTTCACAGCCTTTTTGAATATAATATTAATTCTTCAAATTAAAATTTGTGAATTTAAATTATAACAAAATTAAGAAAAAAGTTTTTACAAATATTTTTGTCACTATAATTAATGTTAAGACCATCTTTTACTTAATTAAACTGTGCATTTTTAATCAAAACGATAGAATTTATTTATTTTGGTAGTATTATATTTTAACACTGCTATAATATAATATGTGTTTATGCATAAAATAACAACTCAAACTCAAAATTCATTTATTCAAATAGGCTACAATGGAGCACTTTTGCAAGTCAATTTTACATTTTATTTTAATATTCTACCGCTCATTCGCAAGGCACCTCTATGAACTAAATGGGCACATGAACCCAAACTGAGTTTTGGTCACAGCCAGTTCTTATTAAAAAGTTGAATCAAAGCGCTTACTTAGTACGGGCAGTTGGTAGCGCCACTAAGTATGGAGCCGCATTGCCATCTGCCGTGACGTTCGTAGCTGAAATTTAACCTCAATCTTCTCTTGTTCACAGGAAGAAGAAGTAAAACAGCTGCCAGTAGTACCAAAATGCTGTCCAAGTGGTCAGAATCTGACGATCACGTTCGAAGACGGATCAGCCAAGACTGTGTGCTCCAGAACATCTCTCTCCTTCGCCCCGGTGTTCCACCAGGCGAACGAATCCCACATCTTCAGCTTTGAGAGCAATGTATACGAGACAATTGTTGGCAACCCCTGCATCTACGAAAGGTCCTTGTGAACATGTAACTAAGTTTGTAAATAGTTTTGTCATTTGTGATTAGTGTGTAGTTGAAAGTTGAATAAGAAGAGCTGACTTAATTTAACAGCATGGCTAGAGGTTTCTTACCTGTCGTACTTAGGTCAACATATGTATAATACGTGTACGTACCTACTTTGTATTCGACCCAAAGAGCTTACTTTGATTCGACCTAAATAAAACATCTTTGGTAGTATAGGATATCTTTGAAAAAATATTGGTTGTTATTAATAACATTATATTAGATAGAGATCATTATTTAGAGTCAGCATTTTAGTAAAGTGCAATCCATTTTACACGTATATGACAGAGTAATTTTTCAAGACTGGGCGATTTACAACTACGATGTTAACTGCGCCTTACACTTGCGCTCACTGAAAATATTACATTGTAACTCCTAGGTCAGGCTACCTATATTATACTATGATACCTTTACATAAAATATTTTTTTAATAAATTTACATAAAAATTTGAAAACATTGCCATTAGGTTTCTTTATCCAGAAATTAAATCAACTCCTATTGCAGGTACAAATTGGAGCCAGAGAGATACAGCGAGGACGAATTCTACTTGCTAGTAAACGGGTCTCTCTTCGTACCATACAGTAGACCGTACCTTCTGAACACGAAGGATTATTGTATGGAGACATTCTATAATGAAACGAATCCAGCAGGAGTTACTCTACCGATGGTCTGCTTCAAGACACCTTTGGAAGAGACGAAGACTTCTGCTACTCTTATAGCTTATGCTACAGGTATGTGGAACCTTTATTTTAAGGCTAAGTTAAGATAATACGAGAAATATTATGTCGCTCAGCACTGCGCTAATCAGTACCTACCTATCGGGAGTAAGCTAGTATCGCTATCACTAGTAAGAACCTATAGCGCCGTGTAGAATTCAACTAAATAGTGCTTATTGTTTACAAAGCCGCGCCGAACTACTTGGTACATATTCAACAAGCTTGTACCGAACTATTCAGATGATGTCGCGTTGCGTGTGAACCGGCCCTAATACTCAAAACTACTGACTTAGTTTTGCTTAGTGTATGCATATTAACCTTGAAGATTTTAAAACTAATCGTGATCTATTCTACCCATCACAGAATCATTTTATAGATTTCATATTTTTAGTATGGCTAGAAATACATTACAACAGTGTGTTATGGACACAGGTTTTGACTACACCTAGGTTTGTGGCTCTTAGATCTGGATATTTAATAATTCTTTTAGAGTCAGGCTATATCTGCCCAAACATGTGTTGAGAATATTAAAGTTATTTTATAGGCTCGACATCCTAACACTTCTATTATTTTTTTTTTTTCACATGAAAGTTGTGCTGCTATGTCACTTAATCGCAAAAGTTTTACGATACGTTAGAAAGTTGTGCTAAGTTCTCAAAGAAAGTCCACGTTAATTGCCCTGCCCTTAAATATTATCTCAATGTTGTTACGCCCAGTTAGGACCGAAGCCTACCGAATCATCAAGAAAACCTGTCAAGCCATTTCAATTAAGCCCAATCAAAATATCTTTTACCTGGCACCGGATGCGTGCTGTTTGCGTGCGACAGATAAATTATGTAGCTTCAAGGGAAACACGCATGCATTCCTAAACTTTGGCTTTACACTCTTCAAAGAAACACAGATAGACATTGTAATGTCAAAGATCATAAATTTTAATAACTTGGCTTAAGACCAACATCTTATTATCTCTTAACATCTCTTATCATCTTATTATTCTCTGTCTTCTCTGTCTTATTATTCTCTGTCTTATTGTTCTCTGTCTTATGTTTCTTCTGTCTTAACATCTTATTATTCTTGAGTAAGAACTACTGGAACTACTGAACTACTGGTCGCGTTTGGAACACTTTGCCGTCATCCGTGTTTCCCGAGCGGTACAACTTGGGTATCTTCAAGGCACGAGTGAATAGGTACCTTTCTAGGCATCTTACGTGATCCATCGTCGACCGCATTTTCACTTTCCATCAGGTGGGATGTGGTCAAACGTAGGCCTATCTCGTATAAAAAAAAAAAAAGAAGAAGCGTTGGCGCACCTAGAAACCTGGGTTTAACTGAAAATCCTGGATATGACTGTATCTACTAATTATTATGGGCAGCGTTATCTCTTACCATCAGGAGAGTGGCTTTTTCGTCTTCTTATTTACCTATTTGCATAAAAATAAGATCGCCTTATTCGTAGCTATATTATTTCACTTTTCTATTACTAAGAGAAAAAGACTTTCAATAGAGACATTAATAAACATTTTGACCCTAATTATCGCCAATATGTTGCCATACATAATATTATATCTTTTTGATTGACTTCAATAAAGAGATATTGGACGAAGGTCATCGCGAGCAGATAAATGATTCTGTAATGGTTTTTAAATGAGAGGTCAATGGCATCTGAGTAAATTGGACCTGCACGATGTTCTAGTATATTTAGAAAATGATCACACATAGCATCCAGCTAATCTGATAAAGATAAATCTTGAGCTAAATGTGACCTTAATTGCTAATAAGTATTATTGCATTCCAAATTTAACAATACAAAAATATTTTCTGCAATGTTTTTATTATAAATCTTAAGTTATATTTTAAAAACGAGTTCTAAGTAAACAATTAATTGCTATACGATTTTTAAAACTATCACGAGTGTTCTCCATAACTAAAAACAAAAACGGCACAACTCACGTCTAATATTGTCGAGAATATCTCGACCACGGTTTCGGACAATTACGATGTCCTTCATCAGGAGTTCACGCCTGCAGTGAGCGTCGGTTACTGCAGGCGTGAACTCCTGATGAAGGACATCGTAATTGTCCGAAACCGTGGTCGAGATATTCTCGACAATATTAGACGTGAGTTGAGCCGTTTTTGTTTTTAGTTATAATAATTAATTGCTTTAAACTTCTATTAAGAACTACACGTGCAATGTGTTTAACCATGTTTTAATCATGTAAAATTTTATATGTTTTTACTTAATAATTATAATAGAACAGATAATAATAGATTAACGTAAATTACTTAATATAATATAGATTTATTTAGTAAAACTATGTACTTATTTTTTGCAGTGGATTTAAAATAATTCCAGTATAACATGGAAATACGATAAGAGTCTTTTGTCACTAGGCCTCTATAGGTAGGCTTTTATTGAGATTAAAGATCGCCTGGGGAAGTTTTGCCAGTTATTCATCCGCAGTGAAATTACTAGGCATTATTATGAGATTCAACAAGTAATATCCCATGACAAGCGCAGAATTTTGTACTTCGAAACACCAGTTACGCTGCGTTTGATATGGGTAATGGGAAATCACAATAAAGTTCGATACCCGATAGTACACCTAAGCGTTATTAAACATAACGCTTACTATCGGGCATCTGATTTACTTATCACGTGACTTATTGGCACAAAAAAGAACTTTATTTTTATGATTTTAATAAGTATTTTTGTCCTCAGGCCTACTAATATCAGTGCCATTCCTGCTAGCCACAGCGTGCGTGTATCTCTTCATCATAGAGCTGAGGGACACGCACGGCAAGGCGCTGGCGTGTCACACCATATGCCTCGCCGTCGCCTTCACTTGTCTGGCCACGACGCAGCTGGCGGGACATGCCTTCCCGGCCATTGTTTGTACTATCATGGGTAAGTTACGTAGGTTTCATGATATAAAGTTATATATTTTTCAAGTTTAATGAGGACCACACTTTTGTTACTCTGCCAGCCTCATAGGAGCTAACAATTCTTGTGCGTATTCAAGAGAAAATAAATAAAACATCATTCATATACCTAAAATGTGCTTAGTCTCATAAGCCCAGTCATTTTCTATGAGCCGAAGACTGAAAAAATATATGAAAACTTGTTTTTAAGAGCAGATTGTTTTTATTAAGGCCAGGGCTATTTGCTTTCAAATTAAAGAAATCTTGCAAGTGACAGATACTTATGTCAATTATATTATGCTGGTTTATGCTCGCGGCTTTGCTCGCAAGGCAAAATCCTTTCTTAGCGAAGGTCTACGTCGTAAAACCTATCTGTATTCCAAATTTCAACCCAATTAGTGCAGCGGTTTGAGCTGTGCGTTGATAGATCAGTCAGTCAATTTTTCCTTTTATATATTTAGAAGAAGAAGACTACTAAAAACTTTTAACCACATTTTAAATAGGTACTCTCTATAAAGAAAGCAATGGAAAAAGTTTAACACACGAGTTTTACGTCACAGAACAGCGCTACCTAGTAAATTTATTGAAACAGATCACCTGTACCCAGGCGACTATTCAGAAATGTATTCCAAGGTTAGCTTCGTGTGAATTATTCAGTCATACGCACTCAAAGATATTCCCGCACACCAATTATGTGAAGTGAATCATAAATTATATAAAGTGACTGATCAAGGTGAATGTGTGATACTAAATGTTAAGAGAGGCGCAGACTGTAGACTTTCGCTGTCATAGTAATCTATATTAATAATTTCGTCAAGGGGTACGGTAGACTCGATCAAAACCTTATATGAATAACAAAACATAAAAAAATATTGATTTTGAGTCGACAATATATATCCGCAAAATTCGGATTATGGAGAATTTCGTTAAATTCCGACGGCACTGACAAATAATTCCGCTATCGCCATTTTCATTTGGTGTCAATCGTTGACGTTTCGCGAAAATATTGTTTTTGGCACTTTTTTTTTTAATGATATAATTTCGTCAAGGAGTACGGTAGACTCGATCAAAACCTTATATGAATAACAAAACATAAAAAAATATTGATTTTTGAGGTGGCGTCCAGTCTCGCGTAACTTCCATACATTGAAAAAATGTATGAGATTCATTGGAGTCACGTTACCAACTGCAACGCAAGGAAGCAAGTACCAACATAAAAAATAGATTATTTTTCTTTTACACACCTCCTTTGACCTTTGAACATTGACAATAAAAAAAACAAAATTAAAATTGACAAATTCAACATTTGACATTATTATTTGTTGATATTTTGTAACTTGAGAAAATTATCTTTTTTTCTGCTTTAAACATTCGAATTTCTGGACTGGACATGTTTATATATGCTAAAGATTTTAGTTTGTTATAGTTTTCAGTTCATATTGTACAGTTAAAGTTCGTAATTCTTTAATGCCTGTTTCACGAAGAGACTGAAGAGTTATCGGATCACCATGATCAATATGGAATCAGCTACAGAATTCTACACATCATTTCCTTTGGATGAAAACAGGTAAGTTATAAGCAACAAAATATAATCAATACCCACAAACAGCCACCAATTGCTTTGGAGTTGGCCTTTTTTTGCTACAAACTATCCACCAACATTAACGGGGAGCACATTTGTAGACTAGGTGGGTGCCCCAACACCAGTTATTGTACCGCCTGAAAATTGTTGTCATAATGGGAAGGTATACATAGACCCAGATAGAGCATTAAAGCCAATTCCTGATATATTATTAGATTTATACAAAAGCAATACGTCTGATGCTAATCATTTTAAGGCTAATATACGACAATATAATTCAGCATTTGCAATGGCATTTATAAATTCAAACTTGAACACACTCCCTCCAGGATTTTTCACTTATAGGGTATAAGGGCAAATTTACATAAAAACTGGATCTTTGATTCCGTTGCAAGGTCATAAACCACAATTCAACCAATTGTACATAATTGAAAATGAAGCAGCATTAAATGAATGTTTATCTGATTCTAGAAATAACAATTGTAGAAGCAATATAATGAGGTCCTTACAAACAATGCTAAATGAATCTAATCCTTTTGTCAAAATATACAAAAGGGTGGGTGCAATTTTAGCTGAAGAGGAATTAAAAGCAGTCTCAGAAAATCGACCCAAATATTCGGTATCAATGCAGTTTTATAAACATAAATCTCTTGATTTGCGTCGGTATAACACACCATCAAATAATGAGGTAGCGGTCATTTTTGTAGGAGAAAACGGCGAACCTCCATTAAATATAGACTTCTCTGTACAAGAATATTCTCAACACTTAACTACACTCAAATCAACCAGTCCCAATATTGACCCTTTAGCCTTTCCTTTACTTTAGTGTATGGGACAAAATTGGCCGCCGGGCCTATTCTATTGTGCGGATTATTTTAATATCTACTGAACCGATTTACTTTAATAGGTTATTAAAAGAGCATCATCAATGTCAAATGATAGGTTATTAAATGAGCATCATTTTATTCCTAAAAACTATCAATGTGAAGTCAGTACCAAAGGAAATATTTCCAAAAAATATAATTTCTAAAAAAATATTTATTTTTATGTATATAGCTAGGTAACCGATAGGATAATGCAAATATAGGTTATTATAAATATTTACCTTAATTCAACAGCGTTCTAAAAAAACTTTATTCATTACAATAAAGCTATAAACAACGGAACTGCAGCCGTTTGAATGAGCCTCGGTAGCCTAATGGCTTAGCTACCGCTATGAGTTCAGCGCTACCGAGGCTCATTCAAACGGCTGCAGTTCCGTTGTTTATAGCTTTATCGTAATGAATAAAGTTTTTTTAGAACGCTGTTGAACTAAACTAAATAAGTAAATCGGTTTAGTAGATATTAATACAACCCGTACAATAGAATAGACCTGGCGGCCATCTTTGTCCCATACACTTAGGAAGTGACTACCGCACTTTTCATGTTCAGAAAAATATGCCGAATAAGCACATACCAATAATTCGTATGACGGAGAGATGTCCCACGGAAGTTTATTTTATTTGGCTCGGGGACTCTACTATTATTTTGATTGTTGATTTGAAATAAAAATTATTTGTGTAAACATTTTTGCAGTTTTTATTTACTATATTTATTAAACACAACGAACGAAGCCATGCGAATCTATGCTTGCTTATACCTTTAATATTCTTTGAGAACCGATGACTACAGAAATATCTACCTACATTTTGCACCTGGATGTATGTTATGAGTCAAATTTCACCCGAGCGAAGCCGGGTTTTCATCTAGTATAGATTAAAGTATGACTGAAGTTACAAAAATTTAAGGCGCACTCTATTCTTCTGACGATCAGACACTAGAGTTCACTTTCATAATCAAAAATCGATAAAGATTAAAAATTAAAAAAATCATGAAAAAGTGTTTTTTCCTTAGATCCTATGTTGAATCGCAAGTTAATTGTGTGTGTGTTTTTTTTTTGAATAAAAGTATTTTTTTCCCTTGTGTTATGTCCCTTGTATAGGACGCGGAAAGTCAGAAGTTACCTTGATCAATTTGCTTTTTGACCAAACCAACCGTATAAATAATGACGATAAGAAGGGTATACCTACAAACCATAGTTACAATTAAAAAAATATGATATTATGATGAGTCAAAAAAACACCGTGTAATTTTCTCACAAAACGTCAGAGTTACATTTTTACCTCACATTTTTACCAAAAGTAACGAGTACAAAGAAATATTTGATGACAGTTGTCAGTAACCGAAGCCAATATCATTTCGGCGAGATATCTAAGCTCCTGTGTTTGTTTCAGCCTATCTCATCCAATTCTCGTTCGTGTCGTGTTTTTTCTGGCTGAACGTGATGAGCTTCGATATTTTTCTCAATGTTAGGTAAGTGTGATCCGTCCTAGTTTGTAGGCCGTTTTAGGCTATTTTCCGGCTCTTTTTGCACGTTAAAGTGAATTAGATAGTCGTGTTCTTGCTCCAGATTCTTGTTTCTTTAGATAGAAATAAGATTATGTAAAATTATAGCATCAAAATCTTTATTGTTTTCGCAGTAGTATTTTACATAAGTTACGAAATTATGTTTTAGTATATTTGTGGTGTTTCAATAAAGAGTTTTCTATTCTATACTACTCGTATTATTTTTTCTTAATCATGTTACATTTTCAAAAATCAAATTTTAAAAGATATAACTTTAAAATCCAGTATATAACATATTGGTTTCCTTACATTAATTGGTCATAAGAAACAGTTTCACAACTTAAACTCACTCTGAAGAGAGATCGCTTTTAGCGATAAGATCGCTAATTGTTACACTTAGGTATTTCGTGATTTATGTTATAGTTTTAAGTTTTCTGTATATTTGTAGTGTTTCTATTCCATTCTAAAGATAATGCGTATAATATAGAGGTGATATTACGATTGCTGGGACGTATATTCAACTTTTTTTCTTCCTACAGGAGGTACATAAACTCATCAGTGACTAGAAGAAGCATGAGACGAAGGTTCGCGTGGTACTCAGCATATGCAGTCCTGCTGCCGATCATTCTGCTCATCATCACCATCACCATGGACCTGTCTCCGGCCGTGCCGAGCACCTACCTCAAGCCTAATTTTGGGGTCAAAGGATGCTGGTTTAAAAGTAAGATAGTACAATTATATTAGCTATAGTTTATAACATGGATTGTAGATTACGCGATGGTCTTAGGTAAAATTGTAACTGTACTGTGCAAGATGTATTTGCTAAGAAGGCTAAATAACAGCAAAGTAGAGGTTTACCCAAATGCTGGAGTCAAACACTGCTAAATTCTTATTACAATTATTATACTTGTTGTGGCCAACTTATATGCTAGAGTATCAGGTCGCCGAAATTCCTTCAAGGCCTCTAAAATTACCGAACGTCTGTCCCGCTGTCCCTATATCTTATAGGTGACATTCTGGACCCACAGTTTAACGTGCTATCAAAAACACGGGTCAATTGAGAATAGCGCCGCACAAATATTTGAGCCCAGATAAGAGAGATGAATAATATAACTAAGTACTTCAAAAATTACCGGGAGTAATCGGCGGTAATTCGATCGATACGCAAGATCTCATGTAAAGTTCGTTAGAAATGAGAGCTTTTACTATAATTTCAACACCTATAGGTATGATCCCTAGAATTTCTTATTAAGCAAAGTTTATCTTTACAGCGGACCAGGCAGCCTTACCGTACTTCTACGGGCCAGTAGCTGTAATACTTCTTAGTAACCTAATAATATTCTTCCTGACGTCGCGAGCCTTCGCCACGCATTACGACAAGCTGAAGGATGTCACACGTGAGCCTTTCCTTATTTATTATTTGTATGTCCGTGATGAATTCACTAATGTGTTTTTGGGCTTGTAAATGTATTTATTTTTAAAGGTAACAACGAAATACGTTATGCGTATGTTTTTTTTTCATTCTTTTCGTTGGGTAGCGTTTAAGGTCTAATCCTTGAGGTAGGAGAGTTCATCTCTCCACCAGAGGACCAATTGGCTATCAATCGCCAAACGACATGTAAAACACTAAAACCCATATACAAATTTGCGTATATTACTTGCAGTAAAACAACAAACGCAGCGATGTACATTGAAGTTGTCATCAATTGTAGTGGGTGAGATTTAGCCAATAGGCCCTCTGGGTTTGGGCTTGAAGATTCGACGTGTCCCGATAGGTGGGCTCTATATTGAGAGATTTTTTAGGGATACAGTTTCTCTAGCATGCAGCGTAGAGCCATTGTCATCTAAAAGATCCGCCAATTGTAACACTTAGGTTATAAAATATTACAAGTACCTCTTTTGTGTTACTTACATTTTTTGTGTTTCAATTCATATATAATAGGTACATATATTTAATAGAAATAGAGAAGGGAGGCCTTTTTATGTAAGGACAATACAGACCGAATAATAATAATAACATTAATTAATGGAATTAGGTGCTACTTTGCGGAAATCCATTACAAAAATTATTAGCTAACCACATAACAGTTAGTTATAACTCTTAAATGCATGTATATGCGGGAGGCGGGTGGTGCACTCGGTGGTGGAATTAATACTAAATACTATTTCGGTATCGCTTGAATTCCTCGCCATCTCCTAAAACTTAGTTAGACTCACAAATTTAGAGCGGAATTAACACTAAATATTAAATAATAGTTAATAATAAAATTTTTTTATATCTTGAATCTTTAACAATGTTGCATGAAGGAGTGTCACCGATAAGGCAGTGTCGTCACTTGTTTATTCAACGATCACACACTCGTATTTAACGATTCATAACTCCACAGATAGGGTGTGTTTTATTGTTAAAATGCCATAACCTTACAGTTTACTGCAACCGTTTGATTGCAACTATGTCGTATATTAACTTACGCTTTGTTTGTCTTGAATTCCTCGGTGGTAATGTCATGTGTTATTAAATGTGTTAAATAGATCATTGTTTTCGACTTTAGTACAATATCGTAATGATAATATTAATATGCATTTTAAAGGTTCAGCTAAAAAAATTGGCAATAGCCATGTCGTTAGTCATTGGCCAATTTCCACAGATGGACTCAGAGACAGACTCCGATAAATTTCACACATTACCTTTAAATTTGTTAAAAGCTTAAAGTGGTCTATGCGTGTTGGATTTTGTGATTAAGTATACGCACTACGCCTCATAAAATACCGGGTTTAGCCCTTGTTTGAGAGCGTTAGTCAATGTAATGTTATTTTAGTATTAATTGTATCATTTAATTTACCCATACCCGATCGATTTGAGAACTTAAAAAAAAAAACAATCTGATATGAAATCACGCATTTGTTCCCTTGTTAATTTTAAAGTAATTATGATTTAGGTAACAGTGCGACAAAGAAATTAATTTCTATATTTATTATAATATGTTCTATGTAATTAATATTTAAATAAATTTCTATATAATTTTGAGTAGATACTGGTTTGCTCGAAAGTTAATTAACGTCCTTGTTCTAATGACACAATTTGATTCGCGATATAAACGTATCACATTGTTACTATTTTTTTCTGTCTAGACATTACAAAGCAATAAATCTCTTCATAAGTATTAACGAATGGTTCATTAAAAGAATATCAGTTCATTAGTATCTATTGTCTTTTGACAACTTTAAATTTTGTTGCCAATTGAAACAATTGCTTAAATTACCTAGGTATCCTATGGCATGATATCATCTAGAATGGAAATGACCTAGTTTTAACAATCGTTTTCACTTAAGCTTGACACTTGATCAAAAAACTGATTCAATGGATCGTTGAATTTAGGTACCCTATTTAGGTGTCCTATGGTGAAACTGAAAACTAATTCAAGGATTCAAGGACACTTTATAAAGCGTTATAATATACATGTATTATATATGTATATTATGATTTTGAACTTTGTCCTTACTTTCATTTATCTGTTTCTCATAGCTGATAAGCCTAAATTAAAAATGTTACAAACACGATACGGCTGCATACTATCTCGCGTATTAATTATGTTAAGATTGCCTCAAGCACGGTTTTGGACAATTATAACGATATTCTTCATTAGGAGTTCACGCCTGCAGTTATTACCCAACGTTGATATGGCCCTCGTTGACAGTGGATTACATGATTCCTAAATAATTGTCTTGTCTTTATAATCTCCTCTATTTTAAGACCTAAAGTCATTAAATAAAAAGGTATTGACGTTTCTATCATGGGCCGCTTCAATGAGGCCCTGGGCACAATTTTACTTCGGCGCGAGTCGGCTCAGCAACCGACACTTTCCGATCCAACAGGCCCAAGTTTGGCATAGCAACGATAGTACTATGCTGCATCTTCTAATTTTCTAAGCCTTAATAGTTTCAATCTAAGCCTTAAGTTCAATTCACTAAGTATTATATTCCTTCTAGCGTTGGATATGGCCCACTCAGACTTCAGCACCTCAGACGACTGGGTGCGACTGAGTACGGTGCTGGGGCAGCCTATATCTGTGCCGGACCGACCGGCTTCGCCGCGGGAGTGCCATGGGAACTTCACGCAGAGGCTCAAGAAGTATAGGAAAATGTGAGTACGATAGCGCAAGGATAGAAAGTAATGAGCAATTTGGTTTATACCGATGAGATCACATAGAGTAGTCGTAATCCGGGAAATCTTTGTAATGTTTTTTCGCGCCTACCCACGTTTTGTGACGTCAGCTTATTAGATCCATCAGAAGCATTCAGATCGTTCTCTTTTTTATTTTTCTCATCGCGTGTAAGAATGTAATATATTTATTGTAATGATATCTACTATTACGATTTAGGTACGATATCTATGTACTATTTACCACTATGATGTCATAATAACGAAAAAACTATGTATGTATCTGCGCTTGTTGAGTATAATAAGGATTTCATGTAACACATAAACTTTTATAAAATTTTCATCCGTGAGACTAAGTAGTTTTCCTCCTCAACGATGTAAACCAATGACAAGTAGTTGCCAATTGAAAGAAGAAGAAAGAACGTCGCATTGCCTAACTCTTAACTTTATGCTGCTCATTTGTTCTCAGTTTCCGCACAAGCTGCATGCTCTCAGTAATCATGGGGTTATCCTGGATACTGGAGGTGGTGTCCTGGGCAGCTGGTGCAGGCACGACAGCTGTGTCGGTGTGGTCGGTGTTTGACCTTATAAACGCACTGCAAGGCGTCGTTATATTCGCCATCTTCGTGCTACAACAACCCGTCCGGTCTTTTGTTAAGGTAAGTTTAATAATATAACACACAAATATTTAAATAGTACACAAAAATACTAAGTCCTCAGGAAATTTTAATATTAGCGTGTAAAGGCACATGATCGAAATTTAAAATGGAGACATTTGCTTTGTGTCCCTGTCCGAAAAAAGGAATATCCATCATCTATCACGATGCAATTGGAAAAGTTGCTAGTGCTAAGTCAGACAGCAAAATGCTAATGTGGTTGAGAGAGTTAAAGCAATGGTTTTGCCAATCAGATTCTCTGATCAAGCGTTTGTATGCATCTTATCTACTTCAGACCACAAAAGAATTGTTTTTTAATAAAAAAACTGACCAATAAGATTTCTCAAAAAACTTGGTCACTGTTTATTAACACAATTTCAAAGTAGTATTCCCAGTCCACAAACTTAATTGTAACGTATTTTCAAAAATAACTCTGAGTACTTGAAATTCTAGAAAGAGTTCTGACGAACAAAAACTACCAGCTTTGTTCCACATTATACTTCCATCTGCTTTACAATGCCGCACTTCAAACTTTTAATTTATCCTTTCATTTTGTGCAGAACTCGAAACTCTTCCGAACTTGCGGAAGAAAAAGAGATGGATCCGAAGTTTCCGTAGTGAGTGAAAGAAATAGCATTATAAATAACATCGGCCCGGGCAGAAGAGACTATGTGTAGACTATTAAAATAATGAAATATGCCTGAGACTGAATCATAGTATAACATGAAACCTTAACACTAAAACAATAGAATGGCTTATTACTGACAAGTTATACTGATAAGTATTTACCGGGTTTTTTTTTGGTTTGCCGGGAAAAAATGCATTACGCATACCCTCCCATACGGGGGTATAGGAGGGTTATGTGGGACTCCCCGTGCAGAGCGGTTGCACGGGTATACCCACTAGAACAACCCGGCGGCACTCCCGCATCGTCTTTGTGACGGGGGACTGGGAATCAGCAGAGCCTTGATCCATTCATTTACCGGGGGTAGACTTCCTTTGCTGTAGGTCGACTAGGTGGGTACCCCAACAGTGCCAGTTATTCTACCGCCTGAGCTGATGTGCAAACATTACTGTGCTTCGGTAGGAGCTAGTGAAATTACTGGGCTGAAGACTCTTAACATCTTATGACTCTCAAGTAACAAGCGTTGGCGCAGTGCACCCAGTATTTAACCTTTGTAAAATTCTGTGTAGCACTGTACTAATTATGGGCAGCGTTATCTCTTACCATCAGGAGAGCGTCTTACTCGTCGTCTTACTTCGTTGTATAAAAAAAGTTCTGAAGGTTAATGAATCAACGAAGTTTTATAACCATTTCTATTGCTTTCTTATTAAGGTTTCTGTAGTAAACAGTATTAACAACTCTGGGGGTCAAAATGTGAAATGGCATTTTGTCTTGACTTTAAATCGAGTAATTAAAATAAAATTAATGGTCAGACGTCGGAATTTTATGCCTGTTTTGTATTTAACTGATAATTTGTATGTGATTTTACGACACTTTATCTTGGTTGGATTCCTAAAGGTGTGTTCTGAATGCCATTTGCATTTCGACTCCGGGGACGCATTGAGAAAGGTAACAAACTTCTTTCATGATTTTATTCCTGTGATAGCGCCTTTATAGTTATTCGTTGAGTTTTAATCACAGATCCAATATACCTTCAGGCAGAGCAGACATTGTATATACCTCTACTTTTACAATGCATAACTAAGTTATAATGCACTTATGCTTACAGTATCAAGAATTTTGTACAGCGGAATAGAGTTGTGTTTATGTAAAACTAGCCAGCAACAAGTTTATGTTATTGATTTGCTCTGTCAATAGAAATTAATATCTGTGGTATATTTTTAATTATTGTACATTGTATGTTACCGTGCATTATGTTAAGGTGGGTCTACAACATGATTTATTATTAATTAACGATTAATATTTATTAAGTTATTGGTTTTATACTAAAAATGATTAAGGATTTATTGATTACATCAATTTGGCGTTTCTTCATCTTTTTAGATTAACTTGTACACGGGTAAAGAAAAATGGCTAGAATACTCTAGACATTTTGTAAATGTTTTTTTTCTCCTTCGAGTTGCATGGAGTGATAATAACATCACAACTTGCATAAATTTGCGGTTAATTTCGATAGCTGAACCTAACCATTTTACAAATCATAAATTACAGTGACTTCCTTTTCTCTCACATTTGAATGAAAACCTTTTTCTGGCTTTGACATTAAGCGACCACATCGCCCAATTTAAAATAAGACCGTGTCCTAAACATTTCTTATAATCACACAATTATTTATCATTAAAAACATAACATTAAATAAACCATAAACTTTTTATCCCTTTCTCGACAAGTGTTGAAAGACGATAATTGCGTTTTTGTTGTACCTTCCTTTAACATTCCCCCAACGTAAGGGGATCAAGTTTCATTGCAAATTAAAATGGAAACGCTGGCAGCATGTGTCAGCGGTCGGATCGTGTAGACCCACCCTTATATTTGACGTTGTTAAAACCTGCTTGATAACGATCGATCGAGTATAGGAGTGTTTACACCTGGCGATATTAATCTTATTTTTTTATTTATTTATAATGTTTAAATTTCTGACATACAACAAGCATAAAATAAGGAAATAAGGACTAATAAGATTCAGTTAACAAACAAGAAAAACTTATAGTGCAATAGTGATAACTATGTGACTACTCAATAGCGTTATTTAACAGATCTATCCTTAGTTTTCTTCTATGTGTGGCAATAATGATTTTTATTCTTATTCTTTATTCTTCTTTAGTAAAATGTTCATAATTTGTTTTGTAAAATTACTCTTATTGAGTTGTCCCATCTCTATGTCATTGTAAGTGGACTTTTAATTTATTTTCTACCTTTTAGTAATTCAAAGCTTACAAAGCTGATTATTTCACTATTTCTATACATATTAATGCGCTACGTATCGCCCGATGTAAACACAACTTAATATATTTAATTTAAGGTAATATTTTTAATTGTTAGTTATAAATCAGGCTTAAAATAAGAAAAGTCGGTTATTTGTTACAACAACGACGTAACTTGGAAATCATCATTTTTGAGAGTCCGTTGACATTTTTATTTTTCATTACAAATAAGTCACGGCTGTACTCAGTACTCACGTAAAAAATTGTTTGTTTTTATTATTTTAAAGCTTACGTCACACTGAGCCGGTAAAGCGAACGCGATACGGGACGGAATTTTTGTAATGTTCTAGTTTGTACGTAACCTGTCACAAATAAAGCGAACGCGGGCAGGAACAAAATGAAGATCCGACGCTTTACCGTTCCGTCCCGGCTCAGTCTGACGTAACCTTTAGGGTTCCGTACCTCAAAAGCAATTTTTATTAATTTTTTGATTATGTCGTTGTTCTAGCGAATTATCGAAGTGTATTTTTATAAGCGCGCATGACCAATAACTTGTATTATAAGATCCATTAGCGATTCAAATCACACATCCTAAATTATGTAGTGCCATAAAATTATAGTATAGAACAAATCGTGGTGCATTTCATTCCTTTACGAAAGCTAGTCATAATGTGTAATTAATATGTATAACTAAAATATACATAAGTTTTATTTTATTATTAATTGTAAATAACAACGTTATAGTAAAAGTAAGTATAAAATACATTGTTTAAGTATACCTTATTATTTAACTGTTGAATATAATTTTATTGATTTTCTATTACGTTTTGGTTTTATTATAAACCGAAATAAAATGTATTTGTTTTTATTTTTATATATTATCTTGAATTAAAAGACATAAGCTCACGGTATAGGTGCCTGTGAACAAGGCCTAAAGCCAAGGTCTTATAGCTTAAAACTTCAAACTATACACTTAACCAAAAACTGACGTCTTGCAATGTACGAGTACCTCATCCACTTAATGCATTTAAATTTTACGAAAATACCAATAAACTATTGCAATATTCATTTCAAATACTAAGATTGGAAAGCAGAGATTATTGCAAAACTTTCTATATTACATGCATTATGTTACCTATGCCCACAATTACATTCTTTTATTGATAGTACACATAAGTAGAAATCAATAAACCCCAAAGTCAAGTGGCTCTGCGTTGTCACCACACCAATCGAGTATTTTAATTAACTGCAAGATTAGATAGACTATATTTCTAGTTTTATATTTCCAAGGGATCCTTGGTTTCTCGTTTTACTCGTATGTCTTTTCAAAGTGATCCCCGGTTTGAGCATTTAAAACTCGCATATCAATAAATTGTCACGATACCAGTTTTGATTAAACGCCCCGCCAATTAAGGCCCGGTTTCGCTGCATATTTTTACAAACACCTTTAATGTTCAGAATAATGATTGCAATGTGATTAACGATATTGAATTTATTATAAAAAGCTGAAGCCTAAACGATGATTTTAAGCCCTTAATGGTAAAACTTGCGATGCTTACGCAGATGCAAATTTATAATTGACATCAATTTTTGAGGCAGATGTTAGATGTAATATGTTGTTTGAGGTTATATGTAATGCAGACAGAAATAATTTAATATTATTTATTGCTATAGATGACTCGAACATTTAGCCGGCGTCTTTTATAAAAATTATGAGCCTACAAAACGACCCTAGTTGAGACTGCTCCAAATACGTAATGAAATATAGAACTTATACATTTAACAATTCTTGAATATCAAAAATACTTAATATCTTTGACAAGTTCAATACTACATTCCATTTATTCTTTTTCTTTGATTATTTTATTAATTTTATATTTAGCGTGGAAATAAATCAATAAAGGACCCACGACAATAATTAGTCTTGTAATTTGTGATGTTATCGATGTATTTTGTTATTTTTGTTATGGTATAATATTACAGTGTTTCAAAAAGGTATAGCTAAATTAAAGAGGACAGTACAACTTATCAAGGAATATCTAGACTTAAAAAAATCCACAGAAATTACACAGAGATTTGTTTTCTGTAATATTGAAATTCTGAATCTATGCGTCCAATGAACATATTTTAATTGAAAATAACTATACTTTTTTGTGACATTTAATACTAAAGACATCGAAATGACGATATTTTTTTCTTTTCAAATTTTATTTTGTTTTTCTTGAATCTTAGTAATAAGAAATATGTAACTATGTATGTAATATGTAACTAATATAGAATATAAGAATGTATAGTATTTAAATATAAGATTGTATGTATTATGTAAGTATGTGTGTCTAACTAATGTAATATAATTATTGTTGAATGTTAATTCGGAATTTTTAAGTGAAAAGACAATTTAAAAGTGTATATTTGTCTATTTTGCAAAACATGACGTTAAATAAACAAGCTTTATATAAAATTGTTGTTTTCTTTAATAAAAAATCTACTAAATCACATGAGATAAAATTTCTTCAAGGAGTAGGTCTTTAGGCATTTACAGTTGATACGAAATAGCAAAGTCAAATTCTACATTTTTACTTTTAAAAATAATTATCTAGCTTTTATCATGATTTTATCTAAAAGTAAGTCAGTTCTTTTCATTCCGTTTTCTCATTCCTTCTTCAGAAATTTTTACTTCTCAGAATTATTGAGATAAACCGAATTCTCGGAGACGATGATATTTTTGGATGAATAAGATTGAGCAGACAATAGAAATCTACCAGAATTATAGGAATACTTACAAATTAATATTGTAATAATATTCTTTCATACAGCTTTGTGTTTTTCACAGAATTCTACCTCTAGACATTAACTACTCTAATTTTGTCACGAAAAAATAGGTTAAAAAATTAAACAAAGAGTAAAAACCGTCAAAAATTCTAGGTGTCGCTGGATTACTCACAAAATTTTTAGTTTTATTTGAACCTTTTCACGCCCGCTGAATATAGTAGATATAAGTAGCCAATAGATATATAGATAACACTTAATTGAAACAACTCGTGCCCAATATATATAGAGTAGGTAAGAGGCGGTTATTATATATATGTATATTAAAATAATAATAATTGCTGTAGTAGCTGTGGTATTGTTAGTTTGTTTTTCTCAATAAAGGTAAAAAAAAATTACTCTACCCAAATATTATTCGTACGTGTGTATAAATGGTTTTTAATTAAAAATATTCATAACTTTTTAACGCACAATTTACTTTGACATAATAGTCCGAAGTGAGATGTTCACAATTACAATATGAAATAGAACATTCCATAACCTTTTCACGTGGATGATCAGTTATCAGTAACGAGAGCCAGTGAGCTGTGAGGTGATGACCGCTGCTTCCTTCCCCGGGAGTAATCTTGCATAGTTCCGGCTGAGCCGACGATTCGTCACTACTGGGACGAAGTTCCGGGTAGCATTGCAAGACATCCGCTACTATTCCGGGAAAATATGATGCATACCAATATAAGGATCTTAGAAAAACTATCTAACACAATTGAAATTCGAGCACCTATAAACTAACGGATGACTAAAATACTGGCTCTAGCTTAAGCCATCATAGTAGCATAATATTTTAGTTTAGCTATTGATATGTAATGTAGCAAGCCTTTGAGAACCAAAATGCAGAAGAGTTCACATTTAGATACTCGTTAATAATATTCTTGATTAGATAAGTCTTTAGGCAAATTAAGTATTCTATATTAATATTATTACTCTACACAAATATTTTGTAAGTGTAAAATA
Organism: Hemithea aestivaria; assembly: GCA_947507615.1. Lineage (NCBI taxonomy): Eukaryota > Metazoa > Arthropoda > Insecta > Lepidoptera > Geometridae > Hemithea > Hemithea aestivaria. The sequence continues at coordinate 11,322,657 of OX382335.1, forward strand.
TATTATTGTTATATGTTTTATCGACAATGAACTAAGATGATTACCGCTGGCTTTCTATCTTGCATTTTTTTTTATTCATTATAGGTTAGAGTTTGACCACAAAAAAATCATAATCATAGAGTGTGATGTTAAGTGACGTTGCGACCGTACATGGCAGCAGATTAAACCTAAAAGGCGGGATAAATCCCTCCCTGTTCCGGCTATTGAACCGACACTTCGTCACCATTGTGACGGAGTTCCGGGTAGCATTGCAGGACATCCGCTACTATTCCGAGAAAATATGATGCATACAAAACAGGGATTGGGAAAAACCCTATCAAACATGATTGGTACTAGTCACTATCTATAGATTTGCTTGTTAAGTATGTTATTGAAACGTTACCGCTAAGTAACTTTTGGATTCGTACTTGAGGCGGTTACAAATTACGAATAAATATATCTAAAGTTGGGCTTTCCAAAGATGAATTTTAAAGAATTTAGAATATAATAAATTAAATATTATGTGTTTTTTGATTTCCGAAAAAACTCATATAATAGACATTATAAAAGTGTGAAGTATATTACCTACGCTACGCTAATTATATTTGGCTAATTATACATATCTATAAGTACATATAGCAGAGTTTAAGTGACAAAAAAGTTTGGCAAACGTGGACAAACGGTAAAAACATTCTCAGAAGCGCAGCTCACTTATAGTTATAATTCAATAAAAAAATGATAACATTGTCAATGGTTTATAACTCAATACTACATAGCTTTAAAGCTACGATTGACTCTAACGGAGCACCTGTAAATTCATGAATATTATAAATTCTTCAACAGGCAAAGGCAATAATATTCACGGTCCGATAAATTCACGGTGCGAAGGTATGAAGTTGTCGGCAAGCGATAGGCGTTCTCCACTGCGGACAGCAATCTTGTGGAATTCCGTTCCAGTGCCAATCATTCAAATTATTCCGCTGCATTTCCACTTTCCACCGTGGCGAATAGCCCTTATCAAAATATAGAATCAGGTTTATAAGTCGTGTTTTGATATAATGTGCATTTTACTAGCATTGTCGAGCGATTTTACCCATTTGAAGTTGCCTATGTGCTAATTCTTGGGTCTAACGCATTTATACTGGGTCTAAAAATAAAACTAAGCTACCCGTTTTCAAAACTCATTTACCAAATTTCAGCTCCATTTGCTTAGATGTATAGAGGTTAAATAAATGAATTTTGAGTTTGAGTTTAAAACGCTTACACACACATCTTTACTATCGCATTTTATGTGCTTATACTATGCAGCAAGTAAAATATGACAATGTTTAATTCAATCAGATTTCTTCCATTCCCACCTTAATAAAAATATAACTCAGATTAATCAACTAGGATCTCTTTGTTGCCAAAAGTAGGCAAGTGGCATCAAATTTAGAACTCGGCAGAAACTTCTAAAGCTAGATTATTGCCACTAGAGTCTAAGTAAGGAAAGTCTGATGGTAGGAATACCCTCTACACTTCAACAGAAAGTAAAGTGCAATATATAACGTTTTGTTCATGTGAAGATGCTCTGAAACAGTCGTATCGTGTAACTGCAATATATAAGGATTTCAATTTACGAGCTAAGTAAGGGAGGATGGCATTTGGAGAGGAAAATTCACCTAAAACTACGTTATAGGACTACTGCCAGTAGACCCACGCGCACTTCGTAGCGCCTAACATAAAATTTTCACATACTAGCTGCGCCCAGCGGTTTTACCCGCAGTACTTATGTAGCCTATGTGTTATTTCAGGGTCTAAGCTATCTCTATATAAAGCCAACCGCTTTGACGTGAAAGAGTAACAAACATCCTGACATCCAGTCATCCATTCTTACACAAGTATATATGTAAGATTGTGTCTCTACTATATAATGTGTATTTTAAATACCTTCCTCTTGAATCATTCTCTCTATTATGAACCGCATTAATATCCGTTGCGTAGTTTTAAAGATAAGTCTAAGACAGACAGACGGAAGGCAACTTTGTTTTATACTACGTATGTAAAGAAGAAAATATTTAAAATCTTTCTGTGAAGGATTTTTAGAACTAAAGCGCATGATGATTCATTATTTTCAAATAAGAATTTCAGGAGTAAAATATAATATTATGAATGGTATATTATTCATCATGAAACTACTGAGTGTCATGTATGTATTTTTTATAATGCCTAAAAATAGCCACCCCGACTTCTATTACAACTGTAATTATTATAATTAATACTTTCAATTGATATTTGTTTTCGTCTTTCCATCATTTTTCCTGTCGTTTAGAAACTAATTGAATGGGGTAAAGTAAAAAAGTAAAGGTTTGGTTTAATGGTACATAATAATGGGGTAATATGGGCCACGGTAGGTTATTACAGTATGGTCAGTTATTAGAGAAAATACACATAAGTTTACAACTTTAATTTGATTGGATTTGTTTATTTTTGTCACAAAGACTTTGAAAGTTCTAATAAAGAAATTGATTTTTTTAATTTCGATTATATTCAGTAAAAATAGTATATTTCCGTATTAACTATGTAAACAAACGACTAAACTCACGGATATAATAGTCGAAATTAGGCTCAACGCTGAGTTTCGGACAATTACGATGTCCTTCATCAGGAGCTCACATCTCTCGGTCGCGACGCTGGCTACTGGTCCATGTTCAAAAACGTATAGTCCGAGTATTTTATTGTCATAAGGTCAAATATAGTAAATTTAATTGGATGAAATACTATAGGCATAGCAAGACATTTTATAGCAGCTGCAGTTTCAGGTCACTAAGATTCCTACAAGGCCTCAAACATACCTTTTACTTGATAAATGTCTCAAGACGCGTTTGGAACACTTTGCCGTCATCTGTGTTTCCCGAGCGGTACAACTTGGGTATCTTCAAGGCACGAGTGAATAGGTACGTTTCTAGGCATCTTACGTGATCCATCGTCGACCGCATTTTCACTTTCCATCAGGTGGGATGTGGTAAAACGTAGGCCTATCTAGTATAAAAAAAAAGATAGGGGACAGCCGGAACCAACAGTTACAAACGTTCCAAAACACGGTGGCTCTAAATTTGTTTTGATAGTCAAACTCCCCAATATTAAAGTAACTTTACAGCTAGTCGTTCAGTAGGTACCTATATGTTTATTGTATAGGCAGTGATGGATGAAGCTTATCTGCAGCAGGTGAGCTCCTGAAATATGAGCCTGTTTGAGTATTCTATTAACAAAACACTACGGAATTAATTATAGTTAATTGGGTAACTTTGCGTCTGAGAAATAATGTCTTTTAGTGAGTTTTGATGACATTGGTATAATAAAATTGATTTTATTTTGGGTTTAATGTTTTTACTAAGGTAGGTTTTTTGATTGATTCGCGGTTTAAATTTGATTTCGAAATCTTTTCTTAGTGGGTTTCTAAATAAAATATCTATTGTTATACCAAATTTCAGCCCGTTTAGCGGTTTGAGTTATGCGTTCGTAATAGTTCAGTCAGTCAGTCAATCAGCTTGACTTTTTTATACAAAGAATATAATATTATCGTCCACAGATTTGTAAAGTTTTTTTTTGTGATTTTGATGATCAGTTCTAGCTTTTTATTAAATGTCGTAAAAAATGTCTTCAAATATCACGGGTTTTCAAGTGTATAAAAAGGGTACTTTACCTTACCTTCGTAAGAAAACCTACTTGTAAAAACACGACGCAGAAACCTTAAGCTGCCTACATAATCCTGAGCAATATATTTCTGTCCATCAAAATCCGGAATTTTCCAGGCTTATATTTTCAAGGCAAAGAATACAAAAAATAGTAGAGTTAGTTTCGTTATACAGACATGAAGTCTCTGTAGTAAGCGCACTAGCTTATAAATATGGACGCAAAGACGCATCTGTACACAAATAATTGTATCAGCTCAATTTTGGCTACATAAAAAATCTGAAAGAGTCAAAATTATCATAACTATCAAAACTGTCATAACTATCTATTTCACAACGAAAGATATGACGATTAACGTAAGACTTTTCTCAACGTGTGCAACCCGCAGGTGCAATTTTTTTGTGAGAGCCTCACCGACCAGAAGAATGACCTTTTTTCTTTTCATAATGAAATACGGATCAGATATTTACTTAATTTAAATAATATTATCTTCAGTGTTAAAATAATGTTCTATATTTAACGTAAACAACGCGGAAACGCTGCAAGTGTTATGGGCACCTTTCCACCGGGAACGCCCTGGAGCGGTATTTTTGACATTTAAATTTATTTTATATTATAAATATTTACCAATTTAGATTAGATATTTATAAGTTTTAGCTATAGGTTTATATATAACTAGTAATAGTTTATAGTTAATTTATAATGTATTAATTAAAAATAAACTTAGTTTGTAGGCAAGTTAATTATAATAATTCGCATTATACATTATGAGAACAAGCCAAGTCAGATCTCAAGCTATAACATATTTAAAGTATGCCCGAATTAATAAACCCAAGTACAGGAGTACCTCATTTCCATTTATCAGCATTTTTATCCAGTAATTCTGTTCGTTGACGTTCCAAGGCTTTATATTTTGCATCTGGCGCTAGGGTTAGAATGTTCTGTTTATAGCGCGAGTGATTGATGCGCTCTTATCTGCCGTCCCACGTGGAGGGCCTTGAAATATGGCCTGAGAGCTGGATTACGCCGATGTGGAGAGTGCATTAGCTTTGGAAATCTTTTTTTTATTTGAGCTGTGTGAACTGCAAATCAGGATGTATTTTTGGTAAGACTACCGTACCTACCTATAACCGTTCTACGTTATATTAACTTTTATTTATTCAAGTTTTAAGGTTGAAAAACGTACCTATTTATAACTATCTACCTACTAGTAAGTCTGCCTAGTTTTTATATTACAAATTACAATAGATATTACACGCATTTTTCAAGTAATTACCTATATTTACAGCACAGTTTACGTCACAGCGATTCTCGAAATGCTTAAAGATTTTTTTCTTACCTTACGTGTACGCCAAGTTATATCGTAGCGGACACCCGTAAGCCCTGATAGGATTTCAACATGATTCAAAAATAAATTCTCTTCACAATAAAGTCTCTAAGTTAATAATAGTTCCATTCACAACAGTTACAAATATGTCGGCATAAAATCCGCAGCGACACAATAAGCTAGGAAGCTAATCCCGTACCGTATCGTATGTCTGAATACGGGGTTTAGTTCCTTTCACTACATTAGCGATATAAGCATCTGAACGAGCCCTTACTACGGATTACTACTTTAAAAATTAGGTCAAATAATACATTATTTATAAGTTTTTTTTTTTTTTTTTTTTTAGTCGTGGCAAATGCCTTTATTGAGAAAAACAAACTAACAATACTACAGCTACTACAGCAGTAAAGAACACTTTTATTAACCCCAGATCGGCCACAAGCCGAATAATTTTATTTATAAGTAAATTTAATTGTGGCTAGCGATATTAACAGAAAAGTGGCCTGTGTCTCTAGTAGGTATTTAAGCTACCTGCTCTAGAAATTTCAGATCAATCAACGCAGCTGGCATTCACGCGCGCTTTGTCTACAACAGTAACAACAGTGAAAAATTTATATTTTTTGTCCTGCTTCATACTTGAAACTGGTAAAATATATTACTAAAAAAATAGATAATACGTCTATAATAAATAACTCAACTACTAAGATACGAGGTTGGTATTAAAAAGAGCTGAAATGAGAAAAAAAACAATAATTATAAAGGTATTAATTGAGTATTTCGTTTAATTATAAATATTTGCCTATAATAAATATAAATAGCTGCGACTCCATTAACAATTAAATTAATACTCCAACTCCATAATCACAAGTGTAAAAATGTTACAAAAACATAGTAAAGTTAACGTAGTCACGTAAATTAATATCACTTATCAGGCGCACCCAAAACACCGCGGCTCGTGTAGCAGCGAGTGACACATCCATCACTATCGACCGATGGTAGGGGTACCGAGCGTGCCTTATCTTGTATTTCTAACATCCCTCATCCGCATCGATTCGTTTCGCTTCGCTACATAAAACGTGATTGACGCACGAATGCGGAGTCGCTTTCGAAACATCCTTTCGATTATTGGATGTTGGAAATGCAGAACTGAACCAGTTTTTGCAATCTGGGTTAAGATGAAACTGAGCTAGAGACTGAAATTTTCCTTGATTCATCATTGGTCTTGATGTGGCAAAGACTTGCAATGTCAGGCGCTCGTACATTACTCCTTCTGATAAAAAAGGTAAACTCTTGGGGTTGCAAGAATGTCCACACTAGGAGTAGATGCTAACACAAAGGCACAGATAAAATTTAAATATTAACATAATTCTCATTACACTTTATAACCATTTAAATCATAGAACAATTAATTTTAATAATAATACAACATACACCATAGTCACTAGTGGTAGGCTTCGAACGTGGTTAGTTGTCATCTACTGGATAAAACCATGTCGCCAACAGTAATTGTGCTCAGTATGATCGTGTTCCAACACGATGTTCAATGAAGCCAAAAAGGGATTTATCCTACCTTGTAAATTGCTGAAGCTCAGGCAAGAACCTATTTAAAGCCTAGCCCCACAAGCACTGGATAAACTTTAAACCAGAAGTTAACAATGTACCTGTACCTTTATAAATTAGAACATTCGTTTAATGAAATAGTCATGATAAAACATATATTTAAAAGCCTTTGCCTTTGATTTAATTTCGTCCAGATAAAAATGAAAACAGTACATTTTCACCATAAACCATGACAGTAAAACCTTAACACTTAGGAAAACCCTACCAAGGAAAACCCGTTCAATGAGACTATAATCTTCAATTATTATATTATCTTAGCCTATAGCACATCATATAAAATGATAAGAGTCATTAATCCCATGCTCCCGTAATACCCGGCCTGGAAGCGGCAGGAGCGACGCAACATCAATCTTATTCATTTTTATTCCGTCGGACGCGACGAGGATGAACCGGGCTTGATTGAATGAGGATTCACTTCACCGGATACTAATCTTTGGACGTGGAATTTTACTATCACCTTGAAAGTACTGTGTGTTTTTGTTACTCTATCTATTCACTGCCTTTTTTAAACATTTTTTTTTCATTATTGCAACGATTTTTGCATTATTACAGATTCATCATTTGCCTGATGTTCAGGGATGATCCAGTCAAACAAAATAAATAAATAGGTCAAGCGGTAGTCGGGCTGCGCGCAATGCAGGCTTCCGTAGTACAGGCAAATTGAATATTAAAGGCCTTAACTTTCGTCAATGATATCTTTAAAAGGAATCTTGAAAAGGAGTTTCCTGGAAAATTCGTGGTCAAAACCATATTTTTGATTTTTTTCAGATTTTTAAAGCTAGTAGTTCAGATTATAGAAGGGGAGGACGCGCAAAAAATTAGGTTTGACAACATATTTAAAAGAAGTAAAATCGTAAATGCAACAAAATGAAGTTAATATCAACTGTAATAATACACACTATGATAAAAAATAATGTCATAACCACATCGTGAAACAATACGGTCGAGCCTAAGCTGAGGTCCGATAAACTCAACCTGGTTCAAAGTTACGTAAAGGTAAGTTTAGAAAAAACTTGGCGTAGTGCGAATTTCACTAACACGGAGATGGTTCCGTATAATATCTTAACATATAACAAGTTAAATAAATTATTATTTGAGATGGGACAGAAAAGAAAGCTATTCACAAGCCCCACTTATACTAGCACTAGGTACTAGTAACTAGATATTATTCTATAAAACAACCTAGCTACATAGAGGCTTAAGAATATTTAAATTATTTAGTTTTGTTTCTGTTATATGAAATTATTTTATGAAAGGATGGATTTACATTTATCATGAAATGTATCGTTTGATCCTCTTATAAATTATCACTAGGCACATTTATTAATCACAGAAGGCATTATTACTCCGGTTAGAAAAATATCTAGGTTTGAAACTTGAAACCAATGTCCAAAATACATCAAAAGGCTCAAGCAAATAAATTAAGCTGGTTTTAAAACAGAGACAGAGAAATTAGCAACTACACAGTACGACAGAACGAACTGTCAACCAGGCTTCCGATTGAGTCATTTAAATAGATAAAAGGTTCCGACTTACTAAAGCAGTGAGTAGGCTGATAGGGCCATGAACTGATAAAGGTTCCATCCTACGAATACGGAACGCCAAAGCTCCACTATTTACCGTATACTCACGTATTCGCGAAGCTTACTCGTTCACACGCCGCGCCGTGTTGACTGAGGAAATTGGATTTTTCTTGGAGCTCGCTCGTATTACGTAATTATGGAAATAGCCTAAAGAAATTACTCATTTATTGCCATCGTGTTATTAGTGATGCGATCGCAATCTGGGTCGTTAGCCTTTGTGATTAGAACGACGTAGGACGGTCGATTATGGTTATTTGAGTCAGGTTTTATAATTTTAATAGTTTGAAAATATAACTTTAGTTTTTTATTGTTAATAATTATTTAGAACCGCGTTTGGTCACAATCTCAACTGATGAAAAGCGATGTTGTGGCCGAAGATCTCACTCGCAGAGCAAGAACATTTAAAACTTATGTTAATTTTATAATCGGGACTTATCGCATAATTAGTTTGCTCGTGACCACGGTGTATGTAACTGAACCGAAACGTCGAGGTTGGTTTTATGATGTTTTTGTAAAACTAACATAAAAATAGATACGCAATAAGTCCCGATTAATAAAATTAACATGAGTTCAAATCGCAAAGTTTAAACATTTAAACCTATATTTAAAAACACCCTGATTCTAAGGGAATAATGAGGCAGACTTAGGTTGTCATTCAATAATAATTATCTTGTTTAATAGATAAGTCTTTAACCACTTTAGATAGCAGGTTATTCCCGATGACGCTAAACCATTTTGTTTGGTTAACAGATGCAATTATTTTGAAATGGTTTAGGTCTACCTCTAAATGGATTTTCGGGTATTAATTTGAGATAATATGCGGTAAATTGTCCCTGCTAAATAATTGAAATGCCGGGCCTCTACCAAATAAGCAAATTAGAAAACAGCGAGAATTTCACTAAAACTCGTGAACTAGCTCTCTATCATAATATGACGTCACGCTTTGTCCACGGAAATTATAATCTCCCCGCGGAAATGGAGTGATTATAGCGTGGTTATATTATTATGTTGAACACTAAGGACTGGTACACACTGTGTTTATTTTAAGCTCACACTGACAATGTTACCTGCGAAATTACTGGGCATCACAAAATTCAACAACTGACTGATATCTCAGGGTGAAAAACGCAGTAGCTAGTAGGGCTGGTAGGGCACTGTAGCTAGTGAAATTACTGGGCTGAAGAGTCTTAACATCTTATGACTCTCAAGTAAGAAGCGTTGGCGCAGTGCACTGAATAGCACTGTATAATTATGGGTAGCGTTATCTCTTACCATCAGGAAAGCGTCTTGATCGTCTTCTTCCTTCGTTGTATAAAAAAAGCAGAATAGCAATGGGTGTCAGTGTCTACTTTAGGCTTAATTTAAATTAAAAAAAATGTACTATTAATAATTTCAGGGTGATTAAAATTGTATTATCTTCATGGAGGATAAAATATTTAACTAAATCTACAACAAATTTCAAACTTTTTACCGTTTAAAGTAAATTACATAAATTGATAACCGCATTTTGTTCATAAGTTAAATGAGTACAATATTTTTCATTTGATAACCAACTCTCCTATGTATTAAGTCTTATGGTTATTGTAAAATGAAACAGCCCTTGCACACAAACCCTTATTATTATAACCATATGCGTCCATCGTCATAGCTATTATGCTCAGGAAGCGTTGTGGGCCGGCGTTGACGCCAATTTCCGCCTTCCCGGTCGGAAAGTGCGGAAAAACACTTCGACACCCGCAATATGGAGCTTTAACCGTTTAAAAAATTTAAATCCAATTTTATTTTCCATCGTAAAATTGTTACATCATATCCCGCGCTCATCACGCCCTCATATTTCAGTAAAAAGGTTCAAAAGGGTAATTGAAGGGATAAAGAACCGTTATTTTTGACGTAAAACAAATTCCCACACATTCAAATTGTTCCATCTGGTTGTAAAAAAAATCTTATATTATTATTTAAATACGAGTACACTACCACCTATGCCTGTATCTATACTTATTATTATTCAATACTTATTATTTTTTTATTATTTCTACTTACTATTTATTATTATGTTAATCTTAATTACGGGCTAAATCCAGGCTCTTTTATTGACGCAAACTAGTCCAACGCGCAGAGGCCCTTTTGAGCTAGTAATTTAAATGTTCAATTTCATTGACACTTATAGGAGTCAGTCTGTGAGCCGATCTATGAGTATCTTAATATTTAATGTAATTATTGTCAGTCAAGTCTGTCCTACTACTACTACTGGATAAAGGTTTTTTTAAGAATAAGGAGAATTTTCTTCTGAGTCAAAGGCTTATGATAGTCCAGATATTGAAGGAATCCGGTTCGACCCGCCGCGCCGTTTTCGTATTTACAGAGAAAATGAAGTGAGGAAGCTACTACCTACATTTTGATTTATATTGATCACATTACTAAAGCAAATACGAGTAAATATTCCAATGTTCATATATCTTACGTTTAACGTGACATACGAATTGAAAACATGGTATGGGAGGTTTAAAGCAGGTGATTGATGTATTTTAGCAGTTTTTATACATATCAGGTGTTACTAACGTAGAGTATGCTATAAAAAGTGCTTTCTCGTTAAATTAAAACCCTTTAACAGAGGTGGAGGTTCCACAATTATTGCAATTTCCTTGTGCCTTTAAAATCGAGGTTTTTTTTTTACTTTTGTGGGTTAACTGCGGCCCATACTGACCTATTGTGATCACCAAAAAATAGAGCCTTAAGTACTGGTAGTCAGAAAGCGTATTTTATTATATTTTACTTCTCACTTAAAGTTATTTTAAAAATAGAACATACTTAAAATGTTTTCATTTAATCTAATACTGTATCATAGATTTTTTTGAAGTCATGAAAAAGGTTAGTATTTTCAATGTCTTTATTTTACCCTAAATAAAACAAAAGACGGCCCTAACTTTGTACAATTTATATCCTCAGTTAAAATTTCAAGGTTTCCGAGTTGCGTGATCTTCAAGGCTAAAATGTACGACATAGGTAACCAGAAGAAGTTTTAATAAATCAGATATGAAGCACCCGTTGTAATCCCGCTCGCTTATGAACATACATACATGCACATACAACAATTGCCTACACTCAAACACGTACTCTGTAGCTTTTGGAAAATACTTGAGCATTGTTCATTTTTTTATAATTGATGAGCACGTTTCATGCCAACGTCTGGTACATATTGAACTCCTGACGAAAAACATCAAAATCGAAACCATGGTTGTCATAATCTCAATCATATCGTTTTGAGAGCTGCTGCTCTCGTTAGCCTACTAGGGTGTATTTATGCTTGTACAAGTGTGTATATAAAAGTTTTAACAAACAAGGCCGGCTTAGTATGAAAGCATCATTCATTTTTCAGCAAACTCATTCCAGCAGTTTTCTACGTCTATAGCCTAGCCCTAAACCCTAAATATTCAGGTGACCTAGAGTTACACAATACGAAAATTTCCGGACACGTAAGTTCACGTAACATAGGTACCTTGAAAGCCTATTTAGTTATGGTGAATAATTTACGCAGAGAAATGTTCTGAGGGAAAACTTTATTTTGAGCTTTGCTGAAATAGTGCGGATAAAAGTCCTGGGAAGCGTTCATGAATGAATGATGATTTATTTGCCACATTTCTGGCGATACGGCCTTCCTTCGCCTTCAGAATTCTGTAGTTCTGAATTGCCTGAAGGAAAAATACTTCGAAAATAGATTTCTGGACTTGTATCATCATAGTTTGGAAATCTCTTTCTGTTTTGGTTGTAAAACAAAATATACTTATCTATCTCCGGTAACAATTTTTTTCTTGATCACTTAAAAGTTGTTAAAGTTTTTTTCATTCAATTTTATGAGTGAGATAAAAATAGATTAAAATACAGCAAAAAAGACATTTTAATAATTGAAAAGGGTGGGCATTGTCAAAGGCTACATTAACATAAATAAAAAAAATCTTAAACTGCTACTTTTCAGATACCTACTAAGGTTTCAAAAACGCTTTAAAAGCAACATTAGAAGACCATTATAAATTAAACTTTCTCACATTAGTAAATATTCCGATCAGTTCTGTAAATCCTCCTATTATAATAACAATAAACAAAGGCAGACTAAACTATTTTTAAAATGCACTTGTGAGTGTAACAAAATGTTCCAGACACACAAGAGAACGACCCACAAAGTCAGAGTGGTCGTACCCGGTGATATCTCAGGTGCTGTCAATTGAAATCCATTTAGCTTCTATTGTGAGTTCAATCATGCGATATAACAATGGGTAATGGGAGCCCACATACTACGTCACATACTTTGAAAGGTTGTTTGAAAGCTCTAGAACAAGACTATAAATAGTGGTTAAAGTAACGAATATTATATTCCTGTAGTTCGACCACTATTAAATTGCGGATTGTAGCTTTAGACAACTGGAACATTTTGTTTGGCTTACAGATGCAATTTAAAAAAATTCAATCCTTACCTAAGATGCACGAAGTCATGACAGTACTTATATTTTGAACTACATTATGCTTGCGACTTCTTCCGCCTGGAAAAACTTTCTAAGCAATGGTGGCCGTCGTAACCTACTTGTTTACCAAATTTCAACTCGTCTTGTTCAGTGGTTTGAGCTGTGCGTTGATAGGTCAGTCGGTTACGATTTACTTTTAATATACTTACTTAAATAGAATTTCGCGAAAAACTTAGACGAAAAACGCAAAGACGCTCTATTCATTAAATAAATTTTATAAAAGGACACTAAAATAACAGACTATATCGATGAAAATTAATGAATTAAACCAAAATTAGAATATCTTAAGTCAATTTAAATAAGGAACTACCCCGTTGAAACCCAACAAGCCAATCCACAAAGGGAACCACAATTCCTAAATTAGAGGTAGGCGGTAAGACCTTCCCTTATACAATTTTCATTCACAAATCGCACCTCTCGAAGAAGAAAGAATTAACCCTAATTGTGACTTTTTATTTTTATTGCATAATAAAATCAAGAAAAATCCGATACATAATGTCAATTTTTTTCATAAATTTATCTCAAAAAATGAGGGAATTATTAAAAAAAAACTAAACTTGTACGACACTGGAATCAAATATAATTACCCCATAAAACTGTAGTTAATTACTTTTGCGACCACACTATTTACTAGTTTTCCGTGTCAATAAAATCATAAATACACTTACGTTAATCTTGTACGAACATTTTTACAAATATCTTTACATAACTACAGATAACTCCTTTTTAAAGAAATTTTTGTAAATATATCGTCGTGCAATTACAGTTACCACATTTTTCTACGAAACATTTATCAGCCTTTATCACTTTAACTACTAGTTACTCACTTCTTTCACGAAACTTTAGTCAGAATTAAAATAAATAAGTCTAAGTGCTTACATTTTTTATTAAGAAATAGTTGTATAGAGATTGGTTTTTATGTTTTTGGAGTCCAGCAGCACACGTATCCGTGTAGACAGTTATGTAAACTGGGTATCGTTACGCTAAACGCAGATCATAGTTACTCATTCTGCCTTGCTTCAGCTTGAAATCTGGAGAGTAGCGGGATTCAAGGCAAATAATGAGCTAACCAGTCATGAAAGAAAGTCTCGGCATGCAAGATCGTACCCGTTAGCGACTGGATGGGTAAGAGGACCCAACGGACATCCCCGGAGGGTTCGAGTGACCTCGCAATTCTCACTCTAGTTTCTCTCGGTTGACGAAGTATAAGTTTTGATTTCTAATGACCTGTAGCTGAAGATCTCGTTCCACTTCAGTTTCTGTGTACCGTGTCACTCTATAAATCAATGACTAAGAGAACGGTTTCACAGCTTCAGAAATCCCTTTCTCTAAAAGTGCGGCTCTCCAACATTCAACGTCTGCACTCAAATTTTCCACTACCACCACTACTTTGAATCTGAAAACCCCGCTCTCTTGTTCTTCATGGAGATGTAAATAGGTCTGCCGTCAGATGTGTATTTGTCAGATTAAGCGGAGGCTCACTTGAAAACCAATTCAAGCTACATGTGTGGGATGCATTTACGCCTGTGATAAACTCGACAGTTTATATGGCTCTCTTTCTACGGAATCATAGCGTCTGAATAATTTGTTATACCTATATATTTGATTATAATTAATCAGAGGTTCATAGAACGCAGTGGAATCATGTGAATATGCTGGCGTCCAGCCGGAATACCTGCGATAGTGTTAAAGACATGTGCATCAGGGCTCACTCCGATTTTGACTAGCCTTCAGCCTTATACGCCAACGTGCAGCCTGTTTTCAAAAAAAGGCAGTTGTGCTGGCACTTCCAACCGGCATATCTCAGTCTCGTTCATGAAATGGAGCATCAATCTCGACGAATGATCTCCTGTGTGCTCAACTATTCGGGTTTTGTGCTGGTAAATCTACTGTTGATCTGTTTTGTATATCACTCACTTCTTGGGTAAGCAGATATTATCATCTAGCGGTAGAGCCAATAGAGACAGAAAGAAAAAATTACGACGGAGGTGCAATGACGAGAAGTTATTTACTGTTAAAAGAATTTTATTCAATGAAACTTCTTCTTCCCGAAATGTATGTTTGTAGATAGCTAATCACTTTCAGATACTGGGAATTCCTCTCATTTTTGCCTTTTACTTCTGTGATTACATCAAGTCTAAGACTCAACTGACTGTCAGGAAGGTGGGTATTTTGGCAAAGGTGCAACATTACTTCACCCGGGGCATTTGCTTATCTCTATCATAAAACCGATCGTATATGTATAGAATATTGTTTTCGTCTTTGGGATGATACTGCCAAATACCAGCTTCAGACTCTGGAGTCGATTCAGGGGAGCGCCAATAGGCTCGTGAGTGACCAAACGCTAGTGAATTCTAAGAGTTTTGAACACTGTAGAAGAGTCACCCCTTCTAACCGTTTTATTAAGATTCGATTCGGAGAGTGGCGCAGAAATTACACAAACTAATCCTATCCCACTCGTTCTCGCCGTTCATTAAGCCCGTTTCAACTTCGGAAGTCACGGCTTCCAGCAATACGGCATCCATACCCAGTGGTCCAATAACTGATCGTATTTGAAATACTTTGCAGTCATTCGTATTTTTTATAGACTTTGTTTATCTCAAGCAATGTTTGAAATTGGTTTAATCATCATTAATCATACTTCATAAATGAAAAACAATGTTATAATTTAATAAAAAGACATAATTATGACACTTCTCTTGTCATAATACTATACTTAATCATTGAATACAAATATATGAGTGGATGAATATTTCTGATTTATTTGCACCAAAACGGCTAAGTGGATCTAGATGAAATTTTGCACAGATATACAATATATTCTGAAATATTACTTAGTTTACTTTTAAAGCTGTAAAACTACTCAACATAGCTGGTATTAAATTTATTACGAAACCTTTATGATTTTTGGTATAGTACAACAAAAGCTACCTTAAAATGCACAATCAGTAATATTTACAAGATCTTTCTACGAAATTTAAATAAGTTAAAAGTTTTACACATAAATCCCTTATACTGGAGTCATTTAAAGGCTGTTGAGAAACGACTAATATTTTACAAAATAAATGATTGGAATAACGTAATATGTCAACATACGCGAAAACGGTCTATGATTTTTTTCGTTTAAAAAAGCGGTTACTTGAAATACATTATTTATCTGAATATATTTTTCGAAGAAAAAGGATGCAATATATTTTACGCAAAAAAACCGAAACGAAGTTTTCGTGGAAAAACGTCGTAAATCATACTTACGCGTGGAGTTTGTAACGCCACCACACGCTCAGAAAGTCGTATCTTCAGTTATGTCAGCATCATAGTTTCCGTTCCATGTTAATAAAGTAGTATTTCTGTTAACTACATAAATAAATGAATATGTGTCGCTGAAAATTAGCGTAAAGCTGTTTTTTAAGATTTACTCCATGACGATTAATTAAATTGCAAATTGAAATACATAGGCCAATCGAGGTTAATTTTTGCTATTTTTTGCTATATACTAAATTTTTCTCAGATTGCCGATGATTTTTTAAATCAGTTTTTTGTTGCTCCTGTAAAGTTGGTGTTTTTCAGTTACGACTTTCTTCCTCGGGGGGTGCGAAATCTTCGTTCGCAGGCCGCTGTTGGCCACAAACTTCCCAACAAACAAATTAGTCATATAACGAGACTTTATAAAGGCTTTTTGTCTTTTAGTAGTCATATTAAGGTTTTTATATCTTACTTTGATCATATATTGGTGCATTATATGTCTACTTAGTTATATAGGCAGATGGTCGTATAAAGTAGTCGTTTAAACGTTTATACTGCGGTTGTATACGGCAATCATATAATGGTATCGAGGAACACTTCTATACAACGGTTATTATAAAACTTTTAGTCGTATAAGCCTTAAAGTTGTATAAAGGTGATAACTATAGCAAAATTGTCATATAATTCTCTTTTATACGACTCTATAACGGAATATGGTTATATTGCAGTCGGCTAAGTTAAAAATGTAGTATTGATAGCAAAAGTATTTTGCATACGACGATTACACGTCTTGACTATATTTAACAACTACAATATGACCAATTGTCCTATTATAATAATATAAATAATCTGAAATGGTCGTATAAAGTAGTCGTTTAAACGTTTATACTGCGGTTGTATACGGCAATCACATAATGGTATCGAGGAACACTTCTATACAACGGTTATTATAAAACTTTTAGTCGTATAAGTCTAAAAGTTGTATAAAGGTGATAACTATAGCAAAATTGTCATATTATTCTCTTTTATACGACTCTACAACGGAGTATGGTTATATTGCAGTCGGCTAAGTTAAAAATGTAGTATTGATAGCGAAAGTATTGTGCATACGACGATTACACGTCTTGACTATATTTAACCACTACAATATGACCAATTTTGCCTAATTGTCCTATTATAATGTGAGCCTTCAAGACAGTCAGCCAAAAAACTTCGAGGGTTCCGTATCAGATTGTAATATGGACAATTTACTCAACAATGGTTGCTTGTGTGTTAGTGAGAAAGATGATTCATTAGCTCATGAAAATGAAGAAAATAATTCAGTTACCGGTAATATTCAAGAAATTCCGATTAATTGTAATTCATCTTCCGAAAGTTTAGACATAGAAGTTGAAAATAATGACTTTCGACAGCATTTGAAAAAATGGGCTATAGATTTTAATGTTCCACAAGTAACTTTGAGGGAACTAAGTAAAAAACTTTTGGTTAATTTTATTAGTCGCCAAATATAATGAAATATATTCAAAAAAGTTACACTAACACTGACGTACGTACCACATACGTCGGGAAGTCAAATTCACCAAAATAGAAAAATGGCAGATGGCCGCTATCCATCCCCAGATACTCATCACAGGTGACTACGAAACTACTAAAAAGGACGCTCAGAAATTCCTGCGGAAACAGAAGTTTATAACAGAAAACGATTTGGGTGAAGTACCACGTACGTACGTCAGTGATTAAGGGTTAATTCACACTTTATAGGAAAGATAAATAATTTAAAATAAAATTTCTGATAATATTGTAAAAGTACTTTGGTTTTATTGAACATCTTTTAAGGAATAGTTTTTTAAGTAAATAAAAAAATTACAATAATACTTTTTTACCTATTATAATAATACGTACTAGTTCAATGTATATCTAAGAACATTTTATTTTTGAAGCATTATAAAGATGGCCTATAAGGCCTTGCAGTCGATTATCTAAAAGAATCGCCATCGTCTCGCTGTCGACTAAGGTTTTAGTATTTAATATAAACAGAGTGCAAGTGACAAGACTCAAAGACAAAAGATAAAATTTAAATATAAATGTCTAAAATCAAACAAAAATTGCCTTAATTTAGTAACGTGACATACTTATAGCTAATTTTACAGTTATAAATACCAACTAATCACAAAATACCTCAACAATAAAGCTCTTAGAAACTTAGGACAAAAACAATTATAAAAACTAAAAAAGTAACAAAATATACATTCATTGCTAAGTTGAAATTATGTGTTCTTAACTAATATTGCATCAATTGTTATGGATGTAAACAAATTAATAGAATTAAATAAACACTTTAATATTGAATTAAGTGTTTATTTAATCAATATTAAATTCACAATTAAATTATATATTAACAAAGAAAAGTATATAAGTATTACCTATATCCGTTACCCTAACCACCATAATACAAGCATTAAGTTGCTTAGTATGGGGTTAGGTGGCGCTGTATGAAATGTCTTGAAATATTTATTATTAAAAAAAGTTCTAACTTAATATCAAACATTAATAAAAAAATCAAAATGAATTAACAAAATGACATTGTTATTCATATCAGAGAGCTGAACATATTTTTTTTAAATTATATATTATTAAAAAAATAAATATGTTATTTAAAAAAAACAATAGTATCTACAGCGCACGCGATGAAAGAATTTTTCAATGTATTTTTATTTTTATCGACGTCCATGTAAGCTTCAATCATTACTTACTTGAATAAATATAAATATAAAAAAAAATATATAAAAAAAATTATTATAAACTTATTGTATTCCAAAAATATCACACCACCCACCACACTAAAACAAAAGTAAATTATCATGTTTTATTTCATAAATAAAATAAGTAAATATTTACCTATATACCTACTATATGCTTTAAACTAAATACTTATAAACCTGCGTAATAAAAAATCATGTTTAATGAATTTGTTGTGGGTTAAATGAAAAGCGTGAATGAAGAAGGCTCCAAACTAACCTACCTATATCTTAGAGAACCCTAATTTCGATACAAATGGCGGCCAATTCTTGTTCGGAAGTTATATAGACGTCGTGTAATTGGAACATTTACAACATTTCGTCGTATAGAGAAAAGCCTTGATATTTTAGTAAATTAAAAATGCAAAAATATAAATAAAATGAAGATTCTAATAGGCGCATTAATAATTACCCATAAATAACCCAATTTCCGTCGATGAACAGAACTTCCCACAAAAATTTGAAGTTGAAATTGCTTTTAACTTGAGAATAAGTATAACGTTTTCAAAGAAGATTTTTGTAAATATGGTGATAAAACTTAACCTTTAAGTCACTGACAAGTATAAATTGAACTGCTGTGTAAAAGACAAGTTGTTCATTGAATATTATTTATTGAATAACTAAAATGTGACTGTAATTCAACTAATACGCTGTATAAAAGTCCCAATGAAGACTGTAACGTCGAATACACGTTTTAACAGGTACAACAATGCAACTTGTGGTCAAATCAACGACTTTTATGCGATGATTACTCGACCAAAATGGTTTTTATATGACTGCAACATAACTGCAACACGAATTGGCGTCGTATAAAATGGGCCCTTTTCGCGTTTTATAAACGTTATCATAACGTTTTTACGATTTATCTTATTCAACCTAAAGTTGAGACTAAAACGTAGTCTCGACCAGAAATTGTTTGTTGGGTTAGGAAATAAAACTAACGAGAAACGGCGTCAGAAGTAATTCCTTTGTGAAAAAGTCTGCAAGTTTCTGCGGGGAGAGATGCAACACTCACCAATAATGATACCACAGTTATGTATTTTTGGTAACGTTACTACGCACGTACCCGATAAATCACTCAGATAAATAATCATAATAATCAGTCAAAAACAGTCAAAACACTGGCATAAAATAAACGCACACGAGTACATTAACACACAGGGATAACTTGTATTGTGACAACTATATATCAGATACTAGCTGCGCCCAGCGGTTTTAACCGCCCGCTATACTGTAGCCTATGTGTTATTCCAGGGTCTAAGCTATCTCTATACGAAATTTTAGCTCAATCGGTTCACTCGTTTAGACGTGAAGAAGTAACAAACATACACACTCACAAACTTTTGCCTATATAATGTTAGTGTGATTGTAAGATTCCTTGCGGAATCTTTTTTTTTTGACGCGGGGGACGCTTGACAGTTGCGTATCCAGTTGGATTTATAACCTAAAGCCACAAACGGTGCCGTGAAACACCCGCATTAACTCACTTGACATTCAAGGGCTGCGTCACTCAGTTGCTCAGGTCGAGTCCCTTTCCGTACACTTAGCCAGTTGAAGGTTAAACTAGCTAGAATTTTGATGGCCTTATACATTTCTGAGAATTAGGTTGACTTTCAACTAAGGCCAGTTAAGGCATTTTTAATACCTCTAGTCATGGAAAACTTTCTACGTTATAATTACTCCAAGGATACAAGAGCATAATTATGAAATCCGATAAGAATATATATTATTGTACGAGTATACTGGTAGTAGGCTTCGGCCGTGGCTAGTTACCACCCACTGGATAATACCGTGTCGCCAAGCGGTCATTATGACTGTTTTCGGACATGATGTTCAGTGAAGCTAGGGAGGCATTAATCCCGCCATCCAGGTTTAGTGTGCTACCTTTTACCTTAACATCACGGGAGATTCAAATCTAAGTGTGACAAATATGTTCGCCTGAACCTGCCTTTGCGAAATGCACGTAAAACTGTGGGTCCAGGCTGTTTCCTATATGATATGTAGGTAGTCATTAGGTCATGTTGCAGGCCCTGTAGTAATCTCGGCGACCTGAAAGCTGCAACATACATATATAGGTTAGCCACACAACCAATAAATTGTGATTTGACTCTGACAGTTTAAGTAAGGTAACCTGTTTTATTGGAGTATAAACCCCAATAATAATTATTACAAGCTTTATATTACTTTCACCTGTCTGTTGTCTGTCTGTCTGTCTGTCTGTAATCAAATCTTGCAAGTTTAATTTGACCCACTTCCCGGTTTCCAATTGAGCTGAAAATTTGCATGCGTGTGTAAATCGGATGACAATGCAATATTTTTATGACATCGAGCTGATCTGATGATGGAGCTGGAAGGTGGCCAAAGGAACTCTGTCATAAAACAACGCAACCCCATCGAGTTTGGGCTCATTTGATTCGTCTTGACGAGTGCTTTATGATGCAAGATAATATCAATAATTAAAGCTTGTTTTTAAAAAGTATTTTTAAATTTCACTTGTTATTATTATTATACTCATTTTCGTATAAAAATTAAAAATACTAAGATAAAATGAAGACGAGAAGTTTTGTTTTTTTACAAGCTTTTATTTACTTTCACTTGTCTGTTGTCTGTCTGTCTGTCTGTCTGTCTGTCTGTAATCAAATCTTGCAAGTTAAATTTGACCCACTTCCTGGTTTCCGATTGAGCTGAAATTTTGCATGCATGCATAAATCGGATGACAATGCAAAATTATTATGACATGGAGCTGATCTGATGATGGAGCAGGAAGGTGGCTATAGGAACTCCGTAATTAAACTATGTAACCCCATCGAGTTTGGGCTCATTTGATTCGTCTTGACGAGTACTTTATAGTGCTGAATGGTAATAATAATAAAAGCTTGTTTTTAAAAAGTTTTTTTAAATTTCACTTGTTATTATCTCTACACCAATATTACCAAACATAGTGACCTAAAATAAGTTATGAAAAAGCTATTCACAAACACCAAATAAAAATACTTAGGTACTTGTAAAACACAGAATCTCGAGCAACACGCAATTAGCCCACAAAATTTATTCATGACTCGCAAACAAATGTAAAAACATTCTGTATGGTAATCCCGCTCATACGGTATGCTTTCGGCTTTACGCTTTACATTGCGGAGTTTGTACCGAAGTTTGAACACCAACTCCGGCTTAGGGCACCTACTAGCCGCGAAGTTTCACACGTCACGGATTGTAAAAGCTAAATTTCACATAAACAGAGACGAACTGAGGATGTAAGTTGTGCGGTTGTGTTTCTATGTGCGGGTATGGTAGATTTTAAAGATTGTGAGTTTAATTAAATTCACACTTTAGATAGTGTTCTTACGTCCGGAGTGTTTTTATATAATAAACATACGATTCCGTTAACTTAAATGTTTTTTGTAGGGCAAAATATGGACCTTAAAACTGTACATATTTATTATAAACTAGGTTATTGTTACTTTTTTTAAAACTAAGAAGGTAGTTATGTTTTCGGTACGACCTCCGGTCCTTAGTATTTGATTTCTGCAACATTGTAACTTTAAATAAACCTTTGTTAATATTGCGAATTAAGCATTTCCTTTGTTTAATATATGTAATCCGAGTACCGGACGTCTAATAGAGACCACCTTTGTTTTTAGCGTCAACATTATATATTGTTAATTATTAAAGTTTAGTTTAGTTCTTACAGTCGAATTGGCTCGACGTATTTTTAAGATAAAATCTTGTTCTCAAATTGAATAAGTTTAATATTATAAGTTCTATAAATCGAACATTAATTTTAATTCAATAAAATATTCTTAAATCGAATAAATTTGTAGTTTTAAAAAGGCTGTTCGCTCGCACACAAACTTATCTGGCGCTGAGGACAGGATCACTGTCTTCCATGCGAAAACGGTATTCGCGAGTGCAGTATAAAATCTATTGTCCGCGAGTATATTCGTCGCTATCAGTGATCCGCGAACCAAATAAATTCGATAAGGCTGGAACGAGAAATGGCGTTAACTTTGGCTGGCTGGTGAGTAAACCTTTTCACCTTCCTTACCTCTCTACTTTCTTGAGATTAGAACTCTCTCATTTAAGTGTTATTTGGCTTTCTAGTGAAAATAAGTGAAAAATAAGTGAAAATAAGGGCAATAAAGTGAAAAAGTGAATTAAAAATATAAACGAAAAATAGATATAAGAATAAAAGTTTAAATATAAAATAAATTAAGTATAAAGTAATTGCATATAGTTACTAATAATTATAAATATAAATTGTAAGTGTAATCGGAAAATTCGAAAATGGCTACTCCAAGGGAAACCATCACTATTATTCCGAACGAAATGTTGAAGGTAATTCCCTCATTTGGAGGAGATAAACGTCAGTTAAGTCTCTTCATAAGACAATGCGAATTTATAATATCTAAATATGCAGGCAATGCCACCCAAAATACATATGTCATGCACAGCATTATGGGTAAGCTAGTGGATAAAGCCGCCGCGTTAATTAGTGAACGCGAAGAAATAGGTACTTGGGATCAATTCAAAGAACTTCTTACGCAACATTTTGGTGACCCACGCAGTGAAGAATGCATTGCAATAGAACTAGAATCCATGAAGATCCGATCAAATGAATCATACCTAGACTTCTGTAATAGGGTACAATCTGTGAGGTCCACTTTAATTTCTAAAGTTAACCTATTATCTGATCCGAACCTAAAGCAAAGTAAAGTCACAATATACAACCATATATCGTTGAGTGTATTTCTATATAATCTCAGTGAAGACATAGCACGCGTTGTTCGCTTGAGTAAACCTAAAACATTAGAGGAAGCCTTGAGCGTAGTTATGGAAGAAGTAGACTTCCACAATCAACACGTTGCACATAATAGACTCACAAGTAATAGACCACAACCACAGTTTCAACTACAACCTCATACACCTACAAACACATTTAAATTTGGAACACAAAATCAAATGCAAAATCAACCAAAACCACCACAACCCTTTGGTTATAAACCACAATTAGGTTATAAACCACCGTTTAATACCCAAGGTCAATACATGCGACCCCAACAATTTGGCTCTCGCCCCCAACAGCAATTTGGCTATCGACCCCAATTTGGCTATAAACCCCAATTTGGTACGCATCCTCAACAATTCGGAATGCGTCCCCAACAATTTGGAATACGTCCACCAAATCCAGTAAACCCACAATTAGGATACAAACCTTCTGTACCTAACTACCAACCCCAAGACGTTTCTATGCGCACAGCTCCCCCTATGAAAACGCAACAACCCGGTTTTAAACTGAATGAACTAGAATGCAACCCTTCGTATAATTAGGAATATGATGTTAACGAAGACGAGGACTATGATGCATATTATAATAGTGACGATTATTGCGAATATCAAACGGAATCTTTCAAACAAGATAACAATGATGAATGTAAGGATAAACCTAATACTTCTGATGCTAATGAAATTCAAAATTTTCATCTGCGCACAGGCGCAAACCATCCGAAGTAATAGAAATTAATTGTGATCCGAATCTCAAATTGCCTTACATCTATATACCGGAAATAGACGCAAACTTTATGATCGATACTGGTAGCATGCGATCATTCATTAGTCCAAAGAAAGCTTATGAATATTTTTCACATGCAGTACAATACGAACCTTTTACCGTTGTAAGTACACACTCTTCTAGTGCACATACGGAAGTAATTGAAATACCCTTGTTACCGACTTTTAAAAACAACGAATACCACAAATTCTACTTGTATGATGTGGATAATCGTTATGACGGAGTTATAGGTGACGACCTTTTGCGACAGCTAGGCGCCCTAATTGATTTGAAACGAAATGTACTAAAAACTAACAACACGGTAATTCCAATTGTACATAAAAATTTGAACTATCAAATTGAAATACCATCACGCACTGAAAAACGTGTTAAATTGCCAACAGACTTACATACCGGAGAAGGAATA
This sequence comes from Hemithea aestivaria, assembly GCA_947507615.1. NCBI lineage: Eukaryota > Metazoa > Arthropoda > Insecta > Lepidoptera > Geometridae > Hemithea > Hemithea aestivaria. Next base: position 11,347,374 of record OX382335.1, read on the forward strand.
TTAGAATTTAAAGAATTTGGAAAGAATGTGAGAATGCCTTGTGCTTTGGTAAATTGTGTGAATGGTTATGCAACAACAGTAATTCAAAATAGTACAGATACATACGCGATATTAACAATTACAGCCCCATTTAAAGTCACGGAATATAAGCAAGATGAATGTGAGGTAAACAACATGAATGATGAAAGCGTTAGTATGAAAGATGTAGAGATAGATGAATTGTTAGAACAGAATTTAGGAAAACTACGTCTTGATCATATGAATGAGGAAGAAAAGAAGGCAATATCAGAATTGTGTAAAGAATACAAGGACATATTCTATTGTAACGAACTACCACTCACATTTACGAATGAAGTAAAACACCATATTAGGACGAAAAATGAGGATCCTATATACCTCAAACCATATAGACAACCCCCTGAACAAACCGCTGAAATTAAAAGACAGGTAGATAAACTTTTGAAGGACAATGTTATACAGGAATCTTATTCACCATGGAGTGCCCCTGTACATCTTGTACCTAAGAAAATGGATATGTCTGGCGAAAAGAAGTATAGAATGGTAATTGATTATAGAAGGCTCAATGACGTCACTCATGACGATAAATATCCTCTCCCGAATATAACAGACATTTTTGATAAATTAGGAAAATGTAATTATTTCACAACAATTGATTTAGCATCCGGTTATCATCAAATTGAAGTAAACCAGGACGACAGACAAAAGACAGCTTTCAGTACACAATATGGTCATTATGAATTTCTTCGTATGCCATTCGGCTTAAAAACCGCGCCCGCTACTTTCCAAAGAGCAATGGACAACATCTTGCGAGGACTACAGGGCATACATTGTCTAGTTTACCTAGACGACATAATAATTTTTTCCAAAAGTTTACAAGAACACGTACAAAAACTCAGATTCGTGTTTGACAGACTGAGACAGACAAATTTGAAAATTCAGTTAGATAAATCAGAATTTTTGAGAAAAGAAGTACTTTACCTGGGACATACAATTACTAAAGACGGACTTAAACCTAATACAGAAAAAATCGACGCTGTATTAAATTACCCCCTACCAAAGACCGCAACTGAAATCCGCAGTTTTATAGGACTAGTAGGATACTATCGAAAATTCATAAAAGACTTTGCAAAAGTGACTCAACCTTTGACGTCATGCCTTAAGAAACGAAACAAGATAATAATAGATCAAAAATATATAGAAGCTTTCGAAAAATGCAAAGAGCTCCTTACATCTGCTCCTTTGCTTCAATATCCCGATTATGAAAAACCATTTATTTTGACAACCGATGCATCTAACGTTGCCGTTGGTGCAGTACTATCCCAAGGAACAGTAGGAAACGATAGACCAATAGCTTATGCTAGTCGTACGTTGAGCAATACAGAAAGGAAATATAGTACCATCGAACGTGAACTATTAGCTATCGTATGGGCGGTAGGACATTTTAGACCTTACCTCTATGGGAATAAATTTCAAATTTACACTGACCATGCACCATTAAAATGGATTCAAAATTTAAAAGAACCAAACACTCGCCTTACGCGATGGGGATTAAGATTACAAGAATATCAATATGAAGTAATTCACAAAAGCGGAAAACAAAATAGTAATGCAGACGCTCTTTCGCGCATACAACTCAATGCTCTCGATTCCGACAACGACAACGAAGACGTATCTATGAAAGTTAATATTGACGACCAAGATCAACAAATCCGCGAACATCTTAGAGACCTAGATAATAGAGTAGAAACACTATCTAGGGGTAATAGACAATCATTCGACACAGTATCCATATCCGACTCTGAAGGAACCGCGACTGCTGATTCTGACAAACCAATCACAATCGATTCTGAATCAACCGAATCCATACCACAATATCCAGTAAGAGATGAAAGTAGTATAGATACCATCCATTCTAACGTAGAACCCGACTCCTTTGGTATCCCAATATTAGACGAAGCTATAGATACGAAACCAAACCAAATCTTAATTTTTGAATGGTTCAAAAACGAAATACTAGTGAAAAATCTATCGCGAGACAAACAAAAAGTTCTAGAAGTTTTCCTTCCAGTAAATAATGAAAATTTAATCAAAACATTTTTGAAAGAATATATCAGACCAAAAATTAAATATTTCATATATTTCGAAAAAGAACAACATAGAAAAGACTTTTCAAACGTAATAATTAAATTATTCAAACCAGGAACAGTAAATATACAGGAATGTAGAAAACGCGTTATATACCTAGAAGACGAAAATGAACAAAGGGCAGTCATCTTAAAGTATCATGAAGGTAAAACTTGTCATAGAGGAATAAAAGAAACAATAATGCGATTAAAAAGAACTTATTACTGGAATAACATGCTTGAAACTGTTTCTGCTATAATTAACGGATGTGAATTATGTAGAAAAATGAAATACGATAGACATCCCTTAAAACCAAAAATTGAATTAACCCAAACACAGAATGCCCCCTTTCAGGAAGTTTTCATAGATCTTTTCACAATAGACGGAAAATATTATCTGACCCTAGTTGATGCTTTTAGCAAATTAGGTCAAGCAATTGAAATTAGTGACAGATCCACAGGCGAAGTAGTTAGAGCACTTATTAAGTACTTCTCTATGTACGGTGTTCCGACCAAAATTAGTTGTGATCCTGGAACGGAGTTCAATAACGCAATGATAAAGGAAATGACAGACATGTATAAGATCCAATTGCATATTACTACCCCTAATAACCCAAATTCAACTGGTATTGTAGAAAGATTTCATTCTACTATAATAGAAATTTATAGATTGGCAAAATATAATCAAAAGTGTACTGACGCAGCATCTGTTATGACTTACTCTATCATGTCATACAATAATACTATACACACTGTAACAGAACTTACACCTTTTGAAGTAGTATTCGGCCATACAGACGCGAATCAAACATTTGACGCAAATTTTGAAAAACTCTACACTCAACAACTTATGAAAGACCACGCAAATAGGACAAAATACTTGTATAAGTACTTATCAGGAAAAATGTTAGAACATAAAAAGAAAGTTAGGGAAAAGCGAGGTGGTGAAGAATGCGAAAGCTTAGCGGAAGAACAAGTAGTTTTCACAAAAGAAGTAAATAAGCGAAAAAGCAAAGATAAGCCGCGTTATCAAAAAGCTATAGTAAAAGGAAAGACAATACGGAATATTGTTCCCATACAGATAGGACATAGGGACACTAAAGTACCTATTAAAAACATCAAACGTCCCCCACAGGTACTTCCTGCTGGTAGTCCAAAGCCAGGGCCTTCAGATTCAAAAGGTTGAAGGAAATCCGGGGCTTCTACCAGTTAGAATCGGACAAGCTTATAGAGAAGAAGATAGTTGGACTATTTTTAAGGTATTAGATCTAAGTTGGATTAAGTCCACATTAGAATATAATTTAATTAAATATGTAGAATTTAGCGATTTATTAGACAAAAAGGAAAACATCTCTGAAGAATTTTTGGGATTACGAAAACAAGTTGAATATCTCCGAGACATCGTAACAGATAAAATTAATCATTTACTTCCTACTATTCGAGGAAAACGAGGTTTAATCAATCCTTTGGGCTCTATAATTAAACTTGTAACCGGAAATTTAGATCACGGAGATGCCATACATTACAATTCTCTGATTACACAACTTAAAGATAGACAAACGATTGTAGATAAAAAGATGACACTAATTTCGAAAACTATCGATACCTTTGTAAATAGTACAGAAGCCTTACAATATAATGCTGACATTTTAAACGCGAAATTAAGAAATTTGGAAGAAATAATTACAAAAATGTTATCCTTTGAAACAGATCACCTATATGCATCTAATGTACTTATGACATTCAATATGTTTAGTATTAACTTTCGTTCGATCTATATTACATTAAGTGAACTTGAAACAGCTCTAGCATTTAGTAAAGTCTCTGTACTACACCATTCGATATTAAATACTACGGAACTATTGTCAATTTTAGAAAATATTGGAAAAACGGAAAATTTAGTTTTTAATATAAATACAGCAACACTAGTAAAAATAGAAAGACTAATAAAAGTTAAAGTGTTTATTAAAGAAAGCCGAATAACATTTATTTTAGAGGTTCCATTAACAGACGGTTATACATACAACTATTTTAAACTATATACTTTTCCAATTTTTGAAACCGCATTAAATAAAACCATAGCAATCATTCCTAAATTCCCTTACCTTTTGGTGAATGGGTTGAAATTCCTGCCTGCCACACGCCCCTGCAACGACATAAGCGATAACAAGTACATCTGCACCGAAGATGACCTCACCCCAATTGCGGAAGAAGTTTGTGAAGAACAGCTCATAAAACTAACACCTCCAGTAAACTGCCAAGCTGTACCAGTAGATGTCGGCGATATCAAAGTACAACGAATTAAATTCAACACCTGGATTGTATATACAAAGAAAGAAACAGTTCTAAACGAGACCTGTGATAATAATTTCTCATATAAAGTCTTACATGGCTCCTACATCCTAGAAACTGAAGAAAAATGCATTGCTTTTCTTGGAAATACCCGTTTACATCATCAACGATTCCAGGGAAGCGACCTTAACCAGATAGCGCCGCAAATAAGCCTTCCACATTTAAAACACCAGTTCGTCGTCTCCAACAGCAGCAGACCCATCGACATCAGACATATAAACCTAGATGACATCAGACAACTGACACAGAAGATAAACAGCATTCCAGAAGAAAACGTATACCCAACCTTCAGTGGTGTTCATGTAGATAGCGTAAGCTTAGCGACTATAGTTTTATACATTATGTTATCCTTAAGTCTTATTATGTACCTCATCCTTATTAAATATAAGTGCCTTACGCGAAATGATCCTAACATAAACTCTGTTGAGGATAATTTCGCGCTTAACGAGGGAGGAGTTATGTTTTCGGTACGACCTCCGGTCCTTAGTATTTGATTTCTGCAACATTGTAACTTTAAATAAACCTTTGTTAATATTGCGAATTAAGCATTTCCTTTGTTTAATATATGTAATCCGAGTACCGGACGTCTAATAGAGACCACCTTTGTTTTTAGCGTCAACATTATATATTGTTAATTATTAAAGTTTAGTTTAGTTCTTACAGTCGAATTGGCTCGACGTATTTTTAAGATAAAATCTTGTTCTCAAATTGAATAAGTTTAATATTATAAGTTCTATAAATCGAACATTAATTTTAATTCAATAAAATATTCTTAAATCGAATAAATTTGTAGTTTTAAAAAGGCTGTTCGCTCGCACACAAACTTATCTAGGTACCTATTATAGTGTTGTTGTTAAAAAGGTATACACTTAGTATTGAACCCGCACAGTAACCAATTTCAGTTCTCACCTAAATTGTGGTTGAGAGGATGAGATGGTAGTTGCATTCTGCATCTTTTTCCTATCTACTTACGCAGAATGGAGCACTTTTGATCAAGTTATTTAAACACGAGTATACGAAAGATTTCTCATCAATTTCCTTAATTAATTTCTTACATTACTTCACCCATATAGTGATTTCTTTCATTATTTTCTTCCATATGGAATGCGTATATACTTTTTAAATAATCATAAGTCTCTCCTATGAAAAGACCTGAGTCCCAGCCTGTCCAAACGGTCTCATTTGCAGCAAATATTGTCTTCCACTTTCATTTCCATTTGGCTCGCGTCTCGGTCATTTCGTAAGGTGTTCCTAAATTGTAACCAAGTGTTATAACATCCAATATGAGGCCTAAACGGTACATCTAAACGATTATCATTTGGAGACTGTGTCCAATTAAATTTAAAATGCTTTTCATTTGTTTCTCTTTACAGGTGAAATAGAGTTAAAGCAATTGTTTTTACAACAGGTATTTTGGCAATTGGTAGGCTGTGTGGGCATTCACTATTCACCCTGTTATATTTTTAACCCCCGACGCAAAAACGACGGGGTGTTATAAGTTTGACGTGTCTGTCTGTCTGTCTGTCTGTCTGTCTGTCTGTCTGTGTGTGTGTGTGTGTGTGTGTGTGTGTGTATGTGTCTGTCTGTGGCATCGTAGCGCCCAAACGGATGAACGGATTTTGATTTAGTTTTTTTTGTTTGAAAGTAGAATTAGTCGAGAGTGTTCTTAGCCATGTTTGGTGAAAATCGGTCCAAGATGGCCGCCGCTACAAAATGGCGGATTACTTTTTTCTTCCACGACCCCCTCAATATGGGTATCAAATGAAAGGGCTTAACGAGTAGAATACAGCACACTATATAAAATTTAAAATCCAAGATGGCCGCCATCAAAAAATGGTGAATTACGTATTGCGTTGGGGGTTTTTTTAAATTTTTAATTTAATTCACTTGTTAATTATAAGTAAGAAGGTAAGTCCAGCCTTTTGCCATAGAAAAAATATTTTACATAGAAGATTCAAGTACTTATTTAACACCTTAGTGCTTGTTCACGTTGAACGCGCGGGCGCGGGACGGGCGCGAGCGCGGGCGCGGGCGCGACAAACTTTGCTTGCACCGCACGTGCGTTTGTACGTGAACACTTTCATAGCACGTCGTATGTTTGATATTTCGCGCCCGCGCCCGCGCCCGGGAGGTTCACGTGGGCCAACGCTTACACTATCACGCTTCATCACACAAATTTTATAAATGCGCAAGTATGTGAGAGTGTATGTTTGTTACTTCTTCACGTCTAAACGGGAGGACTGATAGAGCTGAAATTTGGTATAGAGATGGTCGATGGCTTAGACCCTGGAATAACACATAGGCTATATAGTACAAACCAGTAGTAAAACCGCCAGGCACAGCTAGTAACAAGTGAAATTTTAAAAATACTTTTTAAAAACAAGCTTTAATTATCATTACCATCTTGCATCATATAGTACTCGTCAAGATGAATCAAATGAGCCCAAACTCGATGGGGTTGCGTTGTTTAATGACAGAGTTCCTATAGCCACCTTCCAGCTCCATCATCAGATCAGCTCCATGTCATAATAATATTGCATTGTCATCCGATTTACACACGCATGCAAATTTTCAGCTCAATTGGAAACCGGGAAGTGGGTCAAATCAAACTTGCAAGATTTGATTACAGACAGACAGACAGACAGACAACAGACAGGTGAAAGTAATATAAAGCTTGTAAAATAGATATAATGGATAGAAGATTCGAGTACATATTTGAATAAACTCACTTATTTCCGATATACCAGCATTTAGGTCACACATCGACTCCATCAACTAAATGCTCAGGCTATTAATAATTTCGCCCTACTTTATTCCCTGTCAAATCATATGAACTTTCCTCAAAGGATGTCATCTCATATTACTTGAATGTAAAATTGACACAGCGCGAGCTCGAGCTAAAGTAAGGCCACATCAATAACCATTAAAACTTGTCGATTGAAATGGATTTGAGCGCGACAGTTGACAGTTAGCGAGCCAAGTCTACAAGGACGGCTAACTTCGTCGAACCAAGTCTGCCTACTTACATAGTTTCACATGTGACACTATGTAGCCCCTACTATGATACCACTTATAGTTTGGAAAAGTGCTTTTGATTCATGGTTAAAATGGCAGCACTAGGTAATCGGGAGATGTTTAGTCGTCCTGAAAACAATTACCTAGGGCATATTTTATATTTTTTATGAGTAGGCCACACTGTTCCGAAAAGAACAATCTTTAAACAAAACATTCAAGAGATTAGCAATAAGCGGGCGAGAGGAAAATCCTTACAAAGTTATATGAATGATGAATGAATGAAATGAAATTATTTGTTTGTGTCACACATGGTACCTGTAAAATAAGTATAGTAAAGTCACAAGTACGCTCAGCATACATCAGCTACGCTTTCATTATCGTGATACATAATAAAACAGGTAAAGGTGTGTTATGTTGTGAGAAAATAAATTAAACAAGCATTGAAATCATATCGTCATATGATCAAAAAATATTTACCTTATGAGTAAATATATTTTACTATCATAGTAGAGGTTTTATTCAGGCAGTTTCGTCAGATAACCGAACTCAGGCCACGTCGAATTGGCCTGGATTAGCGTCCGTTTAGTTCCTCTTTTACAGCTCAAATACTGACTACATTCTAGACTATCTTGGTAACTGGGTCACTTTGAATTTTAAAAGATACGTCGGTTCTTTGAATTGAAACTGAACGCTTTTGAAAAAGCTTTTCAAATCAGGAACATCATGTTTTTGTGTATACAGGCTAATACAAAACGTTAAGGAATTAATCTGATCTGCTCGTATAACAGCGGATTTCAAACAATTTTTTTTCAATAGGTTTTCCGTTTTAGTTACATCATCTATTTCTTGATACGAGTTTTTCTAACGCTATCTGATTATTTCTTTTAATTTCACATTTTAATAGTCTTTATTTGTAAATGGTAAACGTGACTGGCTAATCTTTTAAACGCTTAGCCCAAAAGTACAGATTGAGTTGAAATTTGGCAAAGAATTTTTCGTGTGACGTAGGTACTACACAAGGTAGGTGTTATGTGATAGATTTTCACCAACAAGTTAGTGTTATAAAACGGTCTAAGACGATCGGTCCCCGCGCTCAACATAAGCGGACTGTTTTTTTATTTCACCCCAAACAATGCCCAAATTCCGCCATCAATCTCCCTACAAAACTCCGGAACTATTATTTGATTCACTTATCCAATAAGTACGCGAGATCGACTCCGCGATATGAGTAGCGTATGATGAAGCGATGACTCATGGTATTCCGCATTACGGAAATCCGTGCGCACCAACAAGCTGCACTAATAGGGTCCAGGCTCGAGCCAAAAACATTACCTTACCCACGTACTCGTGTTTTGTTTTGTATTAGTACTGTTGGTATAAAAAATGTCAGATATTCTAGAAAAATGCACGTGGATTGAATCAGAGTTTAATAGAATTAGATTTTTCGAACTATGCGCTGGACTAATCCAGTTCGGTAAGACCAAAGCCTGGACCTATTATGTCCTATCTAAGACTTCTGGCATAATCGGTCGGTATCGGTCAACCAATTTATAATATTACTAGCTTGTGCTCGCGGCTTTGCCCGCGTGTTTTTGATGATCCTATCTATATTCCAAATTTCAAGCGAATCCGTTCAGTGGTTTGAGCTGTGGGTTGATAGATCAGTCAGTCATTCAGTCAATCAGTCACTTATTCCTTTTATATATTTGAAAGATAACCAGTTTTGTATCGGTGCAAATATTAAGAGTCCAAATAAAAGTAAATGGATAGATCAGAACTCAAAATTTCAATTGACTTCAACGACTCTAAAACAATTTTATTTTCGTTCAATAATTAATAATCATTAATAAACCACAAAAATTGGTCAATACAATAAATCATACTATATTATTGTATATATTATTTGTGACTTGAAATAAACGTATTTTTAAAGCGAAGCATTTATATCACTTAGTTTGATCGTTTAACCCTCAATAGCTGCACCAACCCTACCGTAGCAACGCAACAGTGAAATTGAAACCAATAAAATGCTGTACAAGTAAAACGTTTTCCATGTTACCGCGTGACAGGACGACGCGGTATGACAAGGGTCGTCATAAGTCTTCCTTGGCCCTCTCTATTCTGCGGACATTCGGCCTGACAACCGCGGTGTTGTGACAGATATTGATATTAGCTCGGATGTTTACCTGTAAAATAATATCTGGGAGATAGGTTACACGAAATATAGGTCCGCTTTAAGCCCATCTTACATGTTTTTTATGCAAAGAAGTAAGAAGACGAGCAAGGCGTTCCCTGTTGGTAAGAGATAAAGCTGCCCATAATCAGTACAGTGCTACCCAGGATATAACAATGTTATGAAATTCAGGGCGCACTGCACCAATGCTTCGTACTTAAAAGTCATAAGATGTCAAGACTCTTCTACCCAGTAATTTCATTAGCTAGCTACATCACAATAAAAACTTCAAAATAATCCGGTTCACGAAGACATTACCCTAGATATGTACCTACTCTACGTTTGACTATATCTGTATTTTCCCTTTGATTATAATTATTGAGCTTTGAAAATTGAAATAGAAATTTTATTGCATAAACAAGTGAAATTTTAAAAATACTTTTTAAAAACAAGCTTTAATTATTATTACCATCTTGCATCATATAGTACTCGTCAAGACGAATCAAATGAGCCCAAACTCGATGGGGTTGCGTTGTTTAATGACAGAGTTCCTATGACCACCTTCCAGCTCCATCATCAGATCAGCTCCATGTCATAATAATATTGCATTGTCATCCGATTTACACACGCATGCAAATTTTCAGCTCAATTGGAAACCGGGAAGTGGGTCAAATCAAACTTGCAAGATTTGATTACAGACAGACAGACAGACAGACAGACAGACAGACAACAGACAGGTGAAAGTAATATAAAGCTTGTAAAAAGTAGTATAAATACAATTTTGGCTTACGTATAACCTAGTTAAAAGTACATCTAATTTTTATATAGGTAAGTAGTGGCTATTAACAATTTTATTTGATGTTGACTTTAGAAATTAGATATAAATAGGCACTCATCACTCATTAATTAATATACCTACTTGAATCCGTACCCAAACCGAAATCGTATTATTTCCAATAATAAGCCAAGACTGAACGGTTTCAAATTATACGAATTTGGCAATAAAAATCCTTTCAATTCAATTGGAGCTTAATAAAATGAAATAAGCGGCAGATTGGAAGCTAACAAGACGATGCGAGACTCAATGATCCCCTTATAGACTCCAACTTCTACGGCTGAAGAGGGTTTAGGGATTATTATCTTGGAAAATGTAAAAGAAAACATAAACAAGTGTTGGGAATATTTAACAGTTTTTTTTCTTGTTTTAATTTAGATACAGACACACGGATTACGCTAGGGTTGGGGTCGGTCGGGAGAGACCTACGTCCAGCAGTGGACGAACATAGGCTTATGATGATGATGGAGTCGGTCTACCTAATGGTGAGTGGTTACTCGTCACTTATAGTCATTTGCAACACCAGTAAGTGGTATTATTGCTGATCACGTAGGCAATTCCACTGCATATAAGTTTTTATGCATGTTTTTATTATTCATCTTAATTGCTCCTGACCAAACTTTGACCACAAAATTAATTTATTTCCCATGTGCGTTTCAGCTGAAAGATATACACACCCATTTACTACTTAGCTATCTACCATAGCTAAGAGGCGTTTTGCTTAATATTACGAATATATCGTGATCAGTTTTTTTTTATTATACACAATTTATTATCAAGATGCCGATATATTATATTTATTTTCTTAAATTTCAGAAATATTTTCTTGATTATTTTCATCGACGTATAATATGCTTGTTTCCCATTATAATACCTTTCAAAGCAAATACCCACGTCCTTCCTGGTTTAAAGCCTTAATGAAGGGGCATTATTCCAAACCAGCATTTTAGTAAAACCTGTATATTAATTAAAGAGTAACGAGCCATCGGCAAAGCCTTGTCTTCATATGGCGTACATGGTTATTAGAAACTTGTTAAGAACGTACTATCATTCCTATATTCTACATCGCCCACTTAATTTCGTTTGGTTTTTCCTTGGCAATTAAATATAATTTACTGATGTTTGATTTTCATGATTTATTTACGGTAGAAATATGTATTTCTTATAATTTCGAAGGGCATTTGTAGCTGAAAAATTGAGGAAAAGTCAAACTACACATTATGCGAGATTCCATCTGGGCTAGTTACCACGTTCTTACTTAATATTTTGCCACAACCCGCACTGGTTCGTAGGTAAAGGTTTCTAGGGAAGTTTCTGAGACTTAATATTTATTTTCTCATGATGACATAAATAATGTAGGTATAAGTCTAGGCCTGCGGTTTTACCCGCTTAAAAGTCATAATGTTAAGCCAAGTTCTAAACTTAAAAATATATATAAATTCCATACTTGGGCTTTTGATAATATCATATTATGTTAGATAACTATTACAAACAAAACATTCAACATTTAATTTGGTTTTAAAAGTGCTTAGGTACTTTATAATAGGAAGTGTTTTCTCAAACAATATTCTATCCTTATTTCATTAGGTACCTAAATTACATAGACTTCCACATATTTCATATTATAATGTAAATTCAATTTATCAAAGAATAAACTACATTTAACATTTTTATACAGTAATTTTTAAACAGTTATTATTTTTTCACAAACAAAACTGATAGTAAATAATTAATGAAAGCGTTTCTTTAACGGAATTTCATTGATCGTCCAAGCATGTGATTTACTCCTCAATAATAAATGGAACATTTCCTTTTATGTTCGGGCAAACTGAATAATTACGAGTAAAATTATTCAAATTTTAATTACAAGTGACCTGCTCGACTTTGGTTTCGTCTGTGATCATAATTAAAAATAACATATCTATTTTAAATTATGAAGTAAATTTATATGTTTTGTGATATAATAGGGGAATCTGGTTGATGTACCCTATGAAACCTATTTTTATTACGAACAAAGCTACCACATTTTTCCTCTTGAAGTTTTGTACGAAGGCATATAAGCCTGTTGATACTTGTAGAAAGATCTTTGGGCATCACCAAATTATTTTTAACTCACACACGTTTATCAAAAAATACCATCGCATTTGATAATAATTAAGAAGTAGACACGATTTAAATTAATGATTTCTTTTTGAAATATTACTTATAATTATTACACCTAGAAGATTTACTTGCTAAAAATAGCCTTTTATTTTAGAGTCTACTTAGCTGCTTAAAATATAACATTTCAGTTATTCGTAGATTTCAGCCCATGAATATGCTTTGTCGCCTTAGACGAAGTTTTTTAATAAAATAACTCAAGTAAGAATAAAAACCGAGTCACTCTACGCCTAGATTGTTGCAACGATATTTTATTTTTAGTAAGTAGGAATAAAACATACATAGGTACTAGTATATATAGGCACTAGTTGATTAGAAAAGCTAGCTAAAAATACTAACAATTTTCCACAATTACCTGAAACCACGTATAATATTGCTCTAGATTCGAAATAGACGTGATTATGTAACCTAGCATGAAATATCAATAATGTTGGCGCGCCCGTGTCGTACACGGTACAAACTTGCCGTGATATGGGTTATCAACTGACTAACTAACTATCTGAACTAACCGAGCCCTGATTTCCAACTGTCTAAATGATTATGACGTAACGGATTGAAAATACCTATATAATTATTGAAGACATGATAGAATTGAATAGTAGGTACTTTTATTTAAATAACTAGACCGCGCGTACTTCGCAGCGCATTTAATTAATTGATACTAATTTTTGTATTAGTATCGTTTGAATTCTGCGCCATTTCTTAAGCTTTTTGAATTTTAAAATACTGAATAATTAATAAAGCTTTATTGTGAAACTAAACATATTTTTGAAAAATTGGTTTTTAGGTTCTAAAATAATTAAAAGGTAAATATAAATTTTGATAACACTGATCAATTTTATCAAGGCACGAAAGGAATTAAATTGTACGTGGAGTAGAATATTTCGTATCAATATCGGAGATGAGAGCAAATCTCTGCTAACGTGTATTTAGGCTAATTTAATCGCTCCTGAATTAATATGAGTGGGCATACATTTTTAATTAACAGTGTTGATTTTGTTATAGACTGTAAGCTTTAATTTTTTTATGCAAAGAAGAAAAAAGACGAGCAAGATGCTCACGTGATGTTAAGAGATAGGTAACGCTGTCCTCAGTACAGTGCCAGTTATTCTACCGCCTGAGCAGTGATGTGCAAACATTACTGTGCTCCGGTAGGAGGACACTGTAGCTAGTAAAATTACTGGGCTAAAGAGTCTTAACATCTTATGACTCTTGAGTAAGAAGCGTTGGTGCAGTGCTCCTAAAATTTCACATCATTGTGAAATCCTAGGTAACACTGTACTGATTATGGGCAGCCGTTATCTCTTAACATCAGGAGAGCGTCTTGCTCGTCTTCTACTTAATCACATAAAAAAAAAAAAAAAAAAAGTGACAACCAGGATTTTATACCATTGTGAAATTCTAGGTGCACTGTATCAACGCATCTCAAGAGTCATAATAAGATGTTAAGACTCTTTAGCCGAGTAATCATATTACACTATGATCATGACTGAGGACCGTGAGTAGTCATCTCTTCCAACCTGTTTCATATTTCTTTTTGCATATATGTTATCACTTTGTTTCTATATGTGGAAGCTTGTTATTGGCTCTTCGCTTCTATTTTTTGTTACTATTAGAACATATTATAGCTGTAAGCCTCCCAAATATGTAAAAATAAATAATAATAATAATAATAATAACCTCAACATTTGTGCGATTCGTGCGCGTGTAATATTCGTGCGAAATGTTAAATTCCTAACAAAACAAAATGTCAACTAGCAACTCTTTCGTCTGAGCGTTTCACATTAGCTCGAACATTTATTTTTGCCGGGTAATTATGACATACCACCAGTGTGTGATAGCCCTGGAATGGGAGCGTATTCGCACGCATAATTTTTTTTGTCCTAATTTTGTTTCGCCGAAAATGTTTCGCATAACTTTTTTTAGCCTAATCATAATTGGGCATAATTATATCTAGACATACTTATGTCCTGCCATAACTGTCAGTTGCCCTAACGTTTTTTAGCATATATTTGTAAAGCATAAATTTTTATGTCATAATATAAGCACGCATAATTTTGTTAGTCCTAATTTAATTTGTCCGAAAATGTTTCGCATAACTTTCTCGGGCATAATCATAATTTTACATAACTATATTAAGGCATACAACTAATATTGTAAGTTAATAAAATTATTTAGGTAAGTAGTTTATGGCACCCAGTAAGACTGACTGTCACAAAACCGACTCGGATAATTTAGGTTAGGTTAGGTTTGAACAATGTTCACAGTGCCACGGCAGCGGTCAACAAAGTGCCAAAAATGACCATCCACTTTCTAATTCAGAGAGAGGGTAGGGTATAGAGGAGATTAAAATGAAACAACCGCACAGTAGCTAGTGAAGTTACTGGGCTGAAGAATCTTAACATCTTATTACTCTTAAGTAAGAAGTTATCTCTTACCATCGGGAGAACGTCTTGCCCGAATTCTTACTTCGTTCTATAAAAAAAAACCGCGAGAAGGCTAGGTTAGGTTATAAGTTAGAACATTGAAATTAATAATTCGTTTCTTTTAGTATTAATACTATTTTGCCGATTACAATCCTGGTAATAGTATTATGACAAGATATCACTTTGCTAAAAAATTAGGGCTGGATATATCATTATACTGAAAATTATTAGGGCTGGATATTATTATGTCGAAAAATGTTAGGGCTGAATATAATTATGCCAAAAAATTTTATGGTAAGATATTTTAGGCGTTAAAACAATATGCGTAACAATTTTATGCGTAAATATTATTATGCTTAAAAATATTATGGGAGAAATATTTAGGCCAAAAAAGTTATGCCTAAAAACTTTAGGCGTTTTGATGTTTAGGCTGAAAAACGTTATGCCACATTAAATTAGGACTAAACATTTTATGCGAGCCAATATGGACCCCCCTGGAATAATATGCCCGTTGACCTCATAGATACATAAATTATTATATCTAGAAGTAACCGTAATATTGTTCGGTTCGTACAAATACTTCTCTAAAATGTTCTACACCTACGCCTAACCCTCATTTCTCGTAAGAAATGAATTATGTACAATGTACATAATGTGATAAAATGTGTACTAAGTAAAGCAAATGCAAACATTATTACTTCCTTATACCACGTACCCGATTTTAACCTTCAAGCGTTTATTACCGCTGATAATGACCATACACTAGACGTGTTATCTACAAAATCTATGGATCTCTTTGATTAGATATCCAACTGGATATGTCACTAACAAAAAATAGAGCTAAAAATAAAATAAAACTAGTTGTGACATACAGGTTATCCCTGTGTGTATAATATTATGTTCTTGTGTGAATATATTATGTTAAGCCTGTGTTTGACAATTTTATCATTGACAATTTTGTCGGGAGTGTACGTAGTGAAGTTATCGAAAATGCATTAGTTTGGTTTTATTGGTGTGCGTTGCCTCTCCCCCGCAGAAACTGGCAGACTATCTAATATATAAAATTCTCGTGTCACAGTTTTCGTTGCCATACTCCTCCGAAACGGCTTGACCGATTTTGATGAAATTTTTTGTGCTTATCCGATATCTATGAGAATCGACCAACATCTATTTTTCATCCCCCTTAATGTTAGGGGTAGTCCACCCCTAAATTTTTTTATTTATTTTTTAGACAAAATTTTTAATTTCTATTTTTTTATGATACAACATACAAAAATACATACAATCCTCAATTTTCAGCCTTCTACGATCAACCCTTATTTCTTAATAGCCATTTTAGTAATTTAATCATTTTTCCTCTCCGGTCGAAAACTGATCAATCGTCATTTAATTAGTTATCCCCGCCAGATGTCTACAGGTGTCACTTCTGACCCAGTAAACAGCACGGAGTAGGGATGAGAACGAAGCCGGTCTCCTTTCTTTCTCACTCCCTACACAGTTGTCGGCCATCATTATTGTTTATGCATCAAGTGTAGTAGTAACGTTGACAATTATTATTTTGCTATCTCAGTGTAACTCTCATATTAACTTTTAATCATTCCTATTTTATCAATAATAATTAAATTATCAATTTTGAGTGTATTTTGCACGATTAGTTAATCAAGTGATTTTATAACCTCAAAAGTACTCAACACGTGACACGAGCTTCCAATAACAACGGATTTTGTGTTGTAAGTATACTTTTTTTTTATTTATATCGAAAATGTTGTTGATCTTATAAAAATGTAATTTTAATTTAATTTTATTAAAAAAATGTAATTGAACAATTAAGATTTTCATAGTTTACAAAAAATCAATCATTATGAATCTTTCTTTTGAAATGTCAATGAAAATATTGGTTGTATGAAAAAAAAATCAATAAAATAATGCTTATTTCACGCATATACCACATTCTTACATACATACAATATACAAATTCTAACATACATACATACTTCCAATAAGTAAGCTATTTTTTGTCTACACTAGAAATTACTAGGAAATTATTTATATGGCAAAACAACGTTTGCCGGGTAAGCTAGTTCCGTATAGAAATATCTTGATATCTTGTAACGGGGGCTGGCAAAATCAGAAATGCATTGACCCATTGGGATCTATTGAGTTTATCTTACCGTTTCCTACTCTTAGAAGAAGTGGCTTATTAAAGCGGTTTGGGATATGAACTCCCATTTTCTTTTTTTTTTTTAAACTGGCAATGGGCAGGCCACGTAGCGCGCAGAGAGGATGGCCAAAGGGGTCAAAAAGTACTGGAGTGGAGACCACGGACTAGCAAACGAAGCGTAGGACGTCCACTCACAAGGTGGACAGACGACCTTATAAAGGTCACCGGAAGACGCTGGATGCAGGTCGCTTCCAACCGGTACGTATGGAAGTCCGAAGGGGAGGCCTATGTTCAGCAGTGGACGTCCTACGGCTGAGATGATGATGATGAAGATGATGAAGTAACGGCGTCTATTCCCGTAGTTCAATGCTCTAAGATGGATATCTAACGGACAAGTATCCACTATCTAATCTGATAATATTTACAATGCTTTGCATAAACAATGGAATTTATTTCGATTTGTTTGCACATTAATATTATCGGAGTGTAAATAACAATAGTGGGACAGTAACAGTTATGTTCCGATATCCGATTTAGCTTTTACGATTAATGTCCAACGTGATTTAGTGATAAGCGGAATAGAATTAGCATATTTGAAGCGGCGGTGGTCAAGGGGTTATGTGGTGCCGATGTGATTCTTGATCATCGGGTTCGAACCCCGCCCCCGTTTCAATGTCTTTCAGGTCAGTAGTAAGTGCGGTTTTTCTCTTCGTTATACTAGTAGGATTTCGGCTGAATTAAAAAAAAAAATTCAGGTCGTTTCACACAGCGCCACCTAACCCCAAACTAAAAACTTAATGCTTGTAATATGATGGTTAGGATAACGGATATAATAATACTTATATATTTTTCTTTTGTAAATACATACTTATAATAGATATTGAAAAACCACCCAGACCAGAAACAAATATCTGTGGATCACACAAACATTTGTCCCATGCGGGAATCGAACCCGCAACCTTCTGCGTTGCAGGCGGGTATTAGCCCACCGCACAACAGCATTTTGGATGATTTTTGACGACGATTTCAAATTTGTGACTGAAATTTCTGTATCAGCTCTAGTTAAAAAGATATGACACATATTATGTTGTTTTCGTAATAAAACGCTATAAATGTAGAGATCATCATCATCATCATCTCAGCCGTAAGACGTCCACTGCTGAACATAGGCCTCCCCTTTGGACTTCCATATGTACCGGTTGGAAGCGACCTGCATCCAGCGTCTTCCGGCGACCTTTATAATGTCGTCTGTCCACCTTGTGGGTGGTCAATGTAGAGATGATCCTAATTAATTTAAGTTTAAGTTGAAAAAATCTTTATGTTATTTGATTTTCTTGCTGAAACTGAAGGCAGAGCTATTCTAAATGCTATTCTTATTCTAAGGGCTATTCTAAATGCTCTAACAATATTCAGCCATCATATGTGCGTTCCAGAAGCCTTGATAGCGTTACTTCATCGAACAAAAGTTCGGGTGGAATTGCTTGCCCAATTCTTCACTTAGTACCCCAAGATTGTCATGAATATAGTCTAGGTGGTCGTGGAGAGAGTGTAACTTGATGGTTATGTCACATTCGAGCCTTTGAAAGTGACGCATTAGTTTTTGGACGTGTTGAGAAAAGTCCAAATAATTCTTACTTTACAAAAAAAAAAATAACCACCATTGGCCTAAAACAAAGTTTACCATTTTTAAATGAACACATTATGAGCCAGTTATGTTCCGCATACTTAATTTTTAATAAAATCAAAACAATAGTTTTATGTTTACACTAAGCAAAAATAACAGTCATCGTGATGGTTCTCGAGTCCTTTCCACATTATAGCGGTTTCATACCAAAATCTATTTATTTTCTAATTTGTCCACAAACGTAGATACTCAACACACGTTTTGCATAACTTTTGGGGAATCCAAGGCTTGTCGTTAATTTCCAGGGAGTATCCAAAGTAATTTTTGTAAGCCTAAATAACTATGAACGTTGTCACATGCAAACGGAATTCTTTGAGCATAATATTCTCCGCAAATTAAAAAAAATATATCCGGATAATTCACACAAGTAGCCTTGACCATGCTATATCAAATTATAATAAAAAAAACTTAAGTTAGAAATTATGAGCTAAGTAACACTGTAATATGGTGATTTATTTGTGATAGCTATAACTCGTAAACAATACTACCATGAATAATTCGCTTGCGCGATCTAATTTTACTACTAGCGCCATCTAGTTATGCATTAATAAACTATAGGCTAGGTTAGCTTTAGGTATTCTTATTTTGCTGATTTTACCGAAACTAATAATTTTATCTTAACCGCTATAGTTTTCCTGGAAAGTTCATGGTTGAAAGCATACCTCTGATTTTTTTTCAGAATTTTAAAGCTAGTAGTTCAGATTTTAGAGGGGGGGGGACGCTCAATTTTTTTTTTATAACTTGAATATCTTTCAAACAGAACATGAAATCGAAAAAATTTCTTAGCAAACCGTCCTTCATTTTAAAATACCTATTCAACGATACCCCACACGAAGGTATCAGCCAGAAAAAAAATAATCATCCCCATCTTACGTGTACGGGAGGTAGCCTAAATTAATTAATTAAAAATTATTTTTTGTCACCGTTCTCTTACCCTTATTATTACTTATCTGTATACAAAATTACACTTTTCTAGGACTTATAGTTTCTCCGCAATGCCGCGGACAGACAGACGGACGGACGGACGGACGGACAAAGCGAAACTATAAGGGTTCCTTGTTGACTACGGAACCCTAAAAAGGAAGATACGGTTACACTATCTTTGCATAGCTAAACTTGGACCTGCTGGGTCGGAAGTAAAATTGTGTGCAACAACGTAATTGGAGCGGTCCATTTTCGAGACGCATGTATCGTATCAAGAGGACTCGAGGATCGATTAAGAGGACTTAATCTGAGCTCTTTAGAGGTATAGTTCCCTTTCATTAGTAAGACATAATATTAAACATAACTAGATACTAGGTGGGTACAATAAAATGTTTTATTAGACAGCAGACAAAACGGTCGAATACCATCGCAGGAACAGTTTAATTATAGTGAAACGTCCACAGTCCACAAGCCACATACCATCGCATCGTCTGAGAATTCCTACTTTATGTTGGTATTAAATTGTTGTACGGCTAACAATGGCCGTACAAATCTAGAATTATGGCAACCTTTGTGACGTAAGTTTGTTCTGTATGTGAAGCTATTTATTAGGTCTGTGGATAGAGGATACTACGTCGAGTTTCTCTTTGATGATAAAGTTCAGGAGGTAAAAGAAAAGCGTAATCACTTATAATTTGGAGACACTGAATTAATAAAGCATATAGGTACTTATACCTACTAAACTATCTATAGATTATAATATATTACATCTATAGATTACACAATTATATTTTATACATTACCATAATCAATATGAAATTTGAATGAAGATATATTAACAGTTTTATGTATATTGTATATATCGCACATAGTATGTAATTTTATTTACTTGCTGTGCCTAGTTTTTACTCCCTGAAAAGTAGGTTTATTCTGCTTAAATTTCTCATATAAATTTCACAATATTTGGTTTGGAATACATTGATTTTCTGTAGATTGGCGTGTGGCCGATTTACTATTGTAGCAGTTGTACCTATATTATACGAATCTATGCCATTTTGCCTCAAAAAAAGCTTTTGCCTGAAAAAATAACAAAATTGTCGAAATAAGGTTGAAATGTCTATAACCTGAAGATAACATTG
This sequence comes from Hemithea aestivaria, assembly GCA_947507615.1. Classification (NCBI taxonomy): domain Eukaryota; kingdom Metazoa; phylum Arthropoda; class Insecta; order Lepidoptera; family Geometridae; genus Hemithea; species Hemithea aestivaria. The sequence continues at coordinate 11,368,387 of OX382335.1, forward strand.
ATGTATTTATTTATCTCGTAGGCTTGTAAGACTTCATGAATTTGCCTTTCATTAATTTTGTAACACAATATTCTAAACACACACAAAAAGCTTCACTCAGGTTTAAATTTAGCATCAATCAAACTTTCTAAGACATCTTTGTAGAACAATGAGAATTTAGCGAAAACATAATTTAACATAAGCCCAACTTTAAGACCGAGAGTTAACAACCTTTAAGTAGAATTTAGAAAGCTATGAGAAGATCTTAAACCTCACCTTACTTTAAGCCAACGGCTTGTAATGAGGATCTGTGAGGATATTAATTATATACCTAACTATAAAGACAATAAAGAAATAAGATATATTTATGATACTAACTTTGTTTTTCTGTAATTAAATATTGGAAATTAAGCTACTAAAATAAAGAAAGTTGTTATTTAGCTTGTATTACTAGAACCCCACTATGCATTTTATTTAGAAACTTTTTGCCTTTCAAGTAAAATACGAGAATATGACCAACAGCCAGAAAGTGAAACACTTCGGAAATCTGGATAATATAATGGAAGGTAGTCGTGAATGACTAAACCTGTCCACGAAAAGCTCAAACTGAACGGATTGGGTTAAATTTGATACACAAACAACTAGCTATTGAAACGTAGACATCCCGCTAAGAAAGGTTTTTTTTTTCAGCCACAGAGCTGTAACCATAGAGTAGTATAATATAAAAATATTACCATACCATAACAAAGCAAACATCTCAAAGCCCAGTAACATACATACATTTGTATGAAAATCCCCAAGTGTCCGCATCCGGCCGTCTCCGAGTAATAGCTTGTCACGGTTGACCGGGGCAAGACGTCTTTGTGCATCTGAGATACGAGCCTCCGTGGTTTTGCCCTGGGATTATCTATAATAATATTATGTAGGTATATTATATAAATAATAAATACTAGCTTATGCTCACGGCTTTGCCCGCGTGCAGAAATCCTTTTATAGCGGATGTCCACATCTTAAAACCTATTTGTATGCCAAATTTTAACTCAATCCGTCCAGCGGTTTGGGCTGTGCGTTGATAGATCAGTCAGTCACTCTTTCCTTTTATATATCAACGTTTTTGTGTGTGGTACCTTACGGTGCGCTTCTACTGCAGCGAAGCGAACTACATCTAAAAAATACAAAAGGAAAGAGTGACTGATAGACTGACTGATCTATCAACGCACAGCCCAAACCGCTGGACGGATTGAGTTGAAATTTGGAAGACAGAGTACACACAGAGAACAAAGAACAGAAACCGAGTAGACTTTTTTTTTGACCCAGGAAATATGCGTTACGTATCATCACCCCACGCTGGGGGGCGCGGGGCGGTATGTGGGTCTCCCATAATAACAAAACGGCACAACTCACATCTAGCATTGTCGAGAATATCTCCACGGTTTCGGACTATTACGATGTACTCCTAAACTTAAACTAGAATTTACCAATCACGGCGCCCAAAGTTGATGGAATCTATGATTGGTATAACCTAAGAACAATATTATTAATAGGGGTAGCGTTTGACATTAATTAGAAGGCAATCAAAGTTTCTGTTATTGTAAGTATCCGTAATTGACAGTAACCACTTGTAATAATCGAAAAAGTCTTGTTGTTCTTGTTGTTGTGTCTTGTTGTTGTTGTGTGTCGAAAAGTGTTCGAGTGGAGACCACGGACAAGCAAACGAAGCGTAGGACGTCCACCCACAAGGCGGACAGACGACCTTATAAGGTCGCCGGAAGACGCTGGATGCAGGTCGCTTTCAACCGGTACATATGGAAGTCCAAAGGTGAGGCCTTTGTTTAGCAGTGGACGTCCTACGGCTGAGATGATGATGATTATGATGACTTGTAATAATCAAGTCGTTGGGTCGTTTGCTTGTTTGTGACCTTTGACAAAAAAGTAGGAGTATAAAATAGAGATTAAAGCCAAGCAAAAATCTTTTAGTTTTTATTTAGCCTGTTGATATAATACAAAATTAAAATTATGCAATTGGTATGATTATTGATTTCTTTTTATGTGATGAAGCAGAAGACGAGCAAGATAACGCTACCCATAATAATTAGTAGAATGCTACCTAGGATTTCACGATAATGTGAAATTCTAGGAGCACTGCACCAGCGCTTCTTACTCAAGAGTCATAAGATGTTAAGACTCATTAGACCAGTAATTTCACTAGCTTGTATGATTAAGGTTATCTTATGGGCCATAATAATTTGATCCATTTACGCTGAACTTCTCATGAATGATGTATATAATGAAGTTAGTGTAAAGTGTCTTTCATCTGAGTTTACTCACACCCTTTTCACACGTCCTCAAACAAAATCATTACGTAAAAATATAAGTAAACAGTACTGCAAAGTAGCATCTCCCTACTTCGTTATCGCCCACCATAATACAGTCTGGAGCGTAAATAAAGGTAATTTGATCGACCGATAACAAGCATCGCCATGTTTATTCTATAGAGTAACAACGCGAAATAATCTTATTTCCTTACTATATCGAGTGGGCGGTTACGAATGTGGAGGATAATCGAATGATTGTCGTAATCGATAATGAGAGCCGTTAATAGCACTGTAAATGATGACTAGGGATGTACCGTAGATCGTTCGTTTATATCCTACTAGTTTGTGGCTTAGCCCGTGTGGATAAAGCCTTTGCAGAAGTCTACGACATAAAATTTGTATTTCCAATTTAAAATCAATCCGTTTATAAAGCTGTGCACAGACACATGAGTTACTTTTTATTATGTGTGTGATTTCTTAAAATAAAGTTAATGGCAAATAAGAAGACGGTCCGGATGATGTTGAGTGGTCACCCTTTGGTGGGGATGCTTTGGTGGTGTAGTCGGAGCGTTGCGGGCCCTTGAAGTATGAGAAGTAACATATCCTCTTATATAAGCTTGGGTTAAAAGATACCATGAAGACAGTTACTTTCGTGGTTAAGTGGTATGTTCTTACATCAATTCGTTTGTTAAAGACAGAGTTTTTGTAAACGTAGACTTAAAATGTTTTAATATATGAAAACTGAAAGGTTTTCTCTAAGTATAAATCGAAAAATCTCGATAAAAGTTCACACAACACACGAACGCGCAATTTTTCACATTCAAAAGACGTGCTCGAATCTTTCCGCACGAACGCACCAAATAATCTACTAAGCAAGTTTCCTTTCTTTTAATAAATCGCCATCAAATAAATCTCTCTCCAATATCCTTTCATGAAATAAGTCAAATCTCGTATTCCGTAAATGCGTATAGCGATAATCGCAGTATTTATTACCAGAATTGTAACTAACGCTTACCCAAATAGCTCGCGATTCGCGGCCAATAGCTGATAGGCTTCTCACAGCGACCGATTTTTCCATGCCTGACTAAATATTATCAGAAATGATCTTCGTTTGAAAAAGGTCTTTCAATAAATATTATAATATTATGTAGTTTGGTAGTTCTGTAGGGAACCTAGTATTTGGTACAAATTATAATTATCAGCTTAGTGCATGAATATAACATTACGTTAAAGATAGTGAGATTTTTGCAACAAGATCGAATCAAAACGAAATAAATATTGTTTGTAGTTATTTTATAAAAAAAAATACTAAGTTTTATTAAAAAATGGATTTAATTTATTGCCACAAACTTAAAGAAAATGAGAAACTTGCGAATTGAGGTTCCAAATTTCAAAATTTTTATGTTTTGAAATATGTAAATTTTATGCTACGACATACATCGCCTATAGTAAGTAGAGGCTAATAAATCAACAATTTAACCGGCAATTTCCATAATTCACGCAATATCAACTTACCCGGAGAATAAAGAAAAATCCAATTTCCTTCGCTTGCATTACAGAGGGAATGGTTGCTTCGCTGAGACGCGTTCACATTGGTGCCTAATCTTCACATTGAAATTAAAATATTTTAAAAAAATATAAGGGAACAATAATAAATCGACTTCGTAACCTCGATGAAAGACACCTGAATCGCTTTGAAAAATTATTTTCTTATCGCTTCTATTCTAAAGGAGAAAATATAGTAATATAGGTATACCTCTCAGGTGATTCCAATATTTTTTTATCAAAATACGTCGTGTAGTTCTAAAGTTATCAATTACAAACTAGTATCTCGTTTAAAATAAATAAAAAATCGTTACCAATTACCTTGGTAGGTATAAGCGACAATGAGAATATCGACTAATCAGAAAAGGTCTTAATTAGATTGAACCCCAGGTATTCAATTCATCCCATCAAAAGTTGAAACACAATAATTAAAGACTAAATCCATTGCCGTATCGGTTCAATGCAGAATTATCGCGAGTCTCAATAACTAAATTAATTAAGTTAAGAGCTCTCACTTAGCCGCCGTTCACTTTAAAAAGGCCAATGGATAAAGAAAATAGACAACAGTCTAGGAAATGCTCGATGCTTTTAAATAAGTGAGTTCGTTAGCACACTTCAACTTTTGTTGGTAGGATTTTGAATTTAGCATTTCTTTTTAAGCTTAAGTATTTTTTGTACGTGTTTCGGCACGATATTCCTACTTGACCGACAACGCGTCGTCAATGACCAACATCGCGTCGGCAAAATATAACTGGTATTGCAGTCTTCTATAAGCGACGGTATCCTCTCACCGTCAAGCGGGCCGTCAGTTTGTGTGTAGTGTAGGTATATTGTATATCTCTAGTATAAAAAAAACCTTTCATAAAATTTGTAGAAAATCCATAAGAAAAGATTCTTGCTATTTTTTGTTCGTATTCTTATTCTGTTTAAATACTTTTTCTGAACAAATATCTTTAACTCATACGCAACCTTATTCTTGAGTAAATTGTTAACTTACCTTTTTTATCGCAAAACTTTTTAGTTTTGGCTTAAATCCAGTGACACAGTGCACATTAACTAGTGCACTAGCACTTTAAAACAACTGCTAATGGTTTTCATTAGTTTTTAAAAAGTTCGAAATATATTTTACAGTTGATGCTATTTATTTAAAACTCTTTATGTTTTCGTTATCTCACTAGCACTCATGCAGCAGAGCAGTGCAGCACACTCTTATTTATATATTTTTAATTTTCCGAATAAAAAAAAGTTAAAAAAATGTAAATCGGACACCACTTTGTTTTTTTTCCAAATTAATTTACACGGACGGACGGTTTTTTTTACGGGACTATGAGTACCAACCAATCCCGCAAGTTCCATTTATATTTGAAAGGTATAAAATATAGCTCAATAACTTAAAATTTCAATTAAAAGTTTACTTAGTTAACAATACAACATAAAATGCGTTTATGACAAAACGGCTTGACTTCTGTGTAAGTTAATATATAAGTTTAAGTATGTTAGTACTAATTAATACTCTGTGGTTGGAACTCCAGTATGCTCACAACTTTATGTAGGTGTTTCGGATATGAGCGATTATTCAGGGCCACGATAACAATGGGGTAATAAATTATGATTAATGAATGCCCCCAGGAACATTGTGAACACCTCCTTAGGGGAACAATAAAAATATTTATGTAAGTTGTTGGCGGAAAATCTAAACATTAATTATAAGCTGAGACACGGAGAGGTTCCGCTTTCTTAATGCGGATTATCGTTAAGAAAAACTTTTGTATAATTAGAAAAGTTTTATGTAAGTTAGTAAACATTCATTGAAATTAGGTGAGGTACTTTTTGTTTATCAGCATCTCTGCGTAAAATCAGTTTTACTAGGTTCAGGTACTAGTTAATGTTGGCCAATCTTAAAATGCTGCAAATGAACTTATTATAAGATTTTCCTGAATTTTGGTGTGACTATATAATATAGAGTATAACTAAGACTGTAAGAAATAAGACTGGTTCTATTTAGTTTACAATATTGATAAAATTTACAATGAGATGAGCTCAGTGCTCAGGCGAGCTCATTCAGCTTGTTCCACCTTTCAAAGTTTTTTCACAGCTCATCTTGCCATCTTAACGAAGCCTACAGCTAACAGTTTCAGAAATAGTCCCGTTTTTTCCTTTAGATACGAAACCCTTAAAAAAGGAAGTAAGTATATAATAATACCTATATATACCTAGTCAGGTCATAAGTATTGTCACACAGTAAAAACTTTTCTTTTAGAATGCTGGCCACAAAAAAGTTTATTGAATTCGAATTTCGAATTGTTCATGAAAATAAAAATGTATACTTTTTAGAATTTTACTCATTTTTAAATATGGAGTGGACGCTTAAAGAAGACCGTGTTGCAGTTATTGCGTTGCATCGTTGCGGTTACGCGCCAATTCAAATTTTTGACATACTGAAAAATTTAAATATAACCAAAAGATTCGTTTATCGTACCATCAAACGATACAATGAAGACTCTAGTGTAGATGACAGGTCAAGAAGTGGTCGCCCTCGGTCTGTTAGGACTCCAGCAGTGATAAAAGCTGTGAAGGCGCGAATTCAAAGAAATCCCAAACGTAAGCAGAAACTGTTGGCCCTTCAGATGGGGTTAAGCAGAACCACGGTGAAAAGGGTGTTAAATGAAGACTTAGGGCTTCGGGCATATCGAAGAAAAACAGGACATCGTTTAAATGCTCGTCTAATGGACCTGAGACTGAAGAGATGCCGCGCTTTGTTGAAGCGGTACGCGAGAAAAAAATATCGAGAAATTCTTTTTTCGGATGAAAAAATTTTTACCGTAGAAGAGAGCTACAACAAACAAAATGATAAGGTGTACGCACACAGTAGTGAAGAAGCGAGCAACCGTATTCCGCGTGTCCAACGAGGTCATTTTCCATCCTCGCTCATGGTATGGTTGGGAGTTTCTTATTGGGGCTTAACAGAGGTACATTTTTGTGAGAAAGGTGTAATAACGAATGCAGTTGTGTATCAAAATACAGTCCTGACGAACCTTGTGGAACCTGTTTCTCATACCATGTTCAATAACAGGCACTGGGTATTCCAACAAGATTCGGCGCCAGCTCATAGAGCGAAGAGCACACAAGACTGGCTGGCGGCGCGTGAAATCGACTTCATCCGGCACGCAGACTGGCCCTCCTCCAGTCCAGATTTGAGTCCGTTAGATTACAAGATATGGCAACACTTAGAGGAAAAGGCGTGCTCAAAGCCTCATCCCAATTTGGAGTCACTCAAGACATCCTTGATTAAGGCAGCAGCCGATATTGACATGGACCTCGTTCGTGCTGCGATAGACGACTGGCCGCGCAGATTGAAGGCCTGTATTCAAAATCACAGGAGGTCATTTTGAATAAACTTTATTGTCATAAGAATCTATGTTTTGTTAAGTTCATTTTGGTATATAAATGGTTACATAATAAATAAACTTGTTCCAATAATTTTATATTAAACATGTGACAGAATTTATGACCTGACTAGGTATATGTATCCTTAGTCGCGTAAAGATCTCGTCGTCATCATCTATTTTTGGTAAAAATAGAGGACGTAGACTTGTAGCATGCCGTGCCGGAATTAGCGGGATCCCGCAGCTCGTAATGTCAAGAAGAAAATCTACTTTTGAGAATGGGAATGAAAATTTTAATCTTGACTTGACGAAAGAGCTCGGACGCCATGCTTGCCTCCTATATTAAGAAAAACTACAATACATTGTAGGTTAACCTTTTCCTATGTTTGTCACACATTTTCTCCTGCCTTAGGGAAACTGGTAGAAAATGCTATTGTAGCATTAAGTTAGTCCTAGCTATGCTGAATAATAAATAAATAAACATGTTTTGAAGGAGAAAACACAGTCTGTGCACTTGGTATACGAGCAAACCTATAGTCTAGGGACCGACAGCTTCGTTATATCTGAACAATCCATTCTCAAAGATCCGCCAACATTTATCTCAGCTATCCACTATCCTCACATGCTTGAAAAGTAATATTTTCCCGTTTGTTCCCCGTCTGAAAGGGTTCGTGACAGATGACTAATGCTGTTTGGTCCAGTCCAGGCTTCCTTCGTTTATTGTTTACTTTCAATAGCCGTGATTAATTACGGGGAATTTTGTTCTGTTTAGAACTGTCATTACAGTTGCAACTTTGTTCTATTTCTAACTACGTAATCTTTATTAGTTTTACTAAATTAGTATTTAATTTCTAATCTTATCTAATAGTAAAGTCACCTAAATATTTTAATATATTAATAATTATTTTTATCTTTGGTTAGTTTTTATCTGATATTTAATTTCTAAACTTACGTAATAGAAAAGCCCCATAATTTAATGTTACTTATTGTGGGTACAAACATCACTATTCTTGATTAGTTTTTTTAAATTATATTATTATTTAATTTAGAATTTAATTTTATTTATGAAAAGCTAAAAAAAAAACCACAACTCACCACAAACCTTCGCATCTTTTAAAACTATAAAAATCATAATAACCTAACGCAACTTTCAAAAGCTTCTGTGGCCGATTCAATTTCCCTGTCATAGTAAAGCTATTTTTATTCAAAAGGAACTAAGTTGCGCTTAAAAAATCTCACATTTTAATTTCGAAAGTTCCTTAAAAAGCGCCACCCAGCGAAAATGATCGACGGAGGCCTAGCCAAAGTTCCAAAGTTCCTCCAGCGTTTTTCTCCACCTTTTTCGAACTAATTGAAATTATGTCTTGCCGTACATAAAACTTAAAAGGCCCGGAGCAAGTTTCAGACGCGAGGTGCAGTTTCCTTCGAGTTTTATTATCTTAATAAAAAGAACCTAAACCTTAAGGCAATGAAGATATTTTAAGCTGGTTAGATTGATCGTCTAATCTCTTATCCCTAACGTTTTTGTTAACAAAAAACATATGATTAACTACAAGTAAACGGATATTAGTCACACTAATATTATAAATGCGAAAGTTTGTGAGTGTGTATGTTTGTTACTTCTTCACGCCTAAACTGGTAGACTGATTGAGCTGAAATTTGGTATAGAGACAGCTTAGATCCTTGAATAACACATAGGCTTACAGTACAGCGGGTAAAACGACTGGGCGCAGCCAGTAATATTATATAGTTTATCCCTACATGATCGAAATAAACTTAATAAAAACAAAGGCGACCACTCTAGGTCTATTTATTAGTACCTTTATTAGGCACTAAACGGGGAACATGTCTGCAACCTATTGTCTAGACTTTAGACTCCAGACAGTGAGGGTCCAGACTCCAGACGATTGTCAGTTCCCTATTTATTCATTAAATTCCTCGTACACCTACGATATTTCTACATGGTTTCAATTTCAAAGTTAGCTCAAGTTTGGTAATTAAAAGTTTAGATATAGTCTCGTACTACTGGTTTCCAGCGCCAATTTACTGTTCAGGTTTCTACATACGACCTACTTGTATAGAAATTTGAAATGGTACGAGCTTAATATATTCGCATTCTAACTTAACAAAAAATTACATTATGCTTTTGATTTTTACTAGGTTTTGTTTACTTTCATCTGTCCTGTTGTCTGTAATCAAATCTTGCAAGTTAAATTTGATCCACTTCCTAGTTTCCAATTGAGCTGAAATTTTGCATTCATGTATAAATCTGACTGACAATTCAATGATATTATTGTGACATGGAGCTGATCTGATGATCGTTTTTTTTTTTTTATGTGATGAAGTAGATGATGATGATGATCGAGTTGGAAGATGGACATAGGAACTTGGTAATTAAACGACACAACTCTATCGAGCTTGGGATCGTATGATTCGTCTTGACGAGTACTTTGGTGCTAGGTGGTAATTATAAAAGCTTTTTTTGCAAAAGTTTTTTTTACTTGTTGATTATTAGATGACTTATGATGTTTTTCTGTCATTCTACTGATATTATAAACACGAAAGTTTGCATGAAAAAATAAAGAATTGTACGGGTGTATGAATGAATAGAAGTAATTCACTTGGACCGATAAGGGTGAAATTTGTATGTAGCTTAGACCTTAGAATAAAGGACCTAAGATAAAAGTAGGTTAGTTCGGTACATACCTCTAAGGATTTTATTTATTTAAGCCAGGCTATGGACTTGTCAATTAACCAGAACTCCTGAAGAAATGACATTCTTCAGGCACTTGTATCGAAATATTAAACATCTATCTTAACAATGTAAGGTTCGATGTAAAGTTTGTAACTTTCCGTCGAGTCACATGGACTAAAATAGCACTTAACCTTAATGGGTGTTGCCATTAATTTCCCGAGATGCCTCCATTCTGTGGTGTAAAAATGTGGATGAACTTTTTTATTAATTCTTAAAAGGCAATTCAATAATTGCCTTTTAAGAATTAATAAAAAAGTTCACCAAAACCAAAAGGTGACGTGACTTTCAGGATGGTCAACTAAAGCTACGTCGCTTAATATCACGCGAGATCTTGTTCAAAGACGAACCTATGATGAATGAAAAAAAATAGTAATAAAACACAAGTAACTGGTACGTACAGAAGTATTGATTTGAAGAGCTTTTTAACTATAATAATGCGACAAACAAAATAAAGTGTCAAAATTAGCTTAGAGGTTATTGATTTCTCTAAAATAATGTTTTATATATTATACCTCTATTGTATTTATATCTATAAAGATTTTACAACACTATGATATAAAAGATATAAAATTCCACAATAATAAACCATATTTTATTGCAGAACATATGGCGGTCCTCAGTTGGAAGGGCTCCATTCGAGTTAGTTTGATTGGAAAATTATTCCATCAAATCAACTGAACAAGGCTCTAGGTATTGAGGGCTATGAAAACCGGTAGGTAATTGGGTCTATTGCATACAATATTCAGGCTAGCTAGCAAACAACGTAGAGGCAGTGCAAAATTGGATAGTCGGGAGTATTGAGGGGACATATATTATTGGAAAACATATATATTTTTAATTAGTCTAAGCTATCCCCCTCCCGGGCAAAGAATACATATTATCATAAATTTAAGTTATTGATCGACTTTAAAATAGAAATAGGTTTTCATTTCATTTTTACAAAATCCTAAAAAAGGGGTTTAAAACTTAAAATAGTACATTTATTTATGTGCTATCATTTTATTTGTTTTTTTAATCAACGTTGTTGTTCATTATATTAATAATTGTGTGGAATAGTAGTTACAGTTTATAGTTTATTTAGTATTATCCTCTGATCAGATGGTATTCAACTCAGCTAAGTGATTTTTTCGAAAAATAAATATCTTTATTATCTAAATATATAAAAGGAAAGAGTGACTGATTGACTGACTGATCTATCAACGCATCACCCAAACCACTGAACAGATTTGGTTGAAATTTGAAATACAGATAGGTTTTAGGACGTAGACTTCCGCTAAGAAAGGAATTTGCCACGCGGGCAAAGCTGCGAGCATAGGCTAGTTTATGTATAACAACATCGAAATAAAGTGAAATTTAACTAATTTTATGTTTGAAAAGTGCTTGACTTAGTTGTTCACAGATAACAGATAAAGTTCTCTAACACGAGTGCTCAACTATATTTGCACAGCTTTCGCTACAATTTTATTATTCTATTCATACGTGTGTAGACTGGACACGCACAAAGCAAAGGTGACTTTGGGGAATTGTCTCGAGAAACGCAACAGGTTTTGCTACCGAGGCATTTATACCAAACATAGTTAATAAATATGACAACCAAAAGAATTGTGAACATTTTATACTTTTTTCGATAGCATTTTTGTGATAAAAAAAAGCTGTGTCTATGTACACATTGCATTGATAGATTTAAGAAGGAACCAATGGATACTGCAACGTGAATACCAAATTGAACCAAGATACTAGTGAAATTTAAAAAAAAAATTAAATACAAGCCATTATTATTAGTACCATAAAGCACCAAAGTACTCGGTTAAGACGAATCAAATGAGCCCAAACTCGAATTTTCAGCTCAATCTGAAACCGGTAAGTGGATCATATTAAACTTGCGAGATTTGATTTCAAACAGACAGACAGACAAAAGACAGGTGAAAGTAAATTAAAGCTTGTAAAAGTAACGTCACGTTTGAGTGCCATCTTTTCTTTTCTTGCTTCAGTTTTGTGTTCACGCCGCAGGATCCACAGTAAAGTACCACAATGTATGAAAGGGTTTAATAAAAGTTTCGTTAGTTAAAAATGAAATTCCACACACGTAATGTTCTTGTTAAACTTTAAGAAAAAACCAAACTAATTGAATAGCTTTTATTTATTGGATTTGTGGTACGTTTCGCTTTTGTTTTCTGAAGACTACAAGAGACCAAATCGTAATTCCTGAAGCATTTATCTGAAGAAACAATAAAGCTTGTTCCCAAAGCTTTTTAATTACGACAATATTTTGAAAGGACAACCATTAGCGCGATGTCAATAAATTGTTACTGTTATTCGGGGCCATTCTTTTTGTGAATTGGCGCAACAAGACAAAGGCATAAGCCAATTTAAAGCCTGTCTGCCACCCCGATACCCACATTGTTTGCGCGGAGGCCGATAAGTTAAATGAAAAGCAACTTTTGATTGTTCCCGCCTCGAACCGAACGTTCGAATCGAAAAACCGCCTTTTTTTAAACTGAATCGGCAATTTTTCGATGGTTTCAAACGCAAACAAGTTACAGAATTGTTCGCGACTGTAGATATATGTAGGTAAGATGCCGTGAATGTATCTATTTATACGAGGTTAGTTAAGATTAATATATGAAGCAGGATAGTACGATATTATTCTTTAAAAAACTAATAATACTAATTTATTTCGTCTCCTATTACTTGTCCCCAAGTAGGAGACGAAATAAATTAGTGATTGGTCTACTACCGGGGAATGGGAACCTATATTATAGATGCCGTTTCTACAACTTTTATTTCGCCGGATGAATTTCAGAGGAACAGTGGGCTCCTTCCCAAAATGTGCAATTGCGCCCTTGTCTTATTGAAAGTGTAATAGAAAGACCAAGCGTATTACATTTTCCATCGATTTTCCCTAAAATTATTTTATTTTCTGTTCTTTGACCGATATTAAAATAAAAACCGGGTTTCATCGAAATCGGTGCAGTGGTTTTTGTGTGAAAAGGCAATAAATCATGCACTCATCAATTTGCATGCAAACTTTTTTTACCTTTATAATATTACTCGTATTAAGATTACTCCAGTTACTTTAGGCAAATAAGTAAAAATTCGCGGTTTCTCTCAAAATATAAGACTTTATTCGCGACGTTATTGTACACCTACCACAGTTATTTTTGTGCAGGATTTAAAATGTTATTCAATGCGGGAAAGTCTGCAAAGTTGCCTTTTCACACCCCGGATGTTTTTATGAAACTTCTGTGAAAATTCCGACGCTGGGTGTTAAGTTTATGAAATGTGTTGGTTTTTCGAACAACGGAGAAGTATGATTATTTTTAATGTATAACTTATATAATAGTAGGTAAAAGAGGTTTTTATGAAGGTGGGGGTGGCGGTGGTGTTGGTTTTTTTTAGAAATTCAAGTGTAGAATAAACAATAGCATCCTTCATCAAGTTTTAATGATAATGGTGACATTTTTTTGGGCTAGCTATACTGTCTTCATCCAGTTCCAGAATATGAAAGGATTTTGACCGATTTTAACCTAAGTTTTTGAAACTCGTGAAAATTTGAACCTAGACAAAAGCACCTAAGATTTTGAAACTGTACATTATACATTTAATAATTAATGTAGAAGCGTGAGATGCCAAAAAAAAGAGTATGCAGTGAAGTGTGTGAAAGTGTGCGTGCAGTGTGTTGTGTTTTATTTAAGTTTATTTTTGTATATTTCTGTGTTCAATAAAGTGTTATCTATCTATCTATGCCATTATATTATAGTTAAGTAAGATCCTTAGGTTTTCACTAAGACAAACTCAAGCACTCGAGTGCGTGGGCTACAAAATCTATCTCAAGTTAATTATATTAATTAATATAAGGATAATACACATCCGTATTACAATATACAAACGATGATTAATTACACAATATCACGGAGTTATTCGGTTTTTATACCGAGGGTCGAGCCTACAGCCACAAAGATAGTTAATTTATTATCTTTTCATTCCGCGAAATAATGGTTCTCCGCTATAAAAGCTTTCAGAATTGACCTCTATAAAGTAATTTGGTCGATCAGGAATTCATGAGCATGCGTAATATTATTATGATCCGAGTATGTATGAGCATTTTTATATGCAGTAAGGTCCATTGATATTTTACAAGAATAGAAGTGTAAACATCTTATAACATACTGGTTTATGCTCGCGGCTTTGCCCGCATGGACAAATCCTTTCTTAGCGGAGGTCTACATCATAAATCCTATCTATGTTCCAAATTTTAAGCGAATCCGCTCAGCGGTTTGAGCTGTGCGTTGGTAGATCAGTCAGTCACCACTTTCCTTTTATTATATATTTAGATTGAAACGTGAAGATATTTAAGATATCCATTAAGGATTTTGAAAATAACTCTTGCAAGGAAATTAAAGGGTTTATTTCATTCCAATACCATTAACCCATGTTTTAAAATAAATTAGGTAGATTTTTCTTAAAGAACAACAATCACATTAATAAAAGTTGCTTGAGTCTATCATGTATCCATTACATTGTTAATGGCATGAAGAATCGGCCGTGATGACACCGCTATTAGTATTAGTTGTGGCTACATATCTTAAGCGGATACCTTTTTAGATTAAAACTCTTATTGCAAACTAATTTCTTGCTTTTATTTTAAGGGTCAACGCTCACTACACCCACCCGGCACCCACTCAGCACCGCCTCGCCTCGCGCGGTTGGTATTCTTTATATGGATTTGTATGAGCTAACGCTCACTACATCAACTCCGGAACGCCGCCGGATCACCTCGGCTGCGAGGCGTCCGCGCGCGGACGGCGGGTGGGCCGCGCGTTGACGACTCGCGGCTCGCATGCTTGCCTTGCGTTGGTCCCGAGTTGATGAGCAGGGTCGGATTGAGAGCATCACAAAATTATTGTCTTGGAAATTAAAATTATATTGGAACGAAGTTCCTTATCGCGCATTGTGAAAGGAGGCTAGACGGAAAAAAATCTTACCAAAAGTTGTCACGACACTTTTTGCTAGCCACTCAAACGTCCCGTCCGAAAAAAAGGTTAACTAGTAGAATACAACGCACTATGATAAATTTAAAATTCAAGATGGCCGCCACCAAAAAACCGCTAATTACTTATTTTGAAAGCGCTGCGTTATTTTTGTTGAGTGTAAACAGGTTTTTTGTAAATAATAAATCGTGTAAATCGTGGGAACTTCGTTCCATCCGGGTGTCGCTTGCCACCTCTCAAGTTTTATTTTTCCAACATTATACTACGATTTCTTTTTATTACGTTTTTTAGAATAGAAAAAGATGGGGGTTGTGGAGAGGGGGGAGAGGGATGGGGGAAGAGGGGGAGGGGGAAGGGAAGGGTGATGTTGGAGGGGGGAGGGAGGGGGGATGAAGAGGGGAATGGGAGGGATGCGGTGTGATGGGGGATGTGGAGAGGGGGGATGTGGAGAGGGGGTATGGGGGAGTGGGTGGGGGAGAAGGGGGAGGGGATGGAGGAGGGGGGTGAAGGGGGATGAAGAGGGGAATGGGAGGGATGAGGGGTCTCTATACATCCCCCCTCCCCACCCTCTCCCCCTCTTCCCCTTCTCCCATCCTCCTCCCCCCTCTCCCCCTTATCAGTTTTTTGGTGGCGACCTTTTTGGTCTTGAATGTATTCTACTAGTTAAGCCCCCCTTTCCCCCTCCTCCACTCCCCTTCCTCCCCTACCCTCCTCTTCCCAAAAATCGTTCCAAAAATCCGCTATAACTTTTTACCAAAAAATTAAACCACCAAAACACTTGTAGAAAATTAAACATGTAAAAGCAAAAAATGATACCAAGAAAACATTGAAATGAAAAATTAACAAACTAATGTTCGTAAAAGTGGCGTCCACTCGTTAATCATGCGGCGTACACGCGTTGACTGCGCGGGGTCCACCGGTTGACCGCGCGGCGTCCACCCGGCGTCAACGCGGCGTCCACCCGTTGACGACGGGTGGACGCCGCGGCGAGGCGGTGCTGAGTGGGTGCCGGGTGGGTGTAGTGAGCGTTGACCCTAATGCTACGTTTACGCAGATCGCGCAGAGATTGCATCCTACAAACTACGGAAACGAACCCCCGAAACGGAGAATTGGACTCAAGGAGTAGAACTTTTATTCTATAAAATATTGTCCTTACTGTCTTCATGTAAACACTCAAGACAGACCACAACCTTACCTGTCAATATGGTCCAAAGCAAAGCTCAAAGGGATATGCTGCCAAGTGAATTGAATCTGGGTCTCTTTGCCCGGTACCCTTTGGCAGCCACTTAGGAACTTTGTTCTGGGAATAATGGACCGGGACCGCATGTTATGAACTTCTGCCTGATACGGATGGAATGGCACAATATTACATTTAGCCGTATTGATCTATTTATTTATTTATTTATTTATTTATTTAATCAAAACGGTACCTATAATACCAATTACAATGATTACAATTCAAAGCATTATAATTATTACATTCACATAATAAAGACTTATTACACATTGCAATAATAAAACTAATAAAAGAACAAATACAATAATTAAACTAAAATCTATACTATTATATATCATATTATATAATATAATATAATAGCGAATGTGCCTATAATATTGTATAATGAAGATTTAATTCGAGAAAAATCTTTTCACATTATCTTTTTACAGATCTTTCGCTTCACAAAAACGTAAACACTCCGCCAATATGTTCATCCATTCATCAGCAAATATATCAAAACTAGGAGTGGCACATAAGAGGGTGTTAAGAGAAGAGAGCGAGCGCGGTATTGGCGAGTTACCCCTAGCTACAGTTCGAGCTGACGGCACCGCAAACAGTCTGTGCCTTCTATTACGGAGATAGTTGTTCGGGACATAGAGTGTGCACAACTTCTGATGCAGATCCGGGGCATCGATTTTACCACGAAGAATTTTACACATAGTGATCAGTTGATTTCTCTCTCGCCTGACCTTCAAAGAGTTATACCCTAAAGACCCCAGAAGAAATTTTGTAGGGTAAAGATAGGGGTAATATCCATTTACTCGCTTGTACAAGTAACGCAAAAATGCTTTCTGAACTTTTTCGAGCAGAAGGGCATATGTACTTTCATGTGGATTCCATACGCACATAGCTGCTTCTAGCTTACTGCGCACTAAGGCTCCAAAAATAAGGCGAATCACCTGTGGGTTGCGAAGATCTTTAGAGTTTCTGAGTATAAAACCGAGACGCCGGAAGGATTCCTTAGCTAAGGACAACATATGGTCATGGAAATTCAGCTTTCGGTCAAATATGACTCCCAAATCCTTAATTGTCGTTGAACGAGCCAGACTTACGCCGTTTAGTTTGTAATCAAAGTTTATTGGGTGCCGCATTCGACCGAAAGACATGGCACAACATTTTGAAGTGTTGAATTCCATGAGGTTCTTCCTGCTCCATTGGAATAAGGACTCTACATCCTCCTGCAAAGCAATGCATTCGGCATTGGATTTTACTTCGATGAAAAGCTTGAGGTCGTCGGCGTACAACAGACACTGTGAATAGTCCAGAATGGTAGGAATATCGTTGACAATCAACAAGAACAAGAGGGGACCCAGTATTGACCCCTGACTGACTCCAGAACGCGTGTGATAGGGTCCAGACTCATAAAGTCCGAGTCTGACAAACTGCTGGCGGTCTTTTAAATAATTTGCAAGTAACAATAGCAGTTTTGGGGCAAAGCCTATGGCGTGGAGTTTTGCCAGCAATATGTCGTTATTGACCCTATCAAAAGCTTTTCTGAAGTCAAAATAGAGAACGTCTATTTGGGAACCCCGATCGAGTCCGGCCGATATGAACTCAACAAGTGTCAAGAGATTTGTATCCACAGATTTTTTGGGTCTGAATCCGTGCTGCTCTTGGCAAAGGTATTTATCGACTTGTGCGTAAATATATGTGTGGATTATGCGCTCAAAAATCTTTGCCGGAGCCGACAAAACAGCAATTGGCCTATAGTCCTCAACACTAGTTCTATTCGAACACTTTGGTATAGGCGTAACTCTGGACAGCTTCCATTGAGGCGGGTATTGACCGGTCTTCAGCGCCAGATTAAATATGTGCGCGAGGGGAACACTAAGCCACTTGCTCGCTTGCTTTAAGACCGCAGAAGGAATGGAGTCCGGACCGACAGAGCTACTTTCTTTAAGTTTCCGAATGGCATTTCTGACATCAATTGGCATAATGCGAGAGATGTTGACGTAATTACTGACACCAAGACTACTAATAGAGTTTGCGGCCAAGTTTAAGTCAAGAATAGGCGCTCCAGGAAGGAAAACGCTAGAGAAAAAACTTGCAAATCCCTCCGCTGCAGCCACGCCTGACAAAGCCTTACCCTCATACGTTACATTGGGCTCAAAGCCTCCCCTAGAGCGTAGGCTAGAAATATGACGCCAGAACTCGCTCGGATTTGATTTAATATTGTTCTCGATAGTTTGCATATATAATCTATGCGCTAAAGCTGTCTGTTGTTTAAGACTAGTGCGTAGGTTTGCGAATTTTTGATAATCATCGGCACTGTTTGAGTACTTCCACTGTGCATGCAATCTGTTTTTACGGCGAATGTCGTTTATAATCCTGTTGCAAAACCAGACAGGATATCGTCTGACTCGACATTTACTACGGACTTTTTTAGGCATACACTGATCGAAGCACGCATAAATAATATCATAGAAATTGTTTGTTGCCTCGATAACATTTTCGGAAAGTAAAACCGGGTCCCACGAGCTATCAGATAAGAGAGAAATCAAATGTGTAAAATCGCACTTCTTAAAATTCCAGTCCTTAGAAGAATTAATATTAGACGGTTCGATAAGGTTAAAATCACGAGTAACATAAAGTTTTAACTCTATATCTAACGGTGGATGATACGCGTCAGGCGATACCAGGCCTTCGGTGGATGTGACTAGCACCTCTCTTGTCCCACCACCCTCTCTGACCAACACTACATCTAACATACCACCGTGCGTATTTATCACGTTATTCTTCTCTACTAAACCACAATATGACAAGAAATATAAATAGTAACTGTTGACATTTACAGACGCACTGTTCAGATTTATATCTCCTAATATAACAACTTGCCCTTTTAGGGACGATAGAACTTGCTCGACTCTACAAAAAAATTGCATGTAATCATGATCACTAGCAGTTGGTTTTATATAGACCACACATATGTAAAAAGGATGTCCATGCCATGAGAATTGGGCCCAGATGTCTTCACCACTATCGGTCTCCAGGTTTCGTCGCCTGTATAGGTATATAGGTGATCGAGCGGCGATCGCGACACCACCACACGGTGTAATTCTGTCTCTCCTCAAGATTTTCCAGTCGCCGCACACGAGCTCCGAATCTTCGACAGAGACGTCAAGGAATGTCTCCGTAACCGCCACGACCGAATGCACTGTTAATGCCAAGTTGTTTCTCCAAGAACGTAGTTTAGATTTCAAGCCACGCACATTCTGATACAAGACATTCAGATTAAATAGCTTGTTTCCTTGCACTGACACGAAAGGACCGATCGGTCTTTGTAGGCTTCATAGTGCTAAGGTCCTGGTTCGTACTAACGGTCGTCCTGGAAGATCTGTTGTTTTGATCTGGTCGGTACGGTATCCAAGCTTTAAACCTAGCATTGATCGGCCATGCATCCGCTGAAAGACAAGCTTCGTAATCTGCTACGGGAACACTTATCTTATAGGATTTATATTCTCCTCTAGGTTTTAATTCTATGTTAAAGTGGTCGTAAATGGATATCATTATAAACTCTTTTGCAAAAAAAAACGGGCACTTTGATGATTTCTCTGCTTCAATGAAGAAGAACAAGAAAGAGGTTTTATTAATTTGACGATGCATTGACTTATCATTTACAAACATCCTGGCATGATTATTAATGTTCCAAATTTAAAATTTGAAATTAAAAAAGAAAAATACTGATTATATAGTGAAATTGCTATGCTTTTTGGCGCGAATTGATGGGAATTGCTGTAACAATTTTATTACAATTTTAAAACTTTTTGAGTATTTTCTGCAAATTAAACAATTATTCTTTCATTCCACAATAAATACCACTTTTTGATATGAGCGATAAAGCGATAAAGGCCGGTAAAATAAGCCCTACTTGAAGAAGGTTGTTCGCAAACTTACGTGGCTCAACGGCTAAATTATGTGAGCCGTTCAACTGTCCAGAGGACATGACAACGATATCAAGAGACCGGTTTGGTTAAAAGAAGACCCGGCTCGGGAAGAAAACGATGCACAGAACCAAGAGACGACCGCTTTTTGGTGAGTCAGGCGTTGCGGAATTGTAAGGCGTCAAGTGTGGACCTTAAAAAAACCTTGAAGAAGTAAGAGGAGTAGAAGTGAGCTTGTGGACGGTTGAAGGAGGCTTTTGGCTGCCAATATCAAAAGTTACCGCCCGGCTCGAGGCCCTAAATTACTCCGTGAGCACCGTGTTGCTCGACTTCAGTATGCTCGAAACTGTGCTTCATGGACTATGGAGGACTGGAATAAGGTATTGTTTTCTGATGAAGCTAGAATCTCTTTGTGTGGAGAGGACCGACGCCGGCGAGTGCTGCGAAGACCACGGGAACGCTATGCGGAAGTGTGTTTCGAACAAATCACTCATTATGGCGGAGGCTCCGTTATGTTTTGGGCAGCAATTAATTCGAAGGAGCGTACGGAGTTAGTTTTCTTAGAAGGAGGAACATTAAATGCACACCGGTACATAATGGAGGTCCTAATTCCACATGCACAACCCGCATTGACTGCACTTGGGGAAGATTCCATTTTTATGGACGACAATGCCCGCCCGCACCGTTCTGGTGACGTGGAAGCTTACATGCAAGAAGTTGGGATCCGTCGTTTAGATTGGCCAGCTCGCAGTCCTGACCTCAATAGAATCGAGCATGTCTGGGATGTTCTAAAAAGGCGGGTAAGATCAGTGCAACCTGCTCCAAAAAACATCAGGGAGCTAAAAAGAGTAATTGCTAAAGAGTGGGAACGTATTCCTCAAAACGTAATTAAAAACATCGTAGAGAGTACGCCCAGAAGGATTCAAGCTGTGATTTTGGCAAGAGGAGGTCACACTCGTTACTAGGTTTTTACAGTTGTAAATGTATTTAAATAAAAAAGTAAAAAATCTTCTTGTCTTTATTGCCGGCCACTTGTTATTGTGTGGTCGTGTACGTCGGTTTTGAAAAAAATCAGCAATTTAAATACAAAATTGCCAAAATTCACGCTTATTTCACATGATTATTACACGATTAGGTACGAGTATAAGTATACAAAGTGTGTCAAACAATTAAATATTTTTAAACTAACACAAATCTTCCTTAGAAAGTAAGTTTCCTTAGGTGCCCGTTTTTTTTGCAAAAGATATATACACATACAATTTGATACGTTATTATAAAAGAAAGGTGATTTTCAAATTTAGGTACTCTAGGAGGACTTTATCTTGCATTCAAAGTATTTCTTTTCATGGAGTCTTCAGAAATTATAATCAATCCTTTTCATATTATTCGATACTGACTAAATTGGCTACTACTACCTGACAAACCACCTACCTACTGTTACTACCTACTACTGACTGTCTGTCATGAGAAAGCTTCACGATCCCGAACTTATAACAATTTTTATTGTGGGAGCGACCTTAAAATTGTTTTGTTTATATCTCAGATCAGAAGAATACTAGACGTTTGATGAACGAAAGGAAATTAGTATCGAATAAAGATCGATCATAATTACTTAAGACACAAAAAAATATTATTAATAACTATGGGTGGTATGAAATTTCAACACATTCAAATTGGCAAGTGGATGATGTTATGCATAAACTTTTAAACACAAAATCCAGCTACAGAGACATTTTACTAGAAAAACATCCCATAGGTATTCAGCTCATGCTCATGTTTTAAAAGAGATAAATATCCGCGAAGTGTACCAAATCCTGACACGTAGCAAGAGTTTCGGGGCGTACGTAAAGTCAGAGGGTAAATAATAAATATCCACGCAGAAGGGTTGGACCAGTGATGGATGGTCCACTTCCTACGTATTGGGACCTTTTGACAAAGAACTTCAGGGTTCATGGTCCATGCTTGTTTTGTGTACATTGTTAGGCATACTTTTATTGTAAAGGTCAATTTTTATGGAAGCCTACATGATGATGTTAGATGGCTACGAACCCAAAATATTGATACCTACTGATGATATTAGACAGTTGCAATGTTAACAAACGTGGCACTTCAGACTTCAAGCAGCTATTTATTTGCTTTGATAAGTAGGTATTTAGATAGGAATATTTAAAAAGATTACTATCGTTAAAATATTGGTCTAGAAGAATCATTATTGTGACTTATTATTAGCAGTTCTTTCTGGTATGGAAAAAAAGAAACTATTTTATTTCTTGCACACAAAAGAATTCTGTCCTCAAGCTCTTAGTTTTAGTAGCTTTATAATATAGTAGTCACTTAGTTTGTTCTTGACGTCAAAACCATTACCAAATCGTAGTTTCCGCCTAAATTCTTTCCTAAAAGCTGTATTTAACATTTCTCATGCATAAAGACTTCGTCAGTTCATTTCAAGCAGGTTTGAAACATCTGCTATGCGCTCCGATGGCCGATTTGTATTTAATCCTATGCTTCTGAACATTCGAGAACGATAAGCTGCGAGAACAGTATCCGATACCTAGTTGATCGCTCTAGGGATGGACGAATAGGGTCGAGTATCGATGCTCTATAATATTTTTTTGATAGCTTTTAATAATATCCTAATAGATAACTAACACCAGCAATAAGAAAAGTCCCTATTTATTTTTTACTATTTCGTGGTCAAGTTGGTTACTTTGATTATTATTAGAATCCAAGTCGATGTCATAGAATCCAGTAATGTTTAGTTGGATTACAAGGGCATAATATTGAAAATGGATATTACAATTTTCATAAAACTGAAGTTGAATTCAGTATCTATTCCATTAAATTTTATTTTGTCTCAGCTTCTTCAACTTTGCTTTTCCACTAAATTTATTATAAATCGATCAATCCATGATCCTCTGGATTTTTAAAAAATTATTTAGTAGAAAAACAAAGATGCTGATGGATTTTTTTAATTATCTCATCTTATTCAACATTATAGTATTTAAAGGCTTAAATGAAACTAATATCAAATTGGTTAAATAACTAGGAACGGTTTAAACCAATCAGTTATTTAGCCCATCCGCAAATACGGAACATCACTACCAGTGTTTACCGAAGTCCATCGCAATTGAAACTTTAATTATTGTTTTAGTTTACACAGCAGACCATCATAGCAGATCATACTCCAATGCAAACATGAGAGCTGTGGATTATATAGATAGAGATTTATATAGAAGATAATATATATAGATAGGTCGATATGAGGAATACAGGAATTTGAAATGCAGATTATAAAATATTTATAGGGGTTTTCATCTCTGAGCTTTTATGATTTTGGTTATAACATTATGTAGTTCAAGTGTATGTTATGGAATAAAAAAAACAACAAGTGTGCCTGGCATTTTACTCGCTGAAAAGTAACTGTAGCCTTTGAGTTATACACATACTTACATGGTACATATAATAACGCCTGGTTTCTGTTATTAGGGTAGGCAGAGACTATTTTCCGGCACTCAGTACGATCCTGACACACCTCTTTCGCTTCCTATGAATGAGTTGTGATGTGTGTGTGTGTGTGTGTGTGAGTTTAGTTCCTAGTTTAGGGACCATAAGCTATCTACAATATAGATTAGAATAGAATAGAATAATGCTTTATTGCAAACCAAAAATATACAAAAGAACTTATTACTATAATATGTAGATTCCACATACAAAATTTAAGCACAATCAAAGGTGCTATTTCAAATAGTAATACTAGCTAGTGCCCAGCGGTCTTACCCTAATAAGTAGGCTTTGTGTTATTCCATAGACTAAGCTACCTAGAATATGGATAATTATAGCACAATTTGTTGAGCCGTTTCACACACACTCATTCAAATTATAATGATTTTTCGTATTTAAAAAAAACTAACTACCTACTAATAAATTTTCAATATTAGTTGGATACCACTGAATATTTTTAGGGTAAACACCATGTAAAATGCCAAAGTGGCATATAAAGCCGTGTTCTCACTAACCAACGCGCCGCCGCCGCAGTCACCTATGACTCTATATTAATATTTTCTCAGAAGTGCGTCATGCATCAGCTCGTAGACGGCACCACTTCCGGTAATGGAAACTACCATTATAAATTTCCTATGCTATTGAAAAATGCAGTATCTAAACTCAAAGTCTAGGCATAATTATTATAGGGGCCGCGGATGAGTGCTTCGGCGTACCCGCTGCCCCGGCATTATGGCGTCCCACAGGAACACCCCCAGGTTTTTAGTGGGTATCCCCGGCGCGCCCATCTTCGGCGCGGGAGTCCCACATACTGCCCTGCGCCCCCCGGCGTGGGGTGATGATTCGTAACGCATTTTTCTGGGGTCAAAAAAGGGCACAACTACAATACACACGTCCACAACATCACAACCGGTTGTGATGTTGTTGTCATCACAACCTTCATAAAAAAATATTACATCTTGATTGTTTTCAATCGATTGGAAAAAAAAATTGAAAATAACTGTCATTTTCGTAATATTTCAATGTAGGCTCTGTATTATTGGTATAAGTACTCTTTATCTTCATCTAACTCTATTTGTAAAAAGTGGAACCTTCAACTCTTTCAAAGACTGATGTAGCTAAGAGCTTGTCACTGCGAAGACAAGGGACATCGATATTTC
This sequence comes from Hemithea aestivaria, assembly GCA_947507615.1. Classification (NCBI taxonomy): domain Eukaryota; kingdom Metazoa; phylum Arthropoda; class Insecta; order Lepidoptera; family Geometridae; genus Hemithea; species Hemithea aestivaria. The sequence goes on from OX382335.1 coordinate 11,393,179, forward strand.
CTTTAAAAAGGCTTTTCTTTAAAAAGACGTATTTATAGAATGGATGGTGACCCCTCTAATGGGGCGTGCCCTTTGTGGGTTTGATTGAAAGCAATTTTATGTTTTTATTTTGAAGGGTGAAATTATATACCGACATACGACAAAATATACGATACGATAAAAATCATGGTCGCTATGACCAAGGACATTATTCACACACACGCACAGAGTGGACATCATGTATCAATAGCTGGCTAGATGTGGCGCAAAATAGATAGACAGATAACGCTTTATTGTCCCCAAATTAACAGAACAAAAAATATCTGACATTAAATTAATAAATTTGAAAAGTATTACAATTGGCGGTCTTATCACTATTGCGATCTCTTCCAGACAACCAAGCAGTAAAGGAAAAATTATATTAGACTGACGGTGGTTATAAAGATCGATCGCTAGATCCTAAGGAATGAAAGAGTTTGGGAGACTTACCCAGCAGAGGGACCATTTTTATCAAAAATGATTTAAAATAAGTTATTCAACATCCCATTCAAATTTGAACGAAATTAGGCGAGTAGTTTTTATGTTATGTAACAAAAAGTTAGACTTGCCCCCTTGGTTACTGAAAGTGAGCTTGAAGTGATTTCTTAATCACTTTTTCGTGTTAAGACGCCTTTCTTTTACCACTCTTGTCTTTGCGTGAATGCTTCGCTTTAACATAGTTCCTATTTGCATTAAAAAATCGTAGCATGACTCATAAGTATTCTCATTTCCACAAATAAATAGTTTCCAGAATAACCACAGCTAACTCGTACCCAGTTTAGCAATAAATCAGGTATTAGTTGGCGCGACAGTCGTTAGATCGCCTCACTCGATATACCGCCGTACATGGCACAAGTTTGTCAATTTACTCGCGTTATTAGATAGAGGATGTGCGGAATAGAAGAGCCGTAGGAAAATCGTCTGTTTCCCAAATATATTACCATTTTTCGACCTATGGGGTATTAGCTAATTCACATCCACTAAGATTGATGTCCACTTTAATGAGAATAAGAATTTGTTTATTCATAGATTTCAGGTACATAATATCAGATCTTAATGTAATGCATTGTTCTGCCGAAACCTGTCTTTTCCAGACGTATGAATAATACATAAATACAATAATGTCTTATAGCTAAGAATATATAATGCCTTTAGTTACATTGTATGGAGTATGTATGACTATTTATATTTTGTATTCAAAAAATTAATGTGCATTACTTGCTCAAACCTTCTCATTAATATTAGTAAAGTAACAAAGCCAGTAATGTACGTTAAAGTGGACATCAATCTTAGTGAGTATGGATTGGCCAATAGCCCTGCTGCTTTAGAAAAACTTAACAAAATTAAAAAAATATCTACTTTTCAAGTCGTAAGTTAGTAAGAGCGTAGGACGTCCACCCACAAGGTGGACAGACAACCTTATAAAGGTCACCGGAAGACGGTCGGTTCCAACCGGTACATATGGAAGTCCAAAGGGGAGGCCTATGTTCTGGAGTGGACGTCCTACCGCTGAGATGATGATGAGTGAGTAGGTCCGTGCGATTGCATAGATTAGATTCATTTTAAAAATTCTAAATGCTAGTTTACTTAAATGCTACGGCTCTTCACTTTTAGCACAGTGTCTAGTTGGGCAAAATATGTTTTTCTTGCTGGCAACATTATTTGGACGTGTTCTAGGAATTTGTTGGGTTGATAACTGAATTATGTGATACTACTAGTCACGTCCTATTTTATGGTTGTTTTATCACAAATAAGTGATCATTGTACCTATGTCATATTAAATACTTCAAAATTATCAAATTCAAACCATTGGTTTAAGCATTTAACAAAAACATCACAACATTCCTCACAAAACATTGTCAAACTACTACACTTTTTGTTTGCTCCAACAATGTTTATGCTTTCCATACCCTATAGAAAGCACGTACAACAAAACATAATATCAAAATTGACAATATTTTTTTAATGTTGTCATGCTTTTGTTGAATGTTTAAACCAAAACCACCACACGCACGCGCTTTCCACGCGCTTTAGTTAAACAAAATCATTTTAATCTGCACCTGCTAGTCTCAAAAAATGTACCTTATACCATGAAAAGACTAGTGATATAACAGTGGTCGACCTCTATTCTCTACCTATTTTTAATTGTGATCCTAAAGTGTTAAACATGTAGGTATGTCAAATTTTGGGGAATTTTAAGTATTTTCTCATTTAATATTTTTGAAAAATAATAGCACAATAAATATACATGTAGTAGCACAAAGGAAAAGGTTTCCCTGAAAACTGAAATACGGGGTAATTTGGCGCACAGAAAACACTGTTTTGATAGAATAAACCGTTCATAAAATGCAAGCTTGCACTGCAACCGCCGGACATGCCGACGTATTCAAATGAGATACCAACAATAATAATAATATTATTGTGGTGTTTTATTTCGAATTCTTAACATTTTTAAGGATGATTCAGTACGAATTTGTCAAGCTATTAGTTAGTGCTAACAAGTTGGATTTGTCTGATTCACATGCGATGAGTTTTATGTTTATCTTTAATTAACTTATGCTTGCGGCTTCGTCATTGATGCAAAATCTTTTCATGACGGATAGCTATTAATTATTATTATTGGAATTTAGTTCAAGGGATTTGTGCCGCTTTGACTATTGCTGATCTATTGTGACGCCCTCTTGAGCTATAGTTCGCTCCCTAAACCCGTAGCTTCTAAGAACTTCCAGATCTTCAAGGTGGTGATTTGTTGTATCTCATCGGGGAGCATCATTTGTCGTCCTAGATGGATACTTCTGTTGAACATGAGTAGGCCGCAGCTACAGAGGATGTGCATTGCGGTTTCCTCCTCCTCTTGGCAGAATCTGCAATCTGCCTTTTGGACAAGCCCCATGTTTATTATGTGTTTGTTGAGTTTGCAGTGACCGGTTACGGACCTCTATGTGACGGATATCTATGTTACATTATTTATTAACTTAGTAGATAAAACTCTGTGCTAATTTTCAACTTAATCCGTTCAGCAGTTTGAGCAGCGCTTTAATAGGTCAATTCTTGTTAAGGCTTTTCTTACACACATCCAAGTTTAAATCCACATTTAGCTTTTAAAACGATTTAAATAGAAAAAAAAAACTCAAATTATTTGAAGAGGTATATTGCCTACATATTTGGTCCATTATCTCATAACTCAATCATTTATTGATTATTTGGACTTGTCTGAAAAGGAATCGCTTGATTTTCTTCGTGTTGATTCGTAATACTTCCTTACATTAAAAAAAAATTTCGACTGGAAAATTCAAATTACAATTGGTTATCATAACATCTTTCCTAAATTTCAGCTTCATTTTCCACTTTTTTCTATAGAAACATTTTTGTGTAAGGAAGCCTGAAAACAAATTGCCGGTTTCAATAAAAACACGCTTCCAAAACATCGGTTACTCAATACACCATTAGGGTGAATCCAATCTTTTTGTAAAACCACGCCGGTATAAAATATTAATTATGTACACTCCATGGGTTAAACCTTTCTTGAATATGGCGCGTAAAGCCTAATGATAATGGGACCAACCCTTAAAAGGATTAAAAGTGTATGGGATGGGTTGTAATGTAAATATGGGTATATTAAGGCTTAGTTCACATAACAAACGTTGGCAACGAAATGTAAAATGTGGCGATCTAAATACTTGTGTGTAGGACTTAAAGGCATTATAAACTAAAGCCCATGATTTAGAATATCTATTGAATGTCTGAGTTTGTTTTAATTTTATGTTGTATGGTATATAATTGATGATAGACTTTGGCAAAAAGACTTTTAACACTTATTTGGTAAAATAAGTAGTAACATTGGTGTACTGAAACCGCAATAACAGACATATATAGTATAGATTGGCCGCTCAACCTATAATAATAATTATTGTGATTTAACTCTGACAGTGTTAGTAGGTTAAACTTTTCTGTTGGCGTAGACATAAAAAAACAATCAAAAAAATAAATAAACATTTTAATGTTACAATTTTTTTAATACTCGTAGATAAAAAATTTTTTTTTTTTGTAAAGTTTCGATTTATTTTCGCTCTTTTAAAACAAATATTTATGTCTATTTACCTTACCTATATAAACGATCAAAAAGTAAGAGATAAAATTGATTTTCTTAACGGCATAATCCGATAACTAAAACTCACTGGAATTTAATTCTGAAAACAAAAAGAAAGCGGTAAAATCCGACCATTAGCGATTAATCCCTGAAAGATGATCCGCTTTTAACTTTTAATTTTTATCTAAAGTTTCTTTCAATTAGAAGTTCTGATGAATAAACTTTAGAAAATAGAGAAAAAATCTCTCAAAATCCGTTGAATGCTTTTAAATTTTTTAATGCTTATTATATTGATTTTTGTTTATATTTCTCATCGCCTTTAAAAGATGTACTTTCTGTTCGATCTCGATAATAATTTTGTATTTTTCTAAAGTTACCTACTTATATAGTTGGGGATGTTTATTGACATCTCGATAAGACATCATTGGGCCGCTTTACCCAACCCTTATCTAGAGTTCGCATCGACAGGATACAGGGTAAGGAGCTAAGGGTTAATTTGATTAAGGTCCTGATTACGAATCAATGACAGTCTATCTATTGAGAAAACTGTGGACCTTCGTCTATGTCTCGCATGATGTAAGAGATACAGGAGTTAGTTAACTGAACCCACTGAATAAATTAAACGGGAAACAGCCATGATTCCCAATACCTAATAATCTAATGGGTTAACGATTATTGGTCTATTTTAACTAATACTGCTATGAGCTACTCGTGTATCCAAACTCATATTATTATGACTAGCTGACCCGCGCGCACTTCGTAGCGCGTGACAGTAAATTATTCATATATTAATGAATTTGATACAGACCATTTAATTCGATTTCCAATTCCACGGAAAAGAGGGATTCAATTTACGGGTTTTCTGCGACTTAATGGGCGTAGAATTAGTAAAGGCTGGCAAACCTTGCCAATATGTAACTACGATCGAATCACCTACTATTCAAAATGTCTATTGGACGTTTCGCCTACGTTCATAATAACTATTGGTTGAAATCAATATTGGACGATTCGCCTACGGTTAACTCAGCTACGGTCGATTGAGCTATGGTTGATTAAACTATTGGACGATTTGCCTATTTTTGACCGAACTAACGGACCGTTCACGTATTTTTAGACCACGTTTCCGGCTGCTAGTCAGGTATGACAGCTAAAAAATACTTGTTTATAGTACAGAATTCAGAAACGTGTTGTTTTTATTATGCCACTTTGCCATGATGAGGTAGATGAAAGAAGATGCCAAAATGCCTGAAGATGCCATGACACAGGATAAATAATTCAGTAATAAGAAAAATATCTGGCGCTTCGCCGGCCGCTGCCGCGGCACGCTCGCTTCGCTCGCTCGGCTCGCGCATTGTGGTCACTGTTCAAACCTAACCTAACCAACAGATTTCGGTTTGCCCTGAATACTGTACTAAAAACACGCGTAGCAAAGAATTTATAAACCGTAGGTGAGTCGTCCATAGTTGAATTAACCAATACATCAAATGAACATTGGCCGAATCGCCCATTAGTTCACATGCCCATAGTTTAATCAACCGCAGGCGAGTTGCACTGTAAGCGAGTCGTCCAATATGTGAAATGAACTTATGCGAATCGACCGTAGTTATATCGACCGTAGTTATATCGACCGTAGTTGAAACGACCGTAGGTATTATGAAACGTAACCCGTCCATGCGGGCAAAGCCATGAGAATAAGCTAGTGACTGATGTATCTGTATAACGTACAGCCTCAACCGCTAGATGGATTGGGTTGAAATTTGGAACATAGAAAGGTTTCATGACGTAGACCACTGCTAAGAAAGGATTTTGCCGTGCGGGCAAAGCCGCGAGCATAAGCTAGTAAATAATATTATGAAACATTTTTTGTGAATAATACTTAGATTTCAGAGACGTCCTGGGATAAGTCCCAGAACTATCGTTATACCTATACCACAGTACAAATTAGAACGGCAATAAATTACCACTTACACATATAGTACATCAAGATTAAATACAGTAAACAAAAATATATCAAATTATCATTTAAATCAGAAAAACTAATAAAAATACGGAATAATAACAGCTTGATTCCGTACAGTTACTCTTGACTTTTTTCCGCGTCATTTAATGGTGATCTCTTTATGTAGACTTCCTCTGCAGGAGATCGGCTAGTACCCCAACAGTGTCAGTTATTCTGCCGCCTGAACAGTGATGTGCAGACATTACTGTGCTTCGGTAGGAGGGCACTGTGGCTAGTGAAATTACTGGGCTGAAGAATCTTAACATTTTATGACTCAGCAGTGCACCCAGAATTTAACCTTCGTTAAATCCCAGCGTTATCTCTTACCATCAGGAGAGCATCTTGCTCATCTTCTTACATCGTTGTATAAAAAAAACTAAAATGAAATTTTCTGAAATGAAACTATCATATACCTACGTACTCAAACTATTTATTATAATATATCTATCAAATTGCACCTTTCAGCTCCATCATCAGACTTCAGATCACTTCCATGTCATAAAATTATTGCATTGTCATCCGATTCCCGGTTTGCAAAATTTCTGCTCAATCGGGAACTGTGACTGATAGGTAGAGTGCTTTTCACAAAAGGAGTTCTTTTTGCGGGGCGCCACTATCGCAAATTTTAAAAGTTAGCATATTAAATAACTTTAGAATCTTCGATGTATCCTTCTGCAATCTTGTTACACTTCTAGCCACCATGGCGTTTAAGAACTGTAATATCAGCGCCTGAGTCAGCTAAGAGTGTTGCTGACGTCCGCCTCAGGCAATGCCCAGTGTAAAGATGGGAGTCCGGAAGCTGAAGAAATTTAGCAATCGTTTTTGGCATATCACCGATTTTATTGATGCCTATGGGCTGTTTTTTACTTTTTCCATTATCATAATGTAAGAAAAATCTTGAAGTTTTTGTATTAGCGGGTCGTAATGCCATATACTTGTCCACCACATTCACATATTCTTCACTAATGACGAATGATCTGTCGATTTTAGTCTTTGTATTCAATAATTTTACTAATATTAATTTGTCCGAATGCTTTTCAACGTCGTTTACCTTAAGATTCAACAATTCATTTGAGCGGCACGCACCATTTATGCCAATAATTAATACAACCTGTAAAAAATAACAATAATTTAGTTTACTTATTTTTAGATAGGTACAGTTAGATAGGTTTTCTTTGAAATAAATTAGCTTTTGTATCAATTTACTTACTTTTAAAGCGAGGTATTTACTGTCTGGTGCTTCATTCAGAAATTTTTCTATTTCAAGGTCACGTTTCGTTTTCAAGACAGCTTTTATCATAGAAAAAATGCTCCATAATGTAGAATAGAATAGAAAACTCTTTATTGTTCACACAAATAAAATAATATAGCTTAGAACTAAGATTACACAGAAATAAGTGTACTGGATGGTGGTGTAATGTACTGGATTTTCTTGTTTTAGATAGTTCCATGAAATATGATAGTATCACGGTCTCGGAATATGTTTTTGCATTTTTTGAGAGGCGCCAATTATTGAAGGATTCGTACGCCTTTACATATTTCACTTTAGATTTTTCAGGCAAATAGCTGAACTCGGCATTCGAAACTTGTTCTTTCAACTTTTTTGGCGTAAGACAACTACCTTCATCACTGGGGTCACTCATTTCTTTGTAATTAAACAGACTATTAGATCACAAATAGAAATTTGCAAAAGTTTACAACTTAAGTTGAAAATATTTAGTTGAATCTTTACCAAGAGGTTTAGAACCAAATGGAAAATGTGTTGTGAACACCACTGTCGCAAGAAAAATGACAACTATAAGTGCCATCTCACTTACCTCATACAAAAGAGAGAGACAAAGATGGCATTTATCGATGACGTCACAACGCATTCTCCATTTGACTGTAAACTCTAAACTTCTACGTCCCGCCATTTTGTATTTTTTTATTTTTATTAAAAGAGTTGCGTTCGAAATTTGTGTGTGTGACATATTTATGAAAAACAAATTGTAATAATATTTAAAAAAAAAAAAAACTCACGACTTATTATTCTATAATAGTATTTTATTTAAAATATTATTGAAAAAATACAATTTATAAAGTTAAAATTCAATAAATAACATTAAAAATTATGTGCATCTCAGTTAAATAAAAATTGTACACAAATAAGTTTCAGAACACACCAACTTCTTCATAGCCAATAAAATTGTGTTCGAAATTCAAATCACTTTGCCTCTCTACTCTCTAGAGAGCAAAAACGGCTTTTGCTCACTGAAATCGATGACCAAAGACTCTATCAAGGTGCAGACGGGCAAAAATATTATAATTTTTATTACGAAAAGTGTATGTTTAGCTCGCTCTGAGCGGTTAGGAAGTTTAAACATCCATTACAATAAGTGCGCGAGCAGCTAGCTGCGAGCGCCGAAAAAAAAAATTTATTTCAGAAATATGTGCGAAATTCGTAACTCTACAATGCTTCTGGGGGTACTTTGGCCCCCTGCCCCCCCCCCCCCCCTAAAGCTTAAACATCCTTTATAATATGTGCGCGAGCAGCTTGCTTAATGACTGGGGGGGGGGGTGGCTTGGCCCCTTGCCCCCCCTCCCTAAATCCGCCTATGATTATCTATAACACAGATAAAAGGTTCTATAATAATCATTGCAAAATTTTACTAACATTATAAACGTGACAGTTTGTGTCTGGATGTATGCCTAAATGGGTGTGAACAGATTTTATGTCTGTATGTCTCCGGATAACCAGTGATTTTTACAAAAGATCCCCCTAGATGGAGCGCCACAATCGCGTGATTTTAAGTTAAAATATCTACAGATTTTTAACAATTCATAATTTCTCATATTTAATTTCTCAATTAAATAGGTACATAATATTTAATTAATCTAACAAATAAAAAATATATAATAAATGAAGTATTCACAGTAATTATAAATCTATTATTTAGTTCCGCTAGGTTACGCGGGACTTCTTTTCTAAAACTGTTTGCAGAATAAACGATATTTCTTTTTCTTAGGACATTAGTTCCATTATTTTCCGTGGCGCTAGCTTGTATGAAAAATAATTTACTTTTACAATGAACTGTAAATGAATTTTTCTATTTATCTTCAGATGATTTTACATGTTTTAGAAATTAAAAATAAGCAGCAAAAAGATATTTATTACTGATATTTACACGCATCATGCGCACATTAGATTATTTTCCGCTGGCGCTGATTCATTTGAGAAATAAGTTACATTTACTAATTTAAATGAATTCTAATTTGTTTGGCTACTATATAGCATCAAAGTACTCGTCAAGACGAATCAAATGAGCCCAAACTCGATGGGGTTTTTTCTTTTAATCACGGAGTTCCTATGGCCACCTTCCAGCTCCGTTTCGGACCCTGGTTACTATATAGTATCAAAGTACTCGTCAAGACGAATCAAATGAGCCCAAACTCGATGAGGTTTTGTCTTTTGATTACGCGGTTCCTATGACTACCTTTCTTGTTTATTAGCATTTTATATGCGAATCTTTAGATTGATATAACTCTTTTATTTATGAACCGATTTGACTAAAACCAAGACTAAGGTTCAAGTAGAGAAAACTGCAACGTATTAGTGAAAATTTTATTCAAATCGGTGGTGTTGTTTAACCACACCAGTGACACAAACTATTTACAAATTTAGCCCAAATTAAACTAAAGGTCAACCACAAGTTTACAGGAACACCGATAGATGGCGTCTGTAGCGTTTTTGGCACTATTTTTTTTTGAATTGAATTTACTTTATATTCTATTACTTTTATTTCGAATTTTTGATGTAAATTAGGGGCGATGTGTCTGATATAAATGATTATTATTTATTTTATTATTTTATTTTACGTTTCCCTAGGAAAAATTGACAAAATGTTTTACGAATTAGATCGCGCAAGCGACTTTTTCGCGTCGTTTTGTTCATATGCGTATTTTCACAGTTTACCTTAGTAAAGGATCACAATGAATGGGGAGAAATTTCCATTCTTATTATATGTATGGATAAAAGTGTTTGTCTGTCCCCTCTGACTCTATCTGTCTCTGTACTTACTCTTCGCTTAAACCGTTAGACCAATTTAAAAATTAAATCTAAATATATAAAAGGAAAGAGTGACTGACTGACTGATCTATCAACGCACAGCTTAACCGCTGAACGGATTGAGTTGAAATTTAGAACACAGATAGGTTTTATGACGTAGACCTCCGCTAAGAAAGGATTTTGCACGCGGGCAAAGCCGCGAGCGTAAGCTAGTATTTGATATGGTGAAAGTTGGGAAAATAGCGTGGGGTAATGTTTGTTCCATATTTAATCCCACGGGATATTTTTTTACTGCGAAGCATTACTAGTTACGTAAGTATATTATGTTTTTAAAAATGGTTACATTTTTTTAAAAAAATACGTTATATTATAAAAATCCGTTTCTGATAGAAAAAATATCAACATGAGAAAAGTTGCGAGTTCAGCCAATTTTATACTTAATAATATAATGCTGAAACTAACCAGTACCTCCCCGTCTTTCTTGAAAATGCGAAAAGAGGGTTGCTGAAGGTAGGTTTCGAATGATAATGGCCTGATTAAGAAAGGTCACGTCTATTGTGTATTGTTGTTCTTTTGCAAAAAGTGTACCTAGCTAGTTTTAAGCTTGCCATTAAAATAAATAAAGCTAAAAGAGCTGTATGATTGTATTGTTATGTTACTTTTTACTGAATTAAAAAAGGGAAAAGGTTCACAATTTCACAAAAAGCTTAATTTTTTTTGTTTACAGATTATCGGAAGCGCCTCTAGCGATTTGGATAATAATTCTTTATTGTTACTTATTATTCTGGTATATTGGTACTTTGTTGTTCTTTATTGTTACTTATTATTGTGGTATTTGCAGACGGTTCCATTTCATGTTTATCGAAATCTGTCGAGCGGTTTAAGTAATGATTTTATATGTGCGGTTTGTCCTCGCTGATTGAAAATGAGCTATTCTTATAAGATTCACCAGCAATTTTTATTTAAATCTAGTAGCCATTCCTTTACGCTGTTATTATAGGTCTAACTTAGAATCTAAACTCTACATGCCCAATCGTTTTAGGCGCTGAAATGTAGAGAGGTTACAAACACACACCCACATCCGTACTTTTTACCCATAAATTCTTCTAAGATACAACCGGGGGTAGACTTCCTTTGCAGGAGGTCGTCTAGGTGGGTACCCCAACAGTGCCAGTTATTCTACCGCCTGAGCAGTGATGTGCAAACATCACTGTGCTCCGGTAGGAGGGCACTGTAGCTAGTGAAATTACTGGGCTAAAGAGTCTTAACATCTTATGACTCTTGAGTAAGAAGCGTTGGTGCAGTGCTCCTAGAGTTTCACATAATTGTGAAATCCTAGGTAACACTGTACTGATTATGGGCAGCCGTTATCTCTTAACATCAGGGGAGCGTCTTGCTCGTCTTCTACTACATAACATAAAAAAAAAAAATTAGGTATAATAAAATGTGGTATATACTCGTATAATATGTACATACAAAATGGGTCCAGCTGTTTGTCTTAAAAAGTAACAATCCATACAATTTTTGATATAATATTAGGAAGATTTAATTTGATTGATTTGATTTTGATCTCAGCTTAACTTAAGCGCTCAATAGTCACTGAGACTCTGTCTCGCTCGCACAATATAACTTATTGTCTAATAACAATTGATAAAATTTACTTTTTGTAAATGTGTAAAATTGAAAATTTTGCTCATATTTTTATAAGTATTCCCAGTTTGCTACCTTAAATAACAACAATGGCATTCTCAATTATATGAAAAACATCTATCTTTAAACATGACTCAACCATTTATGAAGTATCAAACTGGTTATACTTTTAAAAATTATGAGAGCTAAATTTTCAATGTACCTAACACATTTCCAAAAAGTAAATTTTATCAATTGTTATTTATTGACAATTAGTTATATCGTGCGAGCGAGACAGAGGCTCAGCGACTATTAACCGCTTAAAACAAAGACCGCAATAAGATTTTATCAGCAAAGACACCGCGTCGGATTAAACAGTAGGTACTAGGTACCTCGAAACCGCTTGCGTGAATTAATTAATCCTCTCGGAAGGGCCTAATGGACTTTTGTTGTGATTCGGACAGACGCCAACACCGAAGATATTAGTAGTTGCTCTAATCAGGGATAAGGGTCGGCGCGCTCGGTTGATTCCATTTGCGGTAATTGATGGCTGTTGATCGGCTGACGAGGATTATCATCATAATCATTCGGACATTTTAATTTATATAAATCGGACATTTTCATTATTCATCTTTATTTAACTTTTTATCCTAGCAACACCACATACGTCATGACATTGTTTATTAGCTTTTTTCTTTTACTTTTGACATTTTTTATTAGCTTTTTTCTTTTACTTTTGACATTTTTTATTTATATTTTATTCTAATTTAACTATAATTTAATCACAATTCATAATCTGCTATTATTAATTAATTAGGTGTTTATAATTGAGTTTGTGTGTGTGCATGTCTTATGTTATTAATTACAATTAGTATTTGTAAATCATGTAAGTTTGTCCATAATTTAATTTAATTTTTATATATTTTTTCTTAATATTTGTGCACCGGTAACTCGGTAGAATATTTGATACAAATGATTGTTTTATCATCTTCTCAACAATATTCTTACAAATAAACAAATTTCAAATTTCAAGATCTGTTGGGAGGTTTTCAGTTACATAGTATAGGAAAATTGCAGTTAGCACTAGGTACCTAAGTAGAAAATAACATATAATTAAACCAATAATATGTTATTTAAGTTAAAAGTTATCGTTACTATAATGTAAAATAATATTTAAGAATCGCTTTAATATTTAAAATTCATAATATATTAATTTCTAGCTAATCTTACCAATCAGTATAAGCCCGCCAATTATAACACTTATTTTCTAATGCGTAATCTTTTGAAGCTTATTTTACTGTATTTATGGCGTGCAATAAAGTGTTTTCTATTGTAGGGTCTACGTTATTTATGACTATACTTCCTTTCAAAAACATAGATAATTTTTTCAGGGTTCGAAGGTTATATATCAAAGAAAATATCATTGATATAATCACAAAAACTGTTATATTCTATATATCTTATGTTATATACTCGTATCTGATTTATTATGATAATTATCCGATATATATCCAATTTATTAAGATATTGATCCTTTGAACCTTGCAAAAATTATCTTTGTTTTTGAAACGAAGTATAGGTGTATACCAAATATCAGCTCAATTGGTTCAGCTATTTAGAGGTAATATGTAATGTACCAAACATACTATCAAACTTTGTCCTAGTGAATATAGAAAGCAAATTACATTGAAATTTCATATTATTTAGTTAACACTATTGTTCCTAGTTCAATCGCCTCACGAGCTTCTCATTAGCTTAACATGTGGGTATGAATCAGTTGATTTATACGATATCATTCACAATATCGCTTGTTACAGAGCCTTGTAAAGTTGTCTTCATTAGTATGCGCGCGTGGGAGGGGTTGAACTGCAAATAACTCATACTTATGAGATATGATTTAGAAATAAGAGACCTCCAGTACATCGCAATATAATGGTACCTACCTACTTACTTTTTAACGGACTTCAAAAAAGAAAGAAAATATATTTAATTGCGACAAACAACAAAATGGAAATAAAACATTATAATAAATAATATGAGCTCAGAAAAAAAGAAGTTATAATTCTGTAGTATGTTTTAATATGTATATTTACCGATAATTCGAAGACGCCTGAATTAGAGAGATTTTGTATTGATTTCCTTTTGATTGGAAATATTAAATAGTTTAGTGTACCAAACATCAAGATAGACCCATTTATCTTGTATTGTAATCAGACGAGACGTGTTGATTAAAAACGTGAGTTTTGCTCATTGATAGTAAAATTGAAATAATTTAAAAAAATATTTTGTAAAATTAATTCGTAATGCAGGAAAATAGATGAATTTCACACTTATCCGACCTTAATATGATAACCGTTCTTACAGTTTAAAAACTAATTTTAATACCTTGCGATATACGTAATATTTATTGTCCTATAACCATACCTATCATACCATCGATCTTCAAACCCTTCGTCCAGGTGTAGGGATAAAACTTTAATACCTTTTCAACCACACTGACTAATCTATAAATGCGTGTGGCTAAAATTGGAACTATTTTCTAACAATTTTGAGGATACCTTTAATAACAGACAGTGGCGCCCTCACTTTAAATATTTTGATCGTAGGCAGTACAGTAACTCTCCAGGGGTTTTCAATACCTATTAAACGAAATTGCTCGTAATTTATAGCAGAATTTAATTACTGAAAATCTTTTAGTACCGCACCGGACACTCCCTGGTTTTGGTCGGTTTTTAACAACCTATTAATATAAGAAACAGTATGTAAGGTGTCACAGGAAAATTTGAACTTTTTATGTAACGACTGGTTCAAAGATTATTGTAATTCATTTATTGTAATAATATATTATTGTATTTATTCATTTATTGTACAAATATGTGTGAGCTTTTAAAAATGTGAATGTTTGTAAGTGTGTACGTTTGTTGCTTTTTCACGCAAAACGTCGAGCAATCGGTACTACTGAACCGATTGCGACGAAACTCCGTATGTAGATAGCTGAAAGTCTGATATTACATATCCCACCAAAAACATTCTGTAAAAAACTAGCCAAGTCTCGATGGAGCTGCTTGTTTATCTCTAAAAAGTAATGAAATCTAGACAAAGTCGTGCCAAGTATGAGGTTCCTTACTGCGATTTCTTTATTATTATAGTTAATGTTGTGTGACTTGGCCGTTGAAGGTCACACAAGGGTACAAAACCAGGTGCTCCATGACACTTGGATCGCCTAAACATAAGTATTATTGAAATACGCAGCTTTATCAAGCCTACAATTGACTGGTTATTCAATCAACGTTTTCCAAGTGGCAATTTTCTATCGTGAATGGGTAGCGGACAGATTGGTTCAATGGTGTCATGGAGCACCTGGTATAATACCCTTGTGTACCCTTCAACGGCCAAGTCACAAATCTATGGTACTACTCAGGATTTCACAATGATTTGAATTCTAAGTACTTACTAACGATTCTTATTCAAGAGTCATAATGTTTTAAGATGTGCCCTCCTGCCGAATCACACAGTAAAGTTATACTACTGTTATACAGAGGACTTTTAACAGAATTTTAATTACGCCATCGCCACTTTGCGCCGCATTCCAGCGCGTCATGTCATGGCGTTTTCATTAGTGGTGTAAACAATTTTAATCGCGGCAGTCTGGTCACACCCTAAAGACAAACTCGACAACACGGACTATAGTAATCAAGACAAATACCGCGCTCCATGAAACAGCAAAAGCGATAATACGACTTAAAAAAAAACAAAAAAAAAACTAAAATGTTTTAACCATCGGTGAAGACCCTAATTACCGAATTGATGCATCTACATATGTTGTCAGGTCATACTTATTATTATAACGAAGTCTTTTTACTCAATTCAAAATGAAATGTTATCACTTAGACATGTATTTATTATTACAATTGCTAGATATATTTAATATATACCTACATAGAAAAAAATATACAAACGTGTACGTGGCCAAAATTTAAATTATCTTTCCTAGAATATAATTACAAACAATATTTAATGTACCTACTTAGTACACAATGGTTTTATAAATTCAGAGCGTTCAGGCTAACTAAGATTTAGAAGCAAGTACAAGTTGATAATAATTATGAGAATAACAAATTGTGCCTTTCCTCACTTTTGTGTCAGATACGGGGTATCTACCTTTATTAAAAGTCTTTACTCGACAAGTCGTTGTCTTTGTTCATTATTGCATTGCCTTTCTTTTGTCGACATTCTGCTGTTTTACCGCCTTTTGTTTATATCTGCAGTCAACTGTTTTGATAATAAATGGACTTGAAATAAAAGTTGGTGAAAAGAGAACAGATTTTTTCATTTTGTCCTGTCGTTGTTTAACCAAACGTGGTGTCAATAATATATAATATTATATCTTATTATGTTACACAGACAAACGAGCAGACGCTCCGTCTGATGGAGAGTGGTATTAAGAGCGTAATATATCGAGTGACGCTATCTCGCTCTATAATGATCTTTAATGAGATTTTTAAATTTTTTTTTTTTAATAATGCTCCCTATCCCATTTTTTAATATATCAAACTGAAAACACTTTCAAAATGTGTGCAATAATATTATGGAGGGCTAGTCTAGAGGAATTTTCAATAAATTAATTCCATGAATTTATATTTCAAAATTCGTCAAGTTGTGCGAGCGAGAGAGCTTTAACAACAATGGATGGTAACTAAACACGGTCGGAGCCTTACTGCCAGTATTGTGGGTACAGAGAATAATAAAAAAATAAAATAAAAAAGTATTTATTGCCATTTCTTACACAGATTTAAGTACTTAATACATAAAATATGACTAACCTTACATATATAGGATACTTTATTATAATTTATGTTTAATAATATTATGTAATGGCAATCGGGATATGCTCAGCGTTTGCTACGCAAGAAGATCCTGCGCAGCGCTGGTTTTCAGTATATCCCGTTGCTCGATCTAAGATGTTCATCGAGATTGAGGAAAGAGAAAAAAAAACAAACACAATCAGTAGTTATGTAGTAGGTATACCACATTGTTAACATTAAAACTACTAAATAACAATAAAAAAGTATAAAATTAGAAACATAAAAGCAATGCTGGTTACGCCATGTGTATTGTATAATATATAGGTGTGTGTATGGGTGTGTATGGGTGTGTGTGTGTGTGTGTGTGTGTGTGTGTGTGTGTGTGTGTGTGTGTGTGTGTGTGTGTGTGTGTGTGTGTGTGTGTGTGTGTGTGTGTGTGTGTGTGTGTGTGTGTGTGTGTGTGTGTGTGTGTGAAGTCAGGAATTATTATAATAAATAATAATTGAGTTTATATACTCCAACAGAACAATTTACCCTTCTTACGCTGTCAGAGTGAAATCACAATTTAAAGGTTGTGTGGCCAACCGTTGCAGTTAGCAACGCTAGGAGATGTGCTGAATAATAAAATAAATAATTATTTTTTTAGTAGAGCAATAAAAGAGGTTTCTCAAATAGTGAGTTATCTATTACATAGTAACATATTGAGCTATATAAATCAATGTTTGTTCTAGCTATCGTCATATTCTAATAAATGTTTTATTTATAGCAGCTTACTTCAAGGATCAACAGTTATTTTATGGCCGTTTTACTGCCCAATACGTCACAAATTACTGCTCTAAAACTATCAGATCGATTTACGAGTAGACCTCAATAAAATGAAAATAGATACTATTATAACAACGGTAGACACTGCACCTTCAGAACACGTGGTTAAGGACTTCTAATTTTACTTTAAATTACATTATACCTTATTTAATATATAAAGAACCTAAAATTAAATTGTAACTATTTGTATCTAGTGGTGTTACTAGCTGAAAAGTAGCCCATGTGTTATTACACGAACAAAAAATTTATTAGAAAAATTTCAACTCAATCAGCTCAGCCTTTATGCGTCAAGATATACACTTACATTCACTCAAGCAATTTTAATATTACTTTAATATTTTACCTACAGTTTGGTGATTTTTGAATGATTTTTGAAAATCATTAATTAAAAGGTGAGTGAGCTTCAAGGACAACACAACTGATGTCGTGCGATATGTCGGCCTTTCTCCAATTAAGCATTCTTTGCCTAATTCCCATGCCTTTTTTGATTTTTAATTGGATTGACTCCAATGCATTAAAATATGAAAGACATTAAATGTACAAATTTAATAATTTATTTGGTTTTTGTCCCGTCATAGTGGTTTTAAAGTTATTGAGATTTGAAAATTACATGGTTATGGAAATGAGAAAAGTAAAAATAATTACTGCAACGGAAATGAGAATTTTGCAGCTACAAATAATATATTTAATTTTGATTCTAAATGGACCACTATTGTCGTTGACGTAGACCAGGATCTAAATAGAGTGATGGAAGTCTTACGGGAAGAAGACGCTTAATTAAGCGAGAAGAAACACACACGAAACAAGCACCGAATAAAACAATATCCACGAGAGTAAGACGTCTCGTCTTACTCTCGTGTACTCCGGAGTTCCAAGTTCCAACACACGCACCATTTAGGAACCAGATCTTCGTGAATAAATTGGGAAGGAGCCTGCTGACGAAGTTGACTACATCGAGTGTTAACTTCGTCACCTTTCAGTCTGAGATTCTTGCAGAGTTGGAAGATCTTTATTACCAGCTGTATGCCTCGCAGGCGACTGAGCCTAAAACCAGAATAAAATGAATCTTCATATTATATACGTGATAATGATGAAAATGATAATTCAAAAGCCACTTTACCAAAGGCCTCCCGGATGTCAGCGTTAGTGAAGTGTCGATCTCTTGAAGGCTGTAGGTGCACCTATATTGCGACAACTCCAGCGAATATTCATCAACTCTTCCCCTTTTTTTTCAGGGAGATCTCCAAAGGCGTGGAGCAAAATCGTCGTAGTCATATTTTTCCAAAAAAGTGATATAAATGTTAGGTACGTTTTTGAACCATGTCTATGTTTTTCTCAAAGGTTATCACAAATCATCTCGCAAAAAGAAGATTTGACGAGTTCCAGCCACCGGAACAGGCTGGATTTCGAGCAGGCTATGACACTATAGACCACATAAAGACAGTGTGGTATTTTATGCAGAAGACGGAAAATATAACAGCGCATGTGCTTAGTGTTCAAAGACTATGAGAAGGCCTTTGAAAACCTGGTCTGTGCTGGAGTCTTTGCAGCGATACCAAGTTGATTGGTAATATAGGTATTAAAAGGTTTGTTAATATTATACAGGATACCGCCACAAAGTCTAAAACCTGCAAACAAAACACAGCCCAACAAAACGAGGTGTGAAACAAGGGGACGTTATTTCCCCCAAATTGTTTTCAAACGCTCTAGACTCAAGAGGATGTATTTGAGACGCTGGAATGGACAGAGGAGAGGGCATCAATATTAACGGCGAGTACATTTTCACACCTGAGATTAGGGGACAACATAGTCATCATAGCAGAATCACTGCAGGACTTGCAACAAATGCTCATATTAATCGATAAAAATTGACTCTTTATTGAAATTGTTCAGAAATATGTGTATTGATGATGTTATACCTTGAGCAAACAGTGCAATTAGGTAGGAACAACTTCGAGAGAGAGGCCAATCGGAGGTTTCAGCTGGGATGGCCGACATTTATTGAAAAGTTACTTTGAGTGAAGACTAGTGCATCTTACCTGTTATGACGCACAAAGCCAGGATGTGAAATGTGGATACTTAAGGTAAGACTGATCCACAAGTTCAAAGTTGCTCAGCGAGTTATGGAGCAGGATATAGTCGGCGTCTCGTAAAAGGATTGCATCAGGAGTAAGTTGATTCGGCAGGGAACCAAAGTTACCCACATAGCCGAAAAGATTAGGAAGCTGAAGTGGCAATGGCTGGTCACATTTGCGGCTGAACCGATAACCGACGGGGTAGTTGTGTTCTAGAGTGGAGTCAGCGTCTCGGCAAACGTAGACGACGAGAGAACGTAGAGAACGTGCGAACGTGAAGGGTGACGATATCCGGAAGGTCACTGGAAGTTGTCTGGAAGCCATATTTACTCGTTCATAAGTGCATAAGCACTAGCTGACGAAGAAGAATCACGCATCAAACAAGAGCTCATCTTCAAGTCCTATGAGTTTCAGAGAATAAGATAGGCATGGCATACATAAGGATGTCGAAAGAAGGTTTGTGTAGTGGGTAAACTCACCACTGCACTGGAAGAGGTCGCCAGGGTTCGCTACAACTGAGAAAATATTGTGTAAGAAGCCAAGACCCGCAAAGGGTTGTAGAGCGAAAGGAAGAAAAAAGTATTGTGAGTATATCATACCATATAAACCATGGGAAAACTCTCTACTCGGACCTTCACAATAGCAAATTGGTTCATTTTACTAGGAAATTTTCATACAACGGTACTTATAAAAATATGGAAATTAGTATACGGTAATTAGAATATAACAGGTTTTCTTCAAAATTTTAAAAACTTTTACAAAGAGCAAATACTGGCTTATTATAACGTAGAGAGACTAAAGAACTGGATCTATTTAAAATACGACCTACTTTCTAACATAAATAATTAGGTGTTAAAACCAGTAAAATGGAAATTATAAAATTTCGAAACCACGGGTACGGAAATTAGATTCTCATTTGCTTTATTGGTAGTACACTAAGGCTAATGACCTGCAACAGCTGATGGGCCGCGGTACACACTCAGGGCTCGCTAGGGATGCGATGTTGATGTACGAAATACTGTTATTTAGGGATGTACGCCCAAGAACACAAAATATCATGGAAATTATAACTTTGACACGGACAAACGTTTACTTTTTTATAATTATTTACAGACTGGTTCTATCACGTAGATATTTTGCTTGGTAATACACCTAACATTGAACTATTTTTTAAAAATAATAACATATATTAAAACTGTCCACGATAAAAAATATAGGCATATTTTCACATGAAGTTGGTGTCAGGACACGTTACGGAAATTAGAAAACAGGTGCTTTTTGAACAAAGATTAATTAATTACACGTTAACTAATTACAGCAGAAGTCAAAGGTTTTGTGTACAGATAGATATGGGTGTTTACTACCGTATAAAAATATGTGCATGATTACATTTGTTATTATTATGGATTTATTGAGCCAGGACACATAAAATTTACTGCTCGGAGAATGGCCGATGTAGCGTCCGTGGCCCAGTGGTAATATGTCCGGTTTTAACCACACAATCTATAAATAATTGTTATTTGACTCTGACAGTATAAGAAGGATAACCTGTTCTGTTGGAGTATAACCCCTAATTATTTAGTACTAAAGAATTAGTTTTCTCGATCAGTTCAAACCAAATTATCTAATCATCAAAATTATTATTTGTAGCAAAATCAGGTTCCACAATTAATTACAATCTTTAGTATAGAAACTGATCGTTTACATGATTGTATCAATTAATTATAATAATATTAAACATAAATTTTGTTAAGATCATGAAACACGATGTCTGCATTTCTTACAATAGTTTGTGAATTAAAATACATTATTTGCCGAACGGTTTCATTTCAGTAGAACTTAAGACTTAATTTCTACTAAAATTTTGTTAAAACCATTGTGTTTTATAACACACTAAGAAGTATGTGTATTTGAACAACTAAGTGTACTTGAATAATGATGAAAATGCGGAAGGATATTTATTGTCATGTTTATAAAAATAATTCACGTAATAATGGATAAATATAAAACAAAATTCCAGAAAAAATATCTCTTTGATATCATAAAAAAGCAATTAGAAAAAAACAAAGTTCTGCCAACTTTTTAACCGCTCTCCTCCTCTCAGTTTTGAAATGTATATCGGTATAGACAAAAAGTTAGCACACACTTCAAAATCTATAGACCAGATAATCACCAAAAGACCCAATCAAATTTAAAAAGTCTAAAATGCACCTTCAACATATCTTTAACTTGGCCCACGAAAGTCCTTAATGGCCTCTACAGTGGACTTGAATTTCCCTATTGTACAGTTGACAAGGGGACGTCAAGACCGACCACTTTTTGTAGCTCGTTTATTTCCAATTTGCAATAGCTATTTGTAACTATTCGATGGGATCCGATGCGAAAGAAAAATGACGGCGTTTTTTGTGGAAATAAACTCGGAATTTTTGGCGAACACAGCTTTTTAGGTTAAACTGCGGCTGGTACGAGTAACTGCAGCTAGGATGTGATAACGATATTATCAGTTACTTGGGTAGGTGTTAACTATGCTTTAATGTGCTTAATGGACTTTTCCAACTAATCTCATACTTTTAATGTAATCTTTGTTTAATTTGAGGCGCCTACAATTTTTCTACAGATTTTTTTGTGTACAAATAGGCTTCACGTCTTTTGCTTAGTAAATCGATGGCGTCAATAAAAACTGTTAATAAAAATTCCATCAAAAAACCTATTCGAATTTCTCTAGATTTAATCTAAGTTTTAAAGAGTCCGGATTAGAAATAAAACGAGCATGCCATTCTATTGAGACTGGATCTAAATGAGTCGTGAACCAAAGCGAATGTTACTTGGAATTCAATAAAATTAAATTAAGCAAGCTAATAAAGATGGAGTCTCAGATTTCATGAGTCAATAATGTTGGTACATCAAACCTGTTTGATAATGAAACGTCTTGGGGAAATGGAACAACCGTCAGAAGTTGTGCTTATCTGCACTGAGGGTGCGCTGATTACCCTGTATTCCTTGAATGAACTAAAACGAATCTGCAACACGAAATAATAAGGGGCAGAAAATTGTATCTTCTGTATATTTTTCGCTCTATTTGGGAACGTTTGGACAATATTTACAGTTGTTGATTTGCACTTAAATGCCATTTTTTTGGATTTTTATTGATTTTTAAAAATAAAGTTCAATGGAGCATTTTTACAAGACAATTTTAATCGACCAATACCAATACGGTATTTTAATTTTGTTTGGTAGATTTAAAAATATAACAAACAGTCAACCTTATAAATTGACATCTAACTGAAAAGCTATACGAGTCAGCGGAAAACGGAAAAGTAAACTTTTGCACATTGACTAAAAACTAGAAGCTCAAAGTGAGATTCAAAGCCTGCAAAGTTACGTGTTATATAAATTTATGGCAAGTAGTATTTTCGTTTATTTCATTA
Organism: Hemithea aestivaria; assembly: GCA_947507615.1. NCBI lineage: Eukaryota > Metazoa > Arthropoda > Insecta > Lepidoptera > Geometridae > Hemithea > Hemithea aestivaria. The sequence goes on from OX382335.1 coordinate 11,416,093, forward strand.
TGTCTTTCTTCTGTAGCGTTCATTTTTGTGCTTGCACCGAGTGGATCGGATAGCCGGGCCCATCTCTGGGCGTCATTAGTTAATGTTGCGGCCAGTTCCTGAGATTTAATCTGACCGCAGTCTCAGATCAGATTCGCCCCCGCTTCCTCCCGCGATCTTATCGGCGGTCATTACCGCCCGGACGACTATAACGCTCGGCGCACCGTATCGAGAGACCTCGCTATGACTCTATTACCCCCAGCTTTTATTGCAACACATAAAACGTCACGTTTTGAATTTGTGAACGAATTAATTCTCGCCATTAGGGCGTTCCATTACACGGTCAAGCGAGAGCATATCTGTGTTGTACAGAGGTGGGGACAGGTATGGAACGGTACAATTAACACATTCCAACCACAAATCTACAAGCGCCACCGAGCGTTAATTTTGGCAGTGTTTTAAATTACCTATGTGGTGCATTTTAGCCGGAGGTGTTTGGGAAACAAGGAAGAGGGGAGACTGGGGTCGAATCCCTCTGAATAGAAATAGATTCCGGCCCTGTCGGGGAATTACGGCCGGTTTCGGGTCAACGGAATGAATTTTGATTTTGCTTTTTCTATCGAGCAAAGCCGGATTATTGTACTCTGTGTCCGCGCCCTCGGCAAGCTTACTTATGCAGACCTGCCCACCTGGCCCTGCTTGTATAAATTTGAATATTTATAAGTACCCACGCCGACCTCTAGAATTTTTATGACACTGCGAATTTGATACCTACACAAAATCCCCTCTTAAATTATATTTCTTTATACAAAGGATCTTGGAAAATTTTCGTAGAATTTGTTTTTATATAAGTAATACAATACAGAGAATGGGCAGCGGAAAAGGAAAATTCGTGAGTGCGGTAGATTTGAACCGGTGATATTGTTTAATATTTATGAACGGACCTCGCTAATGAAAGCCTAGAGAAATAAAAAATGGGTTTCATTAATGACCCGAGGGCTCTCTCGGTTAATCATTGGGTTAAGTAAACAAATAGACGCTCTACCTAATATATACTCAAGATAGAAATTGTAATGAAGTAAAATGCCGTTTATGGAGTCTTGCAATAAATAGTTCTTGATAAAGTTATAGTATATATAGGTATTATATTATAGTAAAGTAACATTACATAAAATGTCTCATTATTACAACTATTAAATATTATTTGTGACGAGTCGCACAAATATATGCAATTCCCCATAGTAAATGAATAAACTAGGCATAAAGGTTTTTTTTTTTTGAATATTTTAAAACATAAACACAATAGGTTAAAAAAACACTTTATAACAATATACGAGTTATTTATATGATACCTATTTGATTTGATTGAATTTCTCTACAAACATGAACGAAAAGCTTTTAAAATTCTACCTCAGTCAGCACCTTTTCATAATGCTCAGATAATTTTATAGGTCGTAAACAAATCATAAACGTCATGTTTATCTTATTAAAGTAATACCGCTATTTAATTAAACCTCTGGTTAAAAAGTTTAACCAAGTTTATTGTTTCCGTTACAGTCAAAATCTCAGATTACTTTATAAGATTAGATCGGTGATCGTGCGCTTTTTTTGTATCGTTACTTGCCTCAAACAGACACAGAATATAAAAATCACCTGTGTCCCAAAGAACAAGACACTAGGGGTTTTGTATTATTTTTTATTTTAAATATATATTCTAAATACATATTAAAAAGTGCAGATGCGATTGACGATGAATCACGTAAAATGCCTTATTGAGGTATCTATTTACAAGAGTAAATAGGTAAATGGTAGTTGGCTTAAAGATGCCCAAGTTGTAACGCTCGGGAAACACGGATGACAGAAATGTGTTCTAAATGCGACCAGTTTTACAAATTTACAAATGGTACTTACAAAATATCCGTTCATACCAAGTCTCTTGCCCGTTCTTCTCATTGAGGTACTTTCAGATAAAATAGAATGAATTACTTTTATTTTCATGATTTGTACCAGTTCTGGAATTAAGCCGTTCTTGCTTTTTTGTATATACCTTGGTCAGAATATCCATTTATGCAATAGTTTATATAAACTTCTGCCATAATCAGCCGTTCCTCTCACGTATTTATTCTTTGATTTGAATCTACATTTTATGTGTAGTTTGGACATTTATTGTGCAATAAATGTTTCTCACTTATTAGTTGATATTTTTACAGTTATTTATTCATTGGGCTTTCGTGTGGTATAATGCCAAAACTAAAAAAAAATAAGTCCAGTTCCATTTAAAAGCTAGTGTAATTGTAGCATTTTTATGTGTGTAGTGTGTATTCAATGAATTCAATGAAATCTTAATTTATACGTTTATTACTTATTTGGCAACTATTAAGTATTTTGTTTATAAGAACACAAGACAGTGAGACGTAACTAACATAAATTTAACTTATTTTTTTTTTTTTTTTTTAATAAATAAATATTTTAGGACATTTCACACAGCGCCACCTAACCCCAAGCTAAGCAACTTAATGCTTGTGTTATGGTGGTTAGGATAACGGATATAATACTTATATACTTTTCTTTTGTAAATACATACTTATAATAGATACAGAAAGCCACCCAGACAGAAACAAATATCTGTGGATCACACAAATATTTGTCCCATGCGGGAATCGAACCCGCAACCTTTTGCGTTGCAGGCGGGTATTAGCCCACCGCACCACAGAGGTCGTCCAAAATTGCCCAAAGACAAAGTCTTTATTATTATTATTATTATAAATTTATTGTATAAACGCAGCTAAGAACCCAATTAGATAACACAGACACAAATTTCTGTGAATAACAACATAAGCTGTTTTTATTAAACGTCTAATGGTCTTAAAAGAGTCGAAAACAAGGTCTTGACAGTTTAACTTAATAAAAATATCAAAGAACAATATTTAAAGACAAAAAGGTAAATATCATACAAAGTTTATCTAAGGTCAAAACAAAACCACAGATTTCACGACGTATAAGCACAGACAACAAAAATACGATTTGTCTCAATGTATTATTTATTTACAAAAAAATATAAAAAACCGTAAATCCTACAGTAAAACCAAATTATCATGACGTCATAAAATGTTTATGACTCCTGCAAACATTTATGTGATGAAAGAAGTTCTACTTTTACCATAAACACAAGTGTTGTTCATATATTACATAATAAAACCTTTTATTTTTGTGATATTATAATCCTAAATGCTGGTATGTAGTAAACTAGTTACTGTTGTTCTGATAATTTTTCGATCTTACCTACTTTTATACCAGTAGGCTTCGGCCGAGGCTATAGTTACCACCACTGGACAAAACCATGTCGCAAAGTGGTCATTATGATCATGATCCCCCATGATGTTCAAAAAGGCGAGGAAGCGATTTATGCCGCTTTCTTGAGGCAGTAGGTAATCGACATATCGGCACCTCAGTTAAACATTAATCTAGTAGTAATAGAACAGCGCAAATATCCTATTTTTGCATGGCTGCACGCCCCCCGTAGAGTGCTTGTAGCATATGTATGTGTGCTTGTGTGTATGTGTGTGTGTTGTATGTGTGGGCTTGTAGTCCACACTAAGCTGAGGTGGATTTTGCTGAGCTGCTCTTTACCATGGAGGGATTTATTCCGCCTTCCAGGTTTAGTCTGCTATCATCTACGGCCGCGTCGTCGCCTAACATCACCCGAGATCGTGGTTAAAGGCTATCCTTTAATTAATTAAAATTTTCTAGGTTTACTCTACTATCATCTTAGATTAGATGGTATATTATTTTTATATTTACAAGTAAACAAAATTTGTATTCTAATTAGTAAACTATCTAATTATTGTAAAAATAGATATCATTATTTCCAGAAGTATTGCACACCGCCTCTACACTCTACACTCTACATGTTCTCAATATTCCTTTCAACCAGGTTGTCTGTAAGAGATTGCTCTATGCGATAAGACCGCCGATTGTATACCTTTAGCTCTATGTGTATTGTCTACTTATGAAACAATTTCTTGTAACCAGGTTTGCAATAAAGTATTATTGTATTGTATTGTTGTATTAGAGTTGGTTTGAGCTTGATGACTACCATCTAGCGGTTTAGTTCAACCTTCATTATCCGGACGGCGAAGGTTTGGAACTCTCTGCCAGCATCAGTGTTTCCTGTAAATTGCAACTTAGGAGTATTTAAATCGAGGGTTAATAGGTATTTACTAGGTCTGTGTGCAACATCTTCGACCGCGTCATCACTTACCAACAGGTGAGACTGTGGTCGAACGCAGCCCTATTCTCTATAAAAAAAAAAATACGGCCGCATCGTCGGTTAACGTCATGCGCGAACGTAGTCAAAGGCTAACCTACTATGAATAAGCAAAAAAATACAAACTTAAAAGAGTTCATCATCAATAAAACAACGGCAGTAGATAACCAACACATCGGCAGCTAAGTTAAACATTGATCCAGTAGTGATAGAGCAGCGCAAACATCCTGTGTTTGCGTGTGCACGCCCCCCGTAGAGTGCTTGTAGAATAGCCCACACTAAGCTGAGGTGGATTTTACTAAGCTACTTTTGGAATACTTTAAAATATATTTGTCTTCATTTATTTCATGTTCGTCTAAATGTATAAATGTAAAGAGTGACTGACTGATCTATCAACATAAACCGCTGAACGGATTGAGTTAAAATTTGGAATAGGTTTTTTGACATAGACTTCCGATATGAAAGGAATTTTGCATGGAGGCAAAAGGACTAGTAGTAGGCTAGTTTAATTCACAACTAGCTTATATATATTCACAACTAGCTTATATTTACTTGTATAGCATAGCATAACGCCTCCGTTAAATAGTCTTCTCCAACGTCATAATAACTATTTTTTAATCGAAAAAAAACTTGGTCTTAATAAAGAGTATTTGTATTGAATTTTTTTTTATATTTAGGAAATTATAATATAAATATAAATATCAAAAAGTGCACTCTTCGGTAAAATCTTCACATTTATAAAAATAATATTTCCCTGAGATTGTCAACACAGAAATCTACCTTTCCAAGTTGCGCCTACCAGGGGATTTTTTATGTTTCCGCAGGCAATAATATATCGCTCAAGTGCTGGGATTTCTCATATTTTTATTACGCACAGCGTAAAAATGAAGATCGAATGGTACAACCCCTTGGAAACCAACTCCCGGGGCAGAGCTTAGACAGATCATTTCAGAGCACACTGTTTCCGGGGTAAAATATATTGCGAAACTTGTACTTTGAGGGCACTGTTACACAGGGGATCCGAGTAAATTATCGTTTTATCAAAATGGAATTTGAAATTTTGATGGTAAGTAGGTACATATCTTAATTAAAAATAACTACAAATTTTTAAGAAAAAATTAACATTCTAATTTAATAATGTGCGGAAATTTAATAGGAGGCATAATATAGAAAATTGACCGATTGACCTTACAGATAAGAAATTTCCAGTTGATTTCAGCCGTCTTCGGAGTAATCGGTTTACAAGTATATAAAAAAATCTGTTAAATTGTATTAGGGGAATTTGAAGCTACATTGTAGGTACTTCTTTCGGGTATGTTTGGAATAATGTAGTGAAGTGTAAAAATGTGAAGAGAGTATTAGAAGGAGGTAAATTTTCTTTGTTAACCAATTTAATAAAGGAAATTTATCTTTGTTGTAGAAGATGTAATCGAGCAATGAACTCTCCTACAATCCAGAAGCTATAAAACTAATTCACTATTGGTATACAAGATACTAAACTAATTAAAAATCTACTTTTATTGTAATTTACCGGGGGTAGACTTCCTTTCCAGGAGGTCGACTAGGTGGGTACCCCAACAGTGCCAGTTATTCTACCGCCTGAGCAGTGATGTGCAAACATTACTGTGCTTCGGTAGGAGGGCACTGTAGCTAGTGAAATTACTAGGCTGAAGAGTCTTAACATCTTATGATTCTCAAGTAAGAAGCGTTGGCCCAGTGCACTGGGTAGCGCTGTGCTAATTATGGGCAGCGTTATCTCTTACCATCAGGAGAGCGTCTTGCTCGTCCAAATACACAAAAGGGGTACTCCTTTGCCCCTGCTTCAAATTATAAAAAGAATAGCATGCGAGCAATAACCACCCCTACATATACACCATACAGCAATACCATAAAACTAATTCACTATTGGTGTACAAATGTATCGACTTTCTTCCATTCACTCGGATACTCTCAGCGTCCGGGAAATTCATTTCCGGTCACGTGCCGACTTCCGGTCAATGACTTGACTTTCACGATTTATTCATTTATTTTATTGACATGAGAATTGCTGAAAGACTTTTTAAGTTACCTATAACAATAATTGTATTTATTTTGGTCTGCACCACTGATGTCAACTACAATAATGTGGGGATCAGAGCCATACTTAAAGACTAACAAACATAAAATATTGTAACATATAACCTGGTTATATTTGCAATTATTTTGAATATAACTATAATAGCTGAGATTTAAAAAAATGGTGTTGTAGGCATCTATATAGGAGGACTTGAAGGTCTAGAGGTTGGCCACCGCTCACCACTAGGTGGCCGTCTGCTTGTGTGCCTGTTACTTAAATAGACTTGTAGAATATTATTTTCAGAACTTAGTACGAGTATGCAGGTAAGTAATTCAGGGCACCATACCCAGCGTAGGTACCTGATACCTTATACAGGGAACATATTGTTCTTGAAGCTTCTAAGTGTTTTACCAGTCACCCTGTATAATTTAAAACCTTTTTTTTTACCCATGAAAAATGTGTTACGCATCATCACCCCACGCCGGGGAGCGCGGGGCGGTATGTAGGACTCCCCCGCCGAAGATGGGCGCGGCGGGGATACCCACTAAAAAACCTGGGGGTGTTCCTGCGGGACGCCATAATGCCGGGGCAGCGGGTACGCCGAAGCACTCATCCGCGGCCTATACAATTTAAACCCTGGCATAACACGACATAGGCTACTTTTAAACGGCTAAAATTACATGGGCAGCTTGTTTATGTACTTCATCATTCCCAAAAGACCAGTTTGTTTCAAACTATGTAAATATTTTCAGCTATTTTGGACTAAAAACTGTCATCAGAGATTAAATTTAGTTAATACGGTTATAAGCACTTTGCAATTTGTGGAAAACAACCTTTGATGTTAGCGAATAGCGAAACATTTTGTTTAGACAATTTAATTTTAATCGGACGGTAATTTTGCGCTACATGAAGTTCCCTTTTGAGGTTAACTCGTACGGATCAACAGATTTCATAAATAAGGTTTACTTAGTATTTTAAGATAATATTATTTATTTTATTTTACAATTTTAGGGAAACTTACATCTAGGTCTAAGAGTATGGTACTTAAATATTTTATTAAGGGACAATTACAAGTTTCCACATATAGGCGACATAATATTAAACTACATGTGTACGGCAAACATAAAGCAAGATTATCTACTAAAACAAATACATAAATTGGTAAATAATATAACAACGTATTCTCAACATATCGTACTACTGACTAAAAAAAATCATTGGTGAGTATGCGTTTTACTCGACTGGCAGAGGTGTTAAACATATCAATATAGAGTCTAGTAACAAAGTCATTGAGACACCGACGCACCGACTCGCTCGCAGCAGATAACTGTTAATATAATGGAGGTAAGTTTATTTTTTAACATAGTTAATTTTGTTTTTGATTTTATACATTACTAGCTGCGCCTAGCGGTTTTACCCGCTGTACTACCGCTACCGCTGTAGCCTATGTGTGTGTATAAATTTTAGCTCAATTTGTCCACTCGTTTAGGTGTGAAGAATAAGTAACAAACATAACTCCCTCAAAAACTTTCGCATTTATAATATTGACGCTGTAGAGAATTGAAAACTCTTTATTGAACACCATAAAGACACAATAGAATTAATAACCCTAAAATGATTACAAATTAGAGAAAATGTGTGTGTAAAATATAATTTTTGATCAAAATAAACTTAGATTTGAACCCAGGGTCTCTGGATTACAAGCCTAAAGGCCTATTCAAACCTGAGCGATATTCGCTGCCGCTGTGGGTAGAGGTACATACCGCGCGGGTTTCGTTCAGGTATTTGGTACCAAGTACCGCGGCTAGAGCGACCTGAGCGATATTCACTGCCGCTGTGGGTAGAGGTACATACTGTGAGTTGAGGTTTATTTTGCCGCAGACGGTAGCGAATACCGCTTAGGTCTGAACAGTAATATTACCGCATACCCACTGGGTTTTCTCTGCCGCAGACGGTAGCGAATACCGCTTAGGTCTGAACAGGCCTTAATGTAGGTAGGAACACGAACACTACTAAGCATAATAATATCAAATTTCCTATAATTTTCTACTTATCATTGAAGCAAAAAGTTAACGTTTCATCTCCATTTTATGAACGAATACCTAATTAAGTAATCTGTCATTTTATAAACAAGTACTCTCAATTTTCAAATAGGCACGTAAAATTTAATTAAATTCACCCCAAAGACATTTTCGACGGTGAACTGCGCAAGTTTTATTTGAGTTTGACAACAGTTAATGTTTATTCTGTCGATGGCAGTTTGATCGTTTGAAACTTGATAACTTTAACACCAATCCATAAACATAATAAATTATAAACTGATCTTGATCGATAGTCTGTGAAGTTAGCGAAATTTCATGAAAATTAATGGTGGGATCACGGAGTAACTTAGTAAAAGGAGCGACCTTGATAAACTGCTATAATTGACCTATAGATATATTTTATATATTATATAGATAGAAAACTCTTATTGCTACACCTCATGACAATAAAACCTAAAAGAACACAATCGTGGAAGCGATAAATGAACTCCATCCAGCGCTCACTTGATGTTAAGCGATAACACTTGCTTATTAGAGTTGCTGTGTTACCATGGCATTCGTGAAGTCCTACGTAGGATCACTGTACTTCCTCGTCATCCGAAGACATGTTGTCTCCTTGTTCCTGTAATGTCCTTGGTTACCTTACCATTTCAAGCGGTAGCATATTGGCAAAGTCTAAATAACTAACTCAGATAGGATTTCGCATTAACAGACCCTATCATTAAAATAACTATAGCTCAAGCAATAAACGTCGTTTTAACACGTATATCAACGTAAAAACAAAACAATTGCGCGCGCAATTAAAACACTGCAATCAGCGAGCGAAATATTAAAAACGGACGAAATATGAGGCTAGTAAAATACTAGATTCACCTGCTGCACAAAGCGCAAAAAGTTCGCTTACAATCGTCGGTTGGTCTAATTAAGAAGTTGGGTCGAGTCGTTACTATCTAGTTAAGTCGAGTTCGTTAGGAAAACTCGGTTACCGGTGTACACTGATTGTCGAAAGTGAGAACGGGAGTGTTTCGCCCATTCGAATGCAGTTAAATCCTGGATGAAGGTGTGACTGTCATGAACTTGGATACAGTACTTCACTCGTTTATCGGGGGCTTTACGCTTGAAGTTTTAATAAGGGTTTTATGTTGAGTGATTCTTTTGAGCATTTCCTTGACGAGTAAATGTAGGGGATAAAATTTAAGATCTTTAGTTGTCATTTGAATAAATTGTTGGCAGATTATATTATTATAAATAGTACTCGTATTAAATATATTTAAATAAATAAAATCATTTTATGGTGTACGTGAACTGTTTTTACATTTAAGTTATTGTACAAATTGTGGTTATACAATACAGAGTTTTCTTATCTATCTTAAATGTGGGATCTTCGTAAAATAAATCAATACTTATCTAACTAAAGCTGAAATGAATTTACAGTTACGGTAGCTGATTAATATATTATAATATTTGTACAAATAAAAAATAGACGGCTATTACAAAATTTTATCTATTACATAGGCGGCGTTAACCACTCAACTCCAGGTGGGCCGTCTGCTTGCAAGTTACCTAAGAGTAAGACAGAAATAAACCTCATGTATTCTGATGATTTTAATCGAATCAGCGCGTAGTTATTATGAGGCAGAATTTTAAAAAGGTTAATAAACATAGTAGGTCTAGTTTCTTTCGTAAGCCACCATCAAATCCTCTTTTCAATTTCACGTTACTTTAGTACTAATATATTCGTCCTTTTTCAGGAAAATTACTTAATTTTGTCACAAAAATGATAACAAATCGAGCATTTGTATTTGAGCCGTGTTCCAGGGAAGGTATTTAGACAACACAGTTTCATTCGTGCTAATTACTAGGCTCGTTTAAGTGTTAGTACTGGTGCTAACTCCGGTACGGGTGCGGCTTGCAAATGAATTGAGTGCTTTTACATTAGTGCATAAACCTGCTCATTAACGGCCGATGCTGAAACACTGGTGGGACCAAAAACGAAGCAGCTAACTAAAGAGGATGGGCTGTTTTTATAGTAGCGACCCACAGCGCAGCCATCGGTCATGCATTTCGCTGTTAATGAACGGCAATATTAAAAAACAGAATAATATTTTATATACAATGAAAAATAATGCTTACCTCATTGGCTGAGTAGAACGTCAAACTGAAAAAAAAAAACATTCCTTAGAAATTTTATAACAATTGTCTATTCCATATAATAAAAACAAATGGGTTGGTAGTATGTAATAGACTCATCTGAGATTAAAAATAAGAGAATCATTTTCCAACTAACTGATCACTATAGTAACATATCACTATGTATATATAATAGTATAAAACTATCGCTTCCCGCAGTCTGTCTGTCCGGACGTATGTTATGATCTTTAAAACAATGCAACAACTTTTGATGCATTTTTTTAAAATAGCGTGATTCAAGAGGAAGGTTTACATATTATGTAACACGCGTGCAAAGCCAGCGTGGATCTCGAAATGTAATATCAATTATATTATTGTCTCTTGCGTAGTATACTGCAAATAAAAGTAGCACATACCTATTTGAAGCAGTTTTAAACAAAATTGCTCAGTTTTACGTGCAAGTGTGAAAGCCTCATTTCGCGTCAGTAACCGCAGGTGATATTATCTCTAAATTCACGAGTATCGTTGAACGCGGCCCGCTCTCGGGTTCAATTCGAATAATCTTTATTTATATCGAATCTATTTTTATTATTATGCTTATTCGCTTGAACCGTAACTGGTAATTTGTATCAGAAATATTGTACGGGTGCCGTATTGGTTATTTTGGGATATCTCCGAGCACATCTTTATGTACGGTTTATTATCAAACTAGCACTTTAAAAAAACTTTATATAAAGTTAGTTGTGAATTGTTTGTTATTAAAACTTTTTACACGCACAATAAGGTAATTTCATGAAAAGATTTGAGTTTTTTTTTATTTGGAAGTTTGAACGATACGAGGGGCATGCCAAAAGTAACTAGATACTCAAACATTATTATGTTAATCATGTTTTATTATTATGTATCATTTAACAGCATTCAATTTGAGTACGTATACACTTTTTTACGCATTTAAACTATTTATAAAATACTTTAGTCCACTATTTTTCAGATACCTTAAAAACGTCATAATTTTGGGCGGTTAGTGCATCTTCCTTGCTCTCTAATGTCTTGCCTCTTAAATTTTATTTGATTTTATCAATCAAGTAAAATTTGCAAGATGTCATGTTAGAGGAATATGTAGGGAGAAATAGGAATAAAAGATTTTTTTTAATTTAAAAAAATTAATATTCACGCGTAAGTGTGCCACGTGGCGACGTCGCATCGTCTAAGAAAATGCCGGATTCTAGACTTTGGTCGGTTGTCACATCAAGCCGATAATACTGCTGGAGCTCAAACTATTACCAACCATTCAAAATGTACTGTTCTATGATCTTCTAGCACCGGAGTAGCAATATGTCAGGTTTTACATAGAAAACTTAGTGTCGATTTGTTTCTATGTGCATCGCTTACGGCGACATTTTGTTGGTGTTTGTTGATTTCCAAAGCGCCATGTGGTTGATTGTCGCTATGTTTCGAGATCATAGTTATAGAGCTATGTTTCTATACCATTAAGTTATATCGTATATGTTTTTATTTCAACCTCCGTCGAATATGTCTATGATAAATGGGCACCACTCTACCAGACGGTCTCGCTACTCATCGGTCAGTTCATGCGGCACCCACTTCAAACAACGCTTACGGAAAGAAGAGTGATAATCAATAATGGTTTGCATCACTGTTGATTCGTTAACCAATTCACGCTCTAGCCCTACATATGAAATTCGTTGGTTTCCTCCCAAAAACAATTTAAATTTCTTAGGTGACAGTGGTTGGTGGACGGGCTGTTTTCGCTTCGTATTCAAAGCGTCCTCATCCTCTTTTAAATTCAGCAATCCAATTAAAAACTACTGTTCATGAACAAGCAGACTCGCTAGAAGTAGTAATCAAAAGATCAAAACTTTATTGGGCTTTTAAAGCTTTTAATAATCATATAAATCTTAGCGCGAAAATCACGGCGCCTGAGTTTCATTTTACTAAGCAAATGCACCCCACTTTATCACAGAAAAAAGTCTATTGAATAAAAAAACAAATGAATTTAAATATGTTCCATATTCAAATTAATTACTAAAAAAACAGGGTTTACGATAGTGTATAACTTGACAATGTCAAAGTCTCGAGTAAAGAGTATCTAATTACTTTTGGCATGCCCCTCGTATATTATTTCTTTCATCATCATCAGCCTACATTCGTCCACTGCTGGAAGTAGACCTCAAATTGCACGTCACTCAATTGGGTCCTCCGTTTTCCTCCTCCATCCAAAAAATTAAAGTCATTTATTTACCTAGTTTTTTTTATTAGATTGTTTTTAAAAGAAATATTAACTACCAGAATCTAATTTAAAGGATCCGATTCCGTTAACAAACATTCAGAATAGGACACGATTAAAATATACTCGTCTTCACAAAGTCCCAAATAGTCTCAAATTCTTACAAAGTTGTTTACAACCCGCAACTTAAAGTTTGTAAAGATACAGCCAAAAGATACAGCCAATCTAAACATCGAGCTAACTCAGTCTATTCAGCCCGCGAGACGGATGTCCGGGACGTGATCTACGCGCTTGTTTATGTTGCATACTCTTTCTGCATTCGATATACGATAAACTGTGAACTGAATTGCTTGAGAGTTGAATGACAAAAAATATTGCTGGCGTTATGTGAATCTTTTTACAAGCTTTTATTTACTTTGTCTGTCTGTGTCTGTAATCAAATCTAGCAAGTTTAATTTGACCCACTTTCCGGTATCCGATTGAGCTGGAATTTTGCATGCATGTACAAATCGGATGACAATGGAATATTATTATAACATTGAGTTGATCTGATGGAGCTGTAAGGTGGCCAGAGGAACTCCGTAATTAAACGACGCAAGCCCATCGAGTTTGGGCTCATTTTATTTGTCTTGACGAGTTCTTTGGTGCTGGAGGGTAATAATAATAAAAGCTTGTATTTAAAAAGTTTTTTTTAAAATGTCACTTGTTTAGGTTAGTCTTTGACTAAGTTAAGTGACGATGCGCCCGTAGAAGGTAGCAGACTAAACCTAGAAGGCGGGATAAATCACTCCCTGGCTGCACTGACATCGGTCATAATGACCGCTTGGCGACATGGTTTTATCCAGTGGGTGGCCACGACCGAAGCCTACCACCCGTGAATCTTACTAATATTAAAAACGTAAAGTTTGTAAGAATGGATGTCTGGATGTTTGTTACTCTTTCACGCCTAAACGGGTGGATCGATTGAGCTGAAATTTGGTATAGATAGCTTAGACCCTGGAATAACATATTATAGGCTATAGTACAGCGGGTAAAACCGCTGGGCACAGCTAGTATAATATACATATATATTGACTTCTTTTTGTTGCAAACGGTAGCGCGAAGATTTCCCATTGCTTTTAAACTAGTTTAGGCTTTAGAAATTAAAAATATTAAACATGTATTTAAATATTTTTTTAAGGTACAGTTTCTTCAAAGCTGGCTTACTCACACATTAGTTTAAGTAAGCCAGCACTGTTGACAATTTGTTGAAGATTCCAGCCAGCCTTCGGTAGCCGACCCATAACGATCCTTTACAAAGGACTCTCAGTATCATAATCTTGTAAGTTTGCCTCTTATTAGGGTAAAAACATACCTACATATAAGTTATAAATATTTTGAACCACCTCAACGATTTAAAAGATCATTTTGTTAAAAACATTACACAAATAACGTTCCTTCCTTACGTGAAACATAAACGTTAATTATCATCCTCATCAAAGTTTGTCAGTTACAGTACTTTGCTGCTTTAGACGCAACTTACGTTGTTAAACAACTGTCTAACATTTCTCACTGATTCCACGACATTAGGCCCTAACAGGGTTGTCAAAGGGTAACTCAATTTGGCCTCACTTCGGGGAAGGTTGCTTTATAACCAGACGTTGGGAATACGAGCCCTAGAGAGGTAAAAGCAATTTTCTAGTTTAAGATTAAGAATTATTTTAGTTTTTTGAATTTCTTACCTCTAAAGGAAAAAAAACGAAACCCTTATCACTCGATTATCGATAAGGATCACTCGTGTGTCCGTCAAGATAACTCCAGAACGTGTATAGTTATCGAGTTGACATTTTTAAAGATATTTTTCTATGTAATCACTAAGGACCTCCTAGAGATCATTTTTGCTAATTTCAGCTACAGTGCTTGAAACTATGTATATCTGTAGCCTTAATAGTGCATTTCTTATCATGTGGGACGAAGCAATGTTGACCAATCACAATGCTGGAATGGAGTGTGAGATGGATATCAAAAAATAACATTGTGATTAGTCAATACTAGTCTGGTCAGGTCTGTTCCTTTTTTTTTTTTTTTACGCTGGGAAAAATGCATTACGCATCGTCACCCTGCGCCGGGGGACGCAGAGCGGTATGTGGGACTCCCCCGCCGAAGATGGGCGCGGCAGGGATACCCACTAAAAAACCCAGCGGCACTTCCCGCTTCGTCTTAATGGCGGGGATCTGGGAAACGGCAGAGCCTTTACCTCCAGTTCCCCACCGACGACAACCCGCCTTTACAGCGGGGCCTTCACGCTCCTCCCATCAAGGAGGTGCCCGGGAATCGCCTCGTGCGCAGCCAGTCCCGCAAGGCGGTGGTGATGAAAAAGTACAGTGCAGATGAAGGCGCCCCCGCACCTTTCATCTGCTATTCACCACCATGGAGCTGTTGGCGACGATCGAATTGTCGCCTTCTCCAGCCCCGTCTTTGCCGACGGAGCGGTGCTGCAAGGGGATCGACCTCTCGTGCACGCTCCGCTGCCTCCTTTTGTGACATCACTTCTTCACAAAAGGAGGCAACTGCTGTCCAGGCCTCCTCACTCTCCAGCATAGAAGCGACTACGCTGGGAAGCGAGAGATCCTGTCCGACTGCAGCAGTCAGATTTAGTCGCTGCTCGGACCACGACGGGCACACCTCTAAGGTGTGCTGTGCCGTGTCCTCTGCCGCGCCACACTCGTGGCACGATGTGGTCTCTTCCCTTCCGATTCGGTGCAGATATGTGCCGAAGCAACCATGCCCGGACAAAACCTGCACCAGACGGAAGGAGAGAAAACCATGGGAACGCTCCAACCAGGCTTTTAACACAGGCCCGAGCGCGTCTAGGGTTCGGCGGCCAAAGGCGGCGGTGGCAAGGTCCTCTGTCCAGTGATGGACGATTGCGTCCCTCGCCTCACGCCGGACGGCCTCCCGCTCTTCCATCGCGGGGCGCTCCCCGAGGGCCCTGCGAGCCGCTGTCCATTCATACACTCTGGCAAGCACCCACGCCTCAAGTTCCCAAGGTGGGGTGCCGGCCAGAGCACATGCCGCCGCAAAACCGACCGAACGGTAGGCTCTTGCCACCCGCAGTGCAATGGCCCTTTGGGGCCTGCGGATGGCGGTGGCATTCTCCCTTCGCTGAAGGGAGTCCGCCCAGATGGAAGCCCCATAGAGAGCCATGCTTTTTAAAATGCCAGCATATAAACGCCGGCATCGCACTTTGGGCCCTCCCAGATTCGGTAAGAGCCATGAGAGGGCGCCCGCGGCCTTTAAAAGGCGCGATGACAAATCGTTAAGGTGGGGGCTGAAGCGCCACCTGCTGTCCAATATAAGACCCAGATATTTCATCTGGGCTTTTACCTCGACCCTGACGCCCTCCACAACTATGTGGGCATCTGCCGGGATGTGCTGCCGAGGCCCATGGAAGAACACGGCCTCAGTTTTATGCAGCGCCACGCTGAGGCCCAGGCGGCGTATTCTTTCCGCCACAAGGGACCCACACAGGGGATTTTTAATTGAATTTTAATTCCCACGGAGCATTACCGCACGCACTCAGAACGCCGGTGACCACTGTCAGCGTCGGACCTGTGCACTTCGATCTCACCTCCACTACGGTTACACACGCGCGTTTGAATTATTTAGGAGTACTTACATATATTGTGAATTTCCAAATCTCAGAAGCGTGTAGGGGGTTTAATTTATTTGTAATTAGATAATAAATATTATAATCTTTATTTTGTCCTTCTAGTCGATTATTAAAAAATATAACACACACGTACTATATAAAATAAATTAGATTAAATTAATTTAAATTAAATATTATTATAAGTTAATAATTTAATTAGATTAAATTAATTTAAATTAAATATTAATATGAATTAATTATTAAATACGATTAAATTAATTCACATTAAATATTAATATAAACTAATTATTAAATTAGATTGAACTAATTTAAAATAAAATCAGATAAATTCGAAAAAAAATCAGATAAATTCTGAAAAATTCTGATAAATTCGAAATAATCAGATAAATTCGAAAAAAAATTAGAAAAATTCTGATAAATTCTGATAAATTCGAAAAAATCAGATAAATTCGAAAATTCATCAGATAAATTCTGATAAATTCAGATAAATTCGAAAAAATCAAATAAATAAAAAAAATCAGATAAATTCTGATAAAATCAGATAAATTAGAAAAAAAATCTGATAAATTCTGATAAATTCAGATAAAATCAGATAAATTCGAAAAAATCAGATAAATGCGAAAAAAAAAAATAGAAAAATTCTGATAAATTCAGATAAATTCGAAAAAATCAGATAAATTCGAAAATTCATCAGATAAATTCTGAAAAAATCAGATAAATTCGAAAAAATCAGATAAATTCGAAAATAAATCAGATAAATTCTGAAAAAATCTGGTTAATTCTGAAAATTCTGATAAAATCAGATAAATTCGAAAAAATCAGATAAATTCGAAAATAAATCAGATAAATTCTGAAAAAATCTGGTTAATTCTGATAAATTCAGATAAAATCAGATAAATTCTAATAAACTCAGATAAAAACAAAAAAATCTGATAAATTCGAAAAAAAATCAGATATATTATAAAACCCCGTCGATTTTGCGTCGGGGGTTACAATGTGCTAAAATTTTTGGACAAGATCGAAAAAATGAGACACGAGATAAATATTATATAGATACACGTATTTTTTGTTGAAAAAAAAAACAAAATTAGATTACATTTAATTGATTAGATTAGATTAATTAAATTGGACCAATTAATTAAATTAAATTAAAACAATAATTCAGATAAATTCAGAAAAAATCTGATAAATTCAAATAAATTCAGATAAATTGAGAAAAATCTGATAAATTCAAATAAATTCGAAAATAAATCTAATAAATTTATCTGTTTTTTTTTTCGAATTTATCCGATTTTATCTGAATTTATCAGAATTTACCAGATTTTTCAGAATTTATCTGATTTTATTGCGAATTTATCTGATGTTTTCGAATTAATCTGATTTTATTTGAATTTTTCAGAATTTCTGATTTTTTTTCTATTTTTTTTTCGAATATTTCTGATTTTTTTGAATTTATCTGATTTTATCTGAATTTATCAGAATTTTTCAGAATTTATCTGAATTTATCTGATTTTATCTGAATTTATCAGAATTTACCACATTTTTTCAGAATTTATTTGATTTATTTTCGAATTTATCTGTTTTTTTTTTTCGAATTTATCTGATTTTTTTAATTTATCTGATTTTATCTGAATTTATCTGATTTTATCTGAATTTTTCAGAATTTATCTAATTTTATCTGAATTAATCTGATTTTATCTGAATTTATCAGAATTAACCAGATTTTTTCAGAATTTATTTGATTTATTTTCGAATTTATCTGATTTTTTTTCGAATTTATCTGATTTTTTTTAATTTATCTGAATTTACCAGATTTTTTCAGAATTAATCAGATTTTTTTCGAATTTATCTGATTTTTTCGAATTTATCTGAATTTATCAGAATTTTTTTTCGAATTTATCTGATTTTATCAGAATTAACCAGATTTTTTACAAAATTTATCTGATTTTTTTTCGAATTTATCTGATTTTTTTAAATTTATCTGAATTTACCAGATTTTTTCAGAATTTATCAGACTTTTTTTAGAATTTATTTGAATTTATCAGATTTTTCTCAATTTATCTGAATTTATCAGATTTTTTCTGAATTTATCTGAATTATTGTTTTAATTTAATTTAATTAATTGGTCCAATTTAATTAATCTAATCTAATCAATTAAATGTAATCTAATTTTGTTTTTTTTTTCAACAAAAAATACGTGTATCTATAATATTTATCTCGTGTCTCATTTTTTCGATCTTGTCCAAAAATTTTAGCACATTGTAACCCCCGACGCAAAATCGACGGGGTTTTATAAGTTTGACGTGTTTGTGAATGTGTGTGTGCTAACTACATGCAAAGAATCAATCACCAAGGGTCAATGACCGCGCACGTTTTACGATAAGCGTACGCCACACGTTTCCAACGGGCGTTCTGAGCAACTTTTGCCCGCACTAAATACCTAATCTGCTCGTAAAGCCCCGCCTTAAAAGGATAGGTTTATCAGTTAGCTTCACAGAACTTTCAGCAAATAATAATCACAATTCCATACGATTTTTTCAATCACTGAAAGCCGTTGACCGACAACAATAAACGGTGCACTTCAATGGTCATACATTTGTCACACACACATAAAATGTTAATTATGATCCCGGCCAGCTTTTATGACGGAACGCTTTTACGCTAAATTGAAAACAACTCATGGTTTATTCAGGTCATGCTTGTATCACTCGCCAATATAAAAAGATCCTTAAAGGGGCGCATGTGCGGGCGATGGATTGCGGCGATATCACAAAAATAACGCGTCAGTGGTGGACTTTATTGTAACAAGTGAGTTAAATTAAAAATTTAAACAAGTGAAATTAAAAATTTAAAAAACCCCCAACGCAATACGTATTTCACAATTTTTTGTATGGCGGCCATCTTGGATTTTAAATTTTATATAGTGGACTGTAATCTACTCGTTAAGCCGTTTGTAGCGTCCGTGGCCCAGTGGTCATACCTCCGACTTGTAAGCCGGAGGTCCTGGGTTCAAATCTCAGTGCGGCAAAGATTTTCGCCTGGACACTACCGTGTTTCGGAAGGCGCGTAAAACTGTGGGTCCCGGCTGTTTCCTATAAGATATGTAGGAGGCAGTCGTTAGGTCATGTTGCAGGCCTTGTAGGAATCTCGGCGACCTGAAACTGCAACATATAGGTTAGCCACACGACCTATAATTTGTGATTTGACTCTGACAGTGTAAGTAGGGTAACCTGTTCTGTTGGAGTATAAACCCCAATTAAAAAAAAAAAAAAATTAAAATTTTAAAGCCCTTTCATTTGATACCCATATTGAGGGGGTCGTGGAAGAAAAAAGTAAACCGCCATTTTGTAGCGGCGGCCATCTTGGACCGATTTCCACCAAACATGGCTAAGAACACTCTCGACTAACTCTTCTTTCAAACAAAAAAAACAAAATCAAAATCCGTTCATCCGTTTGGGAGCTACGATGCCACAGACAGACACATACACACACACACACACACACACACACACACACACACACACACACACACACACACACACACAGACAGACAGACAGACAGACAGACACGTCAAACTTATAACACCCCGTCGTTTTTGCGTCGGGGGTTAAAAAACCCCCAACGCAATACGTAATTCACCATTTTTTGATGGCGGCCATCTTGGATTTTAAATTTTATATAGTGGGCTGTAATCTACTCGTTAAGCCCTTTCATTTGATACCCATATTGAGGGGGTCGTGGAAGAAAAAAGTAATCCGCCATTTTGTAGTGGCGGCCATCTTGGACCGATTTTCACCAAACATGGCTAAGAACACTCTCGACTAACTCTACTTTTAAACAAAAAAAACTAAATCAAAATCCGTTCATCCGTTTGGGCGCTACGATGCCACAGACAGACACATACACACACACACACACACACACACACACACACAGACAGACAGACAGACAGACAGACAGACAGACAGACAGACAGACAGACACGTCAAACTTATAACACCCCGTCGTTTTTGCGTCGGGGGTTAAAAATAAAGAAAATGCTGCAGCTACAATAAAGACAGTTGCCACTCAAAAATGATTTTAATTTATTCATTTTAAATACGTTTATTCAAATAGTAATGGAGTACTTTTTAAGTAAATTTTTAGAGTAATATTATTTAATTTAAGACTCTGCCACCCAATCGAAAGGAACCTCTATGGGAAGAACGGGCACGAATGTTATAGAATACCTACATCAAAAAGTAAACAATAAGCTGTATGTTAAAGCAGCGGTTCAATTTGGTTTTTGCTGTGCCGCAGCTTTTCTGTTGAGGTTCTAATTTTTTGATCAGATGTACTAAATGGTACTAAATAGGTACTAAATATTGGTATATGTTTCATTCAATTCCAAGACTTGGTCCCGCCATTTTGACGCTCGTGTCGACCGTATACAGAGCTCTTTAGTTATGACATACACTCACTGAACATACTAGTATCGACTGAAACGACACAGACCAAATTATGCTAGTCGATATAATATCAAACATTTGCAGTGACTTCGACATAACATTTATGTACTGTTTTTAATTTATTGCCTCTGATTCGAATGAGAAATGACTCGATTAAATGTTGCATTCATTTTATAATTTAAAATGGTAAAATATAAACTAGAGACTACTATAAGCTAGAAGAGTATATACTTTATAGTGGTTATAAAATGATTAGAATCCTCAATGCGGCTAATTTATGGTATTTTGCCATAATTGAATGGACGATGCCGCAAGATTTTTAAGAATTTTTTTCGTAGTGAATTTTTACGTCATTTATTCTTGTGGCACCTAAGAAACTTTGACGAAAAATACAAGGATTAGGCTCAAGAGAATTTACATCTTATGAGTCTGGATGACCAGTGGAGTGCAATGTTGGGTAAGATTTCGTACAACACGAGACATTTAACTGTATAATAACAGAAGATTATCAAATATTTTGGGGATTTTATTCATCTTGGATGCATTGGGTTAGTATTTATTCTTTGACTCTAATATAAGTAGGTCTAGATTTATGTACAGAAATAAAAGTCTACCAAATAATGCTGAGGAAAATGATAGCCTAGAAGAGTACATCTGTTATCAGACTTAAGAGTTATTTCACAAAACCTGCATGAGTTCTTTCTGATTTAAATTATATCCGTGGTGCGTAGAGCCATGGCTTTTAACTGGTCAGACAGGATAGATTTATTGTTTTGCAACAATGGCACGTTTAATCCAATTCCGCTGGGGCAGGGCTTGCTGATTTCATTCTGTTGCTACTCGTACACATGAGCTCTGAAATAGGAACTGTTGTATTCGGCTATTGTCGATTATCTACCAAAAAAAAAAAGAAAAAGAATATGTAACTCATTTTTATCAGTAGCATCAGAACAATATATATCAACGGTGATCCTGAACGTTATTGTTAGGATACGTATTTTCTGATTTATTTTATTCTTTATGGAATTGAAATCTTTTAATCGACTTGGCAAATTGACACACTTACTTATTTGACCCGTTTCTTTTTGATTTTAAGGTGGGACGTGATCGAACAATCGCCATATACCTCTGAGGTGGTGAATAAACAATCAATGATTATAACCCCAGACTGATAAATTTGGGAAAGTTTTCATTCGATATAGGTAAATATTTATTTATTTTAGACATGGTAATAGGAACCACGATGACATACAAGTCTTTCCGGCTTAAAAATAGCCTTAAATAATCCGACAAACTAGTAAACACCCCCGCACTAATCTTTAAGTACTAACAGAAGTTCAAGCAGTTTTTCGAAAGCTTTTGTGTTGTGGATAAAAGGCTACCTGACTCAGTCGAGATTTCAGGGTTCAGAGGTTCTTTATTGTTTCGCGGCGGTAAAGCTGTTTTATCTTTGTTCTAAATGAAAAATATAATGTTATGGTCATCATTCATTAAAGTAAAGAGGAGTTCTTTTCATTGTTGTGTCCGTTTATGAGTCCAGTGCAATGTTTAGTTTTTTAATTCCAGTTTAGGTACACAAAATTTATTTTCTTTCTATTTTCTGCAGTAGTCACAGGAATTTTGTTACACAATGATGTAACTGCATAAATTTGGATAAGCTCAATTTGCACACGGGTCCCTTATTCTCTGTTCCCTGCTGTTGTTTTTCTTATTTCTGTTTTCTGAAATTTCTTCATATTGTAAAAAGGTACTCTGGTTCTTAATCTAGTCTACATTGCGACATCTTTCACTTACCATCTCAAACGCTAACGTTGAATCTGGGATGCCCAGATTGCTTCTTTTTTTACCAAGCAGATCAGTGACTGCCTCGTCTCTAGATTTTGCGGTCGCGCGACGCTCGTAGGCGCATAATGTGGAAACGCCTAGTATCTTTACTCTTAATGCGAATAAAGCCACGGCAAATTCGATCTTTCTGGACAATGTCTAAATGACTATTCAGTATCTAAATTCTTCATGACTTTTCAGTAACTACTTTCCCTAGAGGTTATGGTTAATGCGACACTGAACGACAATTATTTTTAATTTGAGTTTATGAAGAAAAATAATATTATAAGTACTTCATCTTAATCTTTATACTTAGAAATAAACCTTTGCTCATGACATTGATATCACAAAGAAACCTCAATCAAATAGATCTTACCCTTTGATCAGGGACAAAGTTTCCTTACAAACAAAACGTCGGACTGGAAAGGTGAGCTTTCCTTACTTCATCGGGACTTTGTAAAACAATAGGGAATTACCTTTTTGTGGCCTTGATTTTGCCAAAGTAATATTTATAGGACCTTAAGTAGTGGTACAAGTCCTTCTCAAAACCAGCAAAAGTAAGTATTAAGTAACTAAGAAGCAATATTATCGCTAAGATTTTTTAGAAAAAGGTCTAAATAGAGACCAGAGAGTAGCTTAGGTGTAGGTACTTAGATAATAATATGCACAAAGAATATGACTGTCACAAAAAATCAACCAATAATAATGCCATGGGCAAGCCTAGTTGCCAAAATATCTGATTATATTCCATAAGAACAAAAAAATAATTACAGTAAGGTACCTGAACATTGTTTTTTACAAACTTTTATTTTCCCTTTAGAACTTTACCACTTAAGGTTGCACTGGTGATGTGGTTTATCGAAAGTATCATGTAGTAAGTATACTTTGTTATATATAACATGTTGTTGTTATATAACATGAAACCAATATTTTCCCTAAAAGCCAACAGAAAGGTACAAGTAAAAAAGCTCATATCACCGCGCCAGCAGTTTCGCCAAATCACTTTTTGTCTTGTAGCGAACAAAAAGAGTAAATATCGCGGAGTATCTAACAAGGGTACGGATCGTATCGTCATCTGGTCCCATCAATCACACGGTGACTTGGCTCAATAGTTGCTGACCAAGCAGGCTTGGACACGGACTCGCTTTCAAATTCAATCAAATGTTGAACCTATGTTTACCTATATACATCGTACGTATAATATTATGATGGTCAGACAATCTTTGGCTTACAAGTTTAACGTTAAAGCTGAGATAGTGAAAGTTACATTAAAGTAAAAGCAAAGAAGTATAGAAGACTAGCAAGACGCTCTCCTGATGTTAAAAGATAACGCTGCCCATAATCAGTACAGTGCTACTTAGGATTTCACAATGATGTGAAATTTAAGGAACACTGCACCAAGAGTTATAAGATGTTAAGACTCTTTAGCCCAGTAATTTCACTAGCTACAGTGCCCTCCTACCGAAGCACAGTAATGTTTGCACATCACTGCTCAGGCGGTAGAATAACTGGCACTGTTCAGGTACCCACCTAGTCGACCTCCTGCAAAGGAAGCCTACCCCCTATATCCATTACGAATGTTACAAGACATTATTATACCTTTCTGTTGTGGTAAAGAAGATGAGGAACTTATAAATCTAAATATTTTAGCAATTATATCGATTTAACAGTGCCTTGGCAGATCGATCTGAAAGCTTGGACAGAAGTTCATGGGCTACCTAAGTAATCTTTTCTTTAAATGTCAGTATTAAGCTTAGTACTCGTAATTAGTAGTAATAAAAAAGTAAATATAATTCCTATGTGTCACGGAAATGCCGGCTTTCAAATCATAAACTCAAAACCTATATACTTCAACTCTAGCAGAGTGGAAAAATATGGAATGGAGAGGCACTATTCATATATATTAAACCATAGACAAAAGAGCTGAAATAGACCCCGCTTTCGTAATTTTCAGTATGACAACAAAATCGCCAAAACATTGCGGGGTGTAAGGGTTGATTGACTAATTTTTATTGGCTTGTTCAAAGTAGAAACTCTTTAGTTCAAAATATAATACAAAGACGGCTAGTTTTAGGTAGCTCAGTCAAAGTAGAAACTCTTGGGTTCAAAGACATTTAACGTGTGTTATGCAGTGACAATGCGTATCGTCGGCGACAGCCTTACCTTCGGTAATGCGCACTCTATGGTCGAGTCCTCTATGTACCAACCAAACAAAGGTCTATCAAAAAGTGCCGATTAATATGTTCCATCACACGCCCAGTAAAGGCCTCAATTGCGCAGAGTGTTGTGTACGGATTAAAATGAATTTCGAGAGCCAAATATAAAAATAGACCTACAGGGATTGAGACCGGTAGAAAATAAATACGGAATAGGAACCGCTATGAATCGAAAACTGGCATGACGTGGCATGAAATTTGATCAGCAGCAGTCTCGTCAAGCCCCAAACTCTTGCGGATAATGCAACGCTTGCGGATAATGCAAAAAAAAATCATGATAACAGTTTTTGTGGATAAGTGACAAAAACAGTCATCCCATTACAATTTTAAGTTTCAACCTCAAGCGTTCACCGCATGGCTGGATTGACATATTTTACCAAGGCTACTGATAATATTGGAGGCAGTTACTCATTTTGGGTTTACATGCTAACTCAGTTACCGCCCATTTTAAGATTCCAAACTCACCAAAAGTATAGGATACCACAGTTTAGGGAATCACAGTTGTGTTGTGTTAGATCCTTAGGGAGTTAGAGCCATGCTCACAAATCCTATGGCCAATCTAATATTTTAACATAGTCTGTGGAGATCACCATCACGTACCGTCTACTATCCAAATGAACGTGGACGAGAGAGCTAGCGTCTACGCGTAACAACTTTTCAACGGTGACAATAAATTAGTTCCTTTTTTAGCCACTTCCATTCATATCGTAGACAAATGTAGTGTTGACACACGCGCCATGTTGGACTAATTCCCCAATTTACAGCCAAAATAAAGGTTTTTACGATATGTTTGCGATGGCGCTTGGTTGATGGTTAACGCAAATATTAGAAAAACCTGTCGAATTTGATTGTTGAAATTGTTACCTCGTTTGCTAACTTTAATATTAGGCTTCGAATTTGGAGCGCAGTTTTCGAAAATTTGGGAAATTTATCACGATGTGTGTTATGTATGTTATACAAAGGTAACAAAGGCACCAATTTAAAACAGGCGGTGGCGGCCAAATAGGCGGTGTTAATTTTTCGATTAATTACACAACTAGAACGGGCGAGAAAGTATGTATTATAAAGAAAATAATTTTTAATATTCATTATTTTGAAAAATACCGTTATCAAGCAATATCACCAAGTTGTCGTTCAACATATTTTCATTAGCCAATCACGCTTTTTTTTTAATCTTTTTGATTAGGTAATGTAACATTTATTAACCAATTAGCAAACTAATTTTGCCAATGCAATTTTATTGTCCAAATTATGTAAGCTATTATTTTCACGCATAATAAATCATCGTATAGATAAAAGAATATAATAATATTCAAACTCTTAGCGCAATACACAAAACAGCTACAACTTTTTATATAGATACATCTTGTTATTTTGAAGTTATTTGACGTGTACTTGTTGTTATTTTGAATATATAAATAAATAAATAAATCTTATTTATCAAATATATCGACAAGTTCACTTTGTTTTTAGTTTCAATCTTTCGCGAGCCGTCATAGACACATGGCGCCAAAAAGACGCGCGGCACGTTTATGACATAAACTTTTCTATAAGTTTAGTTTTCTAAGGTTTTGTCAAAACAATATACGGGTGCAATGGGATTAGGGGTGAATTTGGAATAGAGATTTCAAAACTTTCACATATTTTATTAAATAAAAACAACTTTTTTTACTACTCTTGTTTTCTGGGGGCACGGCAGTGCGCCCGCCAAGTCGAGCAAAAAAAGCAGCACGGCCGTACCATCCTTTTCTGGAAGCATTTCAGACCATTTTCGATCCCCTATAACTTTGTTGTGGATAAAATTAGAAGCTTCAATTTTTTTAAACTGAGTATGTATTGTATGAACACGGTTTATTCAAAATTTCATTCAATTTGAACCAGTAGTTTAAGAATTATAACTAGTCAAAGTATTGTAATTTTGTCACTCACTCACTGACCGATCATCAAAAGTCTAAGGCACTTCTAGCAAACATAGAAGCTTCAAACTTGGTACATACTTAGAGTTTATTGCATAAAGCATAGGAAAACTAAAAAAACATGCAATTTCGGTCTAGTTTTCGAGATACATAAACTGCATAAATAATCCCATATAAATATATAGGATTACAAAGTTATATTTGCAGTCAATGGTAATAAACATTGTATAAAATCCAAATAATAATGCCATAATATATAAAATATGCCGTAATAATGTATAAAGCCAGGAGGAATTATCCCGCCTTCTAGGTTTAGTTTGCTCCCATCTACGTACGCATCGTCACTTTAGATCAGACATATCGTGGGCATAGGCCAACCTATAACGAATAAAAATAAACAAAAAGTAGTGAGATGCCACCAAAAACATAAC
The DNA here is from genome assembly GCA_947507615.1 of Hemithea aestivaria. Taxonomy (NCBI): domain Eukaryota; kingdom Metazoa; phylum Arthropoda; class Insecta; order Lepidoptera; family Geometridae; genus Hemithea; species Hemithea aestivaria. The sequence goes on from OX382335.1 coordinate 11,443,303, forward strand.
TTGTAAAAAAACCTAGTCTCGCAACTCGCAGTTCTTCTACCGTAAAAAGTTGTGAGATCCATGTATTACCAAGTAGGTAAAATTTTTTATGTTTTAAATTAATAGATCGTCTTGGCCATCGCTACGCGTTATCTTTAACAACCGGGGGGGGCGTTTTACTCGCCTTCTTACTTCTTCGTATACAAAAAAAATCATTTATAAAATAAACATAATTCCGCCAAAACACATCAATCGCAATCAAGAAAACCGGCGACAAAAATATGAACGAATATGCAAAATTTCGCAATTTATAAGCAAAGATCCATCGGCTAATCAGCGAACAGACTGGCGCGGTGTATTTTATTTTTATCCCTCGATTCAGATTAATAGCTGGGCTTAATTCAACGGATCAGTTTCATTTGCGTGTCTCCGGCAATTTACTGGCTCCGATAAAAGCTGGCTGATTGAAGCTCCTCGTAGAATAACTGGTTACTAATTTATATAAAGTGATATTAATTAATAGTAGCGAGGCTATATTAATACTTGTAATAGGATGTTCCTTCCCCATGGAATAGGCTCGTTGGGATATCTTATACGTTTTTTTTATTGTTAGAGATAGCCTGATTGTGAGCGATTACCGTCACCTATATAGACTTCCGTTATGTATTATTCATAGGTGTTTGACTAAATCCTACCTAATGGAAAGTGCAGATGCGGTCGATAATGATAAGTCAAATGAATCTTACGCGAAGATGTATTTGTAACAAGTAAAAATTTAAAAACGCACCAAAGTACTCGTTAAGACGAATCAAATGAGCCTAAACTCGGTGGGGTTCCGTCTTTTAATTATAGAGTTCCTATGGCCAATTTCCAGCTCCATAATCAGATCAGCTCTATGTTTTAATAATATTGCATTGTCATCCGATTTATACATGCATGTCAAAATTCAGCTCAATCGATTACCGGGAAGTGAGTCAAATTAAAATTTGCAAGATTAATAAGATTTTTTTATTTTTAATTACAGACAGACGGACAACAAACAGGTGAAAGTAAATAAAAGCTTGTAAAATATAAAGAAACTTACTCGTGTAAATGAACATGTATAGGAACATGTATAGGATGTATGAACATGTATAGGAACATGTATAGGATGTATGAACATGTATAGGAACATGTATAGGATGTATGAACATGTATAGGAGTTCAGCTCGCATTCAACTTCACAATTAGTGGGATTCAATGTTTCCGATGTACCTAACGTGATTGTTTTTATTTTAACGTTTTCAACTCAACTGTTAAAACTAAAACACTGGCACAAAGAACTGCTTAAAAAATTATTAACCACTCTTAAAAAGTTACTTTATTTTATACTTCGAAAAAGTCTGCCAGTACAACACATGCCAAAATGCAAATAAGTAACTGCAACGTTACATAAATCATGAATGTGTTCTTTTGTTTCTTTTGCGTTATCAATATTTTTACACTGAGATTCCATTTTGAATAATTTTAACAAATCTATGATAAAAACACAATATATAGTCGGGCCGGCCTAAAAGGCCACATTTGACAGATGTCAGTCATAGTAAACAAGTGTTGGGACATTGTTTGTTTATTTCGATTATAGGATATGAATCGATACGATCTTCAAACACGTTGGAATCGAATACAGTTTTATGAAAACATTCCTAAAGTCTAATTAATTTTAATTCTAATAGGTTTTTTTTGTAAAAATGTAATGGCGTCATGGGCTAGTTTTGCCAGAAATATCTCACGAGTTATAAAAAAACCTGTAATAAAAAAATATGTTTATTCTCTATACATTACACAATTTTATTTTAATTACATTATATTTTACTATAATATAATCACAATATTAACAACATATTTTATTTTAATCGCAATATAGTTATTTATTTATGATCAAATATTCAATCCAAGTTATAATTGCATTCGATTCTACATTTCAAATTTCGATTTCGCGATTTTATTGGGTAGCATCCTTATTGTTTTAAAAACAAAAACTGATTGACGTGACCTTGTATAGGGTGTCCTATTTATTCATCTAATTTTTTTAACCCCCAACGCAAGAAAGGTGGGGTGTTATAAGTTTGACGTGTTTGTTTGTCTGTCTGTTTGTGTATCTGTCTGTGCCATCGTAGCCGAACGGATTAATGAAGTTTGTTTATTTTTTCGTTTATAAGATTAATAATATTACTCGGCAATGTTCTTAGCTATGTGTATAACATATTCTTTATAGTTTAAAAATAAACACAACAATGACTTGAAACAAAAATTGAGTATTTTTTATTTTTTTTGGTTAAACATAATGCCACAAAAACCGTTGTTTTATATTAGAAATAAAATCTATACCATCGGCTTATCCGAAATTGACACCGACATTTTCCTCGTGGCTCTACATGGTCTCCCAGAGTTGATTAAGTGAAGCAGGGTGGAGCGGCCCCTTTTACCTCCCTTCCTTACTGCCAGAAGGGGTACAAGGGGGGTTTTCCGATCTTAATCAACTTATTTTGAGCAAACACACATTTGGTGGAAATCCGTCCAAGACGGCTACGGCCGCTACAAAATGGCCGATTACTTTTTTAATTACACATTTTGACACCGTTAAGGACTTTAATTTTTTTTAATAATGTGTGTGTGTGTGTGAGTATGTTTGTTCCTTCTTTACGTTTCTTCTGGTAGAAATTTCAATTGTAGTTTTTGGTAGACTTTTTTATGGTAGAAAAATGCGTGAGCTCCTGATGAAGGACATCGTAATTGTCCGAAACTCAGGATCGAGCCTAGCTCCGACCATTATTTCCGTGAGTTTTTAGTCGTTTTGTTTACATAGTAATATGGATAACTCTCACGTTAGTTTTCAAAAATGCACAGTAGAAAAATCTACTTAGTAGTTTTAGGTAGAATTTTTAATGATAGAAAAATCTACCAAATGGCAAAAAATTAATAGTAGTTTTTGATATATTTTTTATGGTAAAAAATCAACTAAATGATAAAAAAGAATGGTAGATTTTGCTTGAAATTTGAATGGTAGTTTTTGGTAGAAAAATTTAATGGTAGTTTTGGCAGAAATTATGATATAATAATTTGGTAATAAGTTATTTAACTTATTACCAAATTATTACCATTTGGTAGGCAAAAAATCTACCAAATGGTAGAAATTTTAATGGTAATGCGTAAATTGTTAATTGTAAATTCGAGTATAGTGTTCAGTGTTCAGCTAAGTGTTGTCATATTATTTATTGTTCAGCTCAGTGTTGACATATATTATTTACAGAAAAAATAAGTAAAATTTTTAGATCACCCTGTAAGGGAATTTTGATGATGTGTCAAATGTGGCCTTTTAGGCCGGCCCGACTATAGTTTTAATTTTTTTTTTAACCTTTAACCTACCCTACTTTCACTAAATGACGATTAAATGGGTATTTTGTCGACCATCTGGGAGCATCTTTTTAATTAGGAATTATTTTTCACCACTCTCGCACGAAAATGGTGTCTTTGGTCATCGATTTCAGTGAGCAAAAGCCGTTTTTGCTCTCTAGAGAGGCAAAGTGATTTGAATTTCGAACACAATTTTATTGGCTATGAAGAAGTTGGTGTGTTCTGAAACTTATTTGTGTACAATTATTTAACTGAGATGCACATAATTTTTAATGTTATTTATTGAATTTTAAGTTTATAAATTGTATTTTTTCAATAATATTTTAAATAAAATACTAAATTATTGTGTTTTAATATTATTTTACGTTAATATAACATAATTTAATATAAAAGCCAGTAGCAGTGTAGTGATAACATCCTAAGGAAGATTGGACTCATAAAAATTACACGAACCACAAGTATTATAGAATAATAAGTCGTAAGTGAGTTTTTTTTTAAATATTATTACAATTTGTTTTTCATAAATATGTCACACACACAAATTTCGAACGCAACTCTTTTAATAAAAAAAAAATACAAAATGGCGGGATGTAGAAGTTTAGAGTTTACAGTCAAATGGAGAATGCGTTGTGACGTCATCGATAAATGCCATCTTTGTCTCTCTCTTTTGTATGAGGTAAGTGAGATGGCACTTATAGTTGTCATTTTTCTTGCGACAGTGGTGTTCACGACACATTTTCCATTTGGTTCTAAACCTCTTGGTAAAGATTCAAATAAATATTTTCAGCTATAAGTTGTTATATTTTCTCACTGTTCGTGGTGAAAAGCTGTATGTTCAACTTGTGAGAAAGTTTTTTTTGATGTTTCGTACCGTTAATTCACTCACTGCGCTCAGCAGTCTATTATTTGAATCACTCGCTGCGCTCGTGATTCAATTCTAGACTGCTTCGCGAGCTCGTGACTTAATCTCGGTACTCACAGCAAAAAACAACTTTGCTCACATGTTGAACAAATAGCTATTTATTGGTAGAAATGTTTTACATAATCATCTTGGTGGTGTTTACCGATATCGGTTTAATAAATCAAGTTATAACAATTGACTATGACTCGATGACGATTATATTATTATTCAAAATTAGATAAATTAAAAATGGCTAAGTCCGACCTATTTGGCGCCGGCAGCGTCCGCTCTCGCGCATAAAACTACTACCTGAGGTGCCACATGGCGCCCGTCCCTGTCTCCGGGTCAATTGTATAGATTGTATTTCTTCAGACGGCTCTCGCTCGCGTTCGAGATAGTTGTACAATAAGTTGCATGTTAGCTGTTAACGTTATTCTCCGTGTATTTCTTTAAAATAAATTAGTTCACTAAAGACTGTTCGAGTTATTTTCGCGTACCCACGCAAAAAAGTATAATAAATACATATATCCATGCATCATTGATTCTTGCATCAATTATCTTATACAATAACCCTACCCTAGTAGCGTAGAAATAGTATAAACAATTAATAATAAATAGCTCATAATATTATAGCCTAAACTATGCCTTAAAATTACCTAAAACGTTTTCAAAACTCTGATAGCATTTCCTCCATAAACAAAGAGAGCTTTCACTAACAAAACGTTCATTATGAGCGAATTTTCTGAATAGAATGTCTCCATTACAGAGTTCGGAAGCGAACCGTTTTGAATGAAATGAATGGGAAGCAAGTAGCAGGAGATAACGTGGAATACAGTAACTGAAATATATACAAACAAACTATAACTGGAAATGTATGAACTTGTGTATGTTTCCTAAATAGCTGAACCCATTGAGCTGAAATTTGGTATAAGATAAGATAAGGAACTCTTTATTGATCCACATATAGATTAAATTTTACAAAAAATAAATTAAATGTGTTATATGTTTAATAAATGTGAATGTGTGTGTAGTGTATGTATGTTTAAATGTGTATGTTGTAGCGTGGGTTCCCTTTGTCATATTCCAGCTCAATCAATCTAGCTTTTGGCAGAGGTAACATAAACATCCGTTTGTTGCGCAATGAATATAGAGTATAGGCTAGGTACTTACATAATATCATCGAAGCATGGCATTCACCTGCGGAGTGCCTTGTCGAACACTTGAAAAAAATTAAATGAGTTTGATTCACCCCATTGTATTTTCATTGCTCATAACATGGACCTCTTACTTGAAATGGCTGCTGTAGCTGAACGTTAGGACGTAAGCAACCAACCAACCGGTGACCACTTTTCATCGAGTGGACCGTCTGCTTGTTTGCAAAGAATGACATCAAAAATATAGGTATATAATATGCAGGTGAGTAAAGGTACTGTTTGTAAGTATAGTTTCGTGTGGTCGAGGGTTATCTGGAAGATATCACGCTTGGGGAGTTACCATGAAGTTTGTGGCAACGTTGACCGATGAAACCCGACGACTGAGTCCGTCCGTCTCGATGGGAGTTTAGCATCTTTGCTTCAAAGGGTTTTGTGTTTCATTTAAAACTTCTAGGAAGATCAAGATACATTATTATACGAATGAGGTATAAAACCAGTCACAAACAAGCATATAAAATTAAAAAAAATTAACACTATAATTCAGGTAGCTCGATTGTGCCAAGTACCAACCGCAGGTTGATAAAATGTGCATTGATCTATTACAAATTTTGAACCAATAAAATAGTTAAAAAATAGTACGAATAAATATGAATTAGGTACAATAGATCGATCTTTTGATCAATGTAAAAAATATCTTAGTTTTAAACAAAATTCAAACACAAACATTTACTATAAGAACATTTTAGAGCACTTAGTTTCGTCTACAAATAATACATGTGTAGCATACGGCTATATAGAGGCCTTATGAAATATTTTTAATTCGGCAGTCCTTATATTTGCTTTTAAAACCAATTCGTTATTATTACTTGTGTAAGGAAATAAACACTTGGAAATTTTTTGCACACTCTAAAATACCCTTTATCACCATACCATACAGATCAATATTGAATAAGCTGTATGTTACAAGTAACTTGACCCCTTGAAAATGTTTTGAATTGAAAGTCTGAAGAGATGGAAATCCTTAGCGCCAATGCCTGTGGCATTCTCGAGTCATAAGAACTTTGTGCCCGAGGCTCTACTTACTGAATCGATAACGATCTTGTTACGATTTGGATAGCTTGCTTGGCATCTTAAGGAGGAACATACTTACCTAGAGAGTTTTATCGACCGAGCGAAGCGAGGTCTTAGAGTCGAGAGCCGCGAAAAGCCTGCGTTTCGACCAGTTTAGCGGTTGACCTCTGGCGCTTAGGTTTGATCGACATTTACTCGAAAACGGTTAATCCAAATTAAATGAAACTTTACACACAAGTTAGATAGGTTAATAGAATAATTTAAGTGAAAAAAATAGCGAAATAGACCTTAGGGTTGCAGAGATATAGGTGACTTAAAGTCTTTACGATAGGTCTGACGATAATTTCAAAACTGGTGCTCTGATAATTTTTTTTCTAATATACACACATTTTTTATAACCTACATAAATATATTATCAAAAGTGTATGTTTGTATGTATGTTTGTTACGCGATAACTTGAAAACCGATGGTCCAATCTTTATGAAACTTTGCAAATACGTAGTTTAAGTCAATAGAATTTTTAAGTTCGAACATCAGCCAAATCGGTCGAAGGGTTCTAGAGTTACCAAAGTTCCAATCTTAATGGAACTTTGCGATCAGGTAGTATAAGCTAAAAGAATTCTCATGTTCGAAAATGAGCTAAATCGATCCAAGGGTTGTAGAGTTATAAAGATGACTAAATTATAATGTTTTGCACAATTTGTTAGGTACATTAAGTTTGAGAAAGATCCTACAGGCAAGAAAGAGCAGGCAAGTAGATCAAGCTAAAGAATTAATAGCGATAAAGTCCAATAATTCGAGTTTGGAGAAGGTGTTCATCAATAAAATTCAAGTTCCGAATCACTGAGTTTATTGGTAACAACAATTTAGAATTTTGATAGACACGACAATTGTGAACGCGCGTTAGGACCGACTGGTGAGCGAATGCACCGAACCCCGCACATTGCATTCTGCCTAATCGACAAAATACAATGTGCGAGTAAATAACAAGTGTCGCTACACCAGCCCCCCCTTTTTTGAAAAACATCTAAAATACAATTTCAAAAAAAACATCAACAATACATTTTCGCCAAAAATACATTCGATACAATAATATCCTTACGTACTACGTTTTCATGGTCACCCTACTGTGTCGGTAACGTCACTTACTCACTGGTTCACTCACAATTAATTATTATTACGAAATAACGATTTTGGGTGGAGTCGCCGGCAACGCCGTCTGCCCCGGCTGGGCTGGGACGGCTGCCGTCATCTGCTTGAACAGCCACTTCCGCGCTCCTGTCTGGCACTTCTTGTAACAGCAATATACCGTGATCAGCGCGGCGAAAATAAGGACTACTCCCAAAATGATGGACATCTGCGATAACTGGGTTTCAATTCCTGCTACGTTAGATCCATTCTGAGCGATTATAACTTCGTCTTTGCTGTAACCTTTACCCATTATGATCATTTAATTTAATTTTTTATTTAATATTATTATGTGCACTACTCGTGAGTTCTAACCGTAGAATATACATTAAGCAACCAATTTCCGCAAAAATTTAGAACTTCGTGACGTTACCAACGCAGCAAAACCAAAGTACAAAATCTATCCTACTTTCTATATGCTAAATTAACACTTTTTATTACAATATTATTTATTAATTACGACTATGTACTCTGCTTATGCATCATAAATCGCACCGGCAGCTTAACGCGGCGTCCGCTGCGCGTGGTGCGGTCATGGTGCATAAGCGGAGCGGGTTCATGCTCGCTATCATCGTAACTCTCAGTATCGTTACCAACATTCTTATTTACGCTATCGGAACTGCCATCGTTGACTAAGAATGCTGGCTTGAGACGATCTATGGAAATATTAATATCTCTATCGGGTAACCTAACAGTATATACTTTACCTCTTCGTTCAATGACCTTATACGGCCCCTCGTAAGGTGGCTGAAGTGACTTCTTCATAACATCGTTCCTAATAAAAACATGCGTACTTACCTTTAGTTCTGGATGCACGAAAATGTTCCGAGAATCCCGCTGCTCTGTCGGTCTAGGTTTTAAATTATAAATTATATCTTTCAAATTTTGTACATATTCATAAGAGTCATAAAATTCTCTTTTAGTATTATCATAAAATTCCCCTGGAAGTCTTAAGGTTTGCCCGTAAGTGAGCTGAGCGGCGCTTACTCCGCTATCGCTTCTAGGTGCAGCCCTAAGCCCAAACAATACTGTTGGCAACTCGTCTATCCAGCTTTTTAAATGTAACCTAGCTCGTAACGCCACCTTTAATGATCTGTGCCATCTCTCTATCATCCCGTTAGCCTGTGGATGATAAGGCGTCGTTCTCAATTTATTAATTCCTAAATATTGCATAAGGTGTATGAAAATATCGCTTTCGAATTGCCTGCCCTGATCGCTCGTAAGTTTAACGGGACAGCCAAATCTCGTAATCCACGTTTCGTACACAACCCTGGCAACAGTTTTAGCTGAAATCTCTACAACCGGTACTGCTTCCGGCCAACCTGTAGCCCTATCAATGATCGTCACTAGATATCGATGACCTTCCTCTGAAGTCGGTAACGGTCCAACGATATCGATGTTAATGTGCTCAAAACGTTTACACTCTGGATATTGACCTAAATTCGAAACTGTATGACGATAAACTTTCGCTCGCTGACACTGTATGCAAGCTCGGGCCATTACACCTACATCTTTATTCATGCCCGGCCAGAAAAATTTGGAATTAAGTAACTCTTTGCTGGTTCTTATACCGGGATGACTCAAATTATGGATAGATTCAAAAACTGCTTTCCTGAAATTCACAGGTACATACGGTCTTAAACATTCAGTAGAAGTTTCGCAATAAATCGGTTTATCGCATGTAGGTATAATGACCTTCTTTAGCCGCACACTGTCCGTCGAGTTATTCGCTGATACAACATATTCGTCGTGGCTCTGCGCCTCTGCTAATTCCGAGTAATCTATCGCTGTCGGAGCGTATACCGTTTCAATTCTGGACAATGAATCCGCTACAACGTTATCGCTACCACTAACGTGTCGTATGTCAGTTGTGAACTCACTGACAAATAGCAAATGTCTTACACGCCTAGGACTCTCGTTGTTTTTACCGATGTTACCGAATGCAAAAGTGATAGGTTTGTGGTCGGTAAAAATAATAAGTTGTCTCCCTTCTACTAAATTTTGAAAATGTTTTACCGCTAAATATATGGCCAATAATTCTCTGTCAAAAGCGCTGTAGTTCCTTTGAGTATCGGAAAGCTGTTTCGAAAAATATCCTAGCGGCTTCCAAACTCCTTCTACCTGTTGTTGCAGCACGGCACCTACTCCCGTATTTGACGCGTCGGTCATAAGTGCTAAAGGAACGTCAGCCAACGGATGCGATAAAGTGATAGCGCTTTGTAGGCTCTCCTTACACTTTAAGAACGCCTCCGTTGCACTCTGTGTCCACTGAATTTTAGTTTTATCTCTTTTCTTAGAATTGTGTAAATATTTATTTAATTCGCTCTGATATTCTACAGCGTGAGGTAAATGAGCTCTGTAGAAATTAAGCATACCTAAAAAACGTCTCAACTGCTCTACCGTTTCCGGTTTCGGAAAATCTACAATAGCCTTTACTTTTGCATCCAGCGGCCTAATACCTTTGATGGAGACTTCATACCCGAGAAAATCTATTTGACTCTGACCAAAACAGCATTTCGCTAAGTTAATAGTTATTCCGAATTCCTGGAATCGACTGAAAACTTGTTTTAACTGTTCCCTATGTTCTTCCTCCGAGTTACTTGCAATAATGACGTCATCAATGTAACAGAATAAAAAATCTAGCCCTTGTAACACGGTATTATTCATAAAACGTTGGAACGTTTGGGCCGCGTTTCGCAGTCCAAACGTCATGCGTGGAAACTCATACAAGCCGAAAGGGGTACAAATGGCAGTTTTCTCTATATCATCAGGATGAACCATGATATTATGGTAGGCTCTGTTCAAGTCAAGTCGCGAGTAAATAGTTTTTCCGGCAAGCAGATAAGTAAAATCCTGTAAACGCGGTATGGGATACCTGTCGGGCTTCGTAATGGCGTTTAACGCTCTGTAGTCGCCGCACGGACGTATCCCGCCGTCCTTCTTCGGCACCACGTGGAGTGGACTCGCCCAAGTACTCTTCGAGGGTCGACAGATGCCCATTTCCTGCATAGATTTAAATTCATTCTTAGCTTTTACATACCGATCTGGAGGTAGAGGTCTCACTCGTGCGTGCACCGGCGGTCCCGTCGTCTCGATATGATGGTAGACGCGGTGACGGGGTGCGTCCTTGAAGCTGACAGGTTTGGTAATGTCTGGAAAATCCTTCAATAAATCGTGGTAAGGCTCATTATCGTTTATCGACTTAATACACGGTTCATCATAGTCAACAATAGCGCCGATTACTCTTAAATCAGTTATTTTATCAATTAGAATTTTGTCGTCAAGGTCAACCATCAATTTAAAATGTTTCAAAAAATCAGCACCGATAATTGGTTGTTTGACGTCACATACGACAAAATCCCATTTGAAACATCGTCTTAAATTAAGATCTAACGTTAGTGTCTTTTCACCATAAGTCTTTATTTCCGTACCGTTCGCCGCGTAAAGTATATAACTAGTCGCACTATTATCACTCTCGGATTTGCTCACACAATTACGCGGTATCACTGATATGTTTGCACCGGTGTCTATTAAAAACATAAGATTCGATTTACGATCGCGCACTGTTAATCGGTGGTTCGATAAACGGTTGCAGCCCTCCACCGCACAAAGCTGCCACCGCCCTAGTTTTCCTGTTTGCTAGGCCAGCTACACGGCTTCGAGCACTTGGTTGCGAGATTCCTGTACTTAAAATGGTAGAAGCACAACCAATCTGGATCGGTAGGACGCCTCCTTCTGCCCCGCGAGGTCGAACGGGCACGGGCCTGCGGCGAGGTAGAGCGCCCTCTATCTTGGCTCGTGAATCGCGTCTGCGGCCGCGATCGCTCCAAGCTAACAAGCCTGGTGTTGATCTTGGCGATCTCAGCTAGCATCACCGTCTGGAAATCCGTATGGGCCGGAGCCGGAGCGCTGGTGGATGGTGGGCTCACCTCGTTGACGTGGAACGGCTTCATGTTCTCAGCGATCTGATCCGCCATCGCCGCCAGTGTGTCTAAGCTTTTAGTGTCCGACACTGACAGGACCGCTCGAACTGCTGCTGGCAGGTGATTCCTCCAGAGAATCACGAGCGTGTCGTCTGCCACTTTATTGCGAGCCAAATCACGCATCCTTCGCAGCAGTTGTGATGGTTTCTGGTCGCCCAGACTCATTTCACCTATTAGCCTCTGCACGCGTCGATTCTCCGATTCTTCGTAGATGCTTAATAGGCGTTCTTTAAGAGCTGCATATTTTTGCGTCGATGGCGGATTAAAAAGAAGGTCTGTCACCTGTTGAATGACCTCCTTCCCCAGTTTGGCGATGACAATTTGGTATTTCTGGTCATCAGCCATCTTCTGGGGTTCCAGCACCGCTTCAGCCTGCAGGAACCATGCACGTGGCTGGTCGACCCAGAAATCTGGTATGCGCGCCGTCATCGACACGCCGGCCACGTCTCCAGTTACACGTTGCGCTGCCTCCGCTTGCTCGGCCATGACGTGAGCAAGTGGTGAGTCGATCCGAAAAGTCCAAAATTTTACACTTCACTAACACTGAAAAGTCTGGGATCACGTCGGGGTCACCAGTTTGGAGAAGGTGTTCATCAATAAAATTCAAGTTCCGAATCACTGAGTTTATTGGTAACAACAATTTAGAATTTTGATAGACACGACAATTGTGAACGCGCGTTAGGACCGACTGGTGAGCGAATGCACCGAACCCCGCACATTGCATTCTGCCTAATCGACAAAATACAATGTGCGAGTAAATAACAAGTGTCGCTACATCGAGAATTTCAAGCAATTTATCTTATTTTCAATAACATTATTTTTTAGTACATTGCGTAATACCAATAATTGCGTCAATTATAGTCCGGCCGCCTAAAGTTTGCTATTGAGATAGGTGTCACATACATGTAGGTAAGTACACGTTTTGTGCTGTTTTTTTAATCTTTTAATAAACCTCATTTCGCTCGATCGATGAAATATAATGTTATTTATTTTAGGAAAATAAAAATAAAGTAAAAGAGTTATTTAAAATAAAAACCTTATTAATAGCGTTATTTTATGCCCATCGCTAATGGCAAGCAACCAAAGTTGGATTTAGTAGTATAGGCATAATTATAATATAATATTATTATGACGACATAACTACGTCACATTGCCTAAAATTTTGTATAAAATATCCCGAACACAATGTACCGGACTATAACTCGCTGTCAAGTAAAATAATATTTTTCAGCAGTGGCCGTAGCATGCCAAACGAGATCCCGCTGAAATGTCAAGCGTAGAACTGTCATGCCATACATTGTAGTTTTGTGAATGTATGGGATGACAGTTCTACTCTTGAAGTTTGGTCGGGATTCTGTGTGGCATGCTACGGCCACTGGCAAAACACGAAAGTGGAGACCATAAACAATAATAAGCAGGTAATAATGTCTATGGAAGTGGTGATAGAATAAAAAAAACTCGCTGAATCGTTTTGTTATAAAATATAATTTAAATACATAATTTATATGAATACATACATATATTATCATCGACCGAGCAAAGCGAACTCTTAGAGTTGAGAGCCTCTGCTTTTTCGCTGGCAGTAAGGTTATTTGAGTAGTCTGTCTGCATAACTTTTTAAAACTTAGAGTAATTGTTTGTGCCGGCACATTCAACAATAAAGGTGCACGAGCACACCATAATGCATCGCGGGCCGCTGGTGGCTCTCTCCAAAAAAGTCAGCAAAATGTTGAGATCACTACGTACGCGCCCATCCAAATACGTACGCACATAATATTGCTTAACTTCGATGTTTACGTTCTTTAAATAAAGCCATTTTTAAATGAATTAATTCAAATGTATAGCTTTCAGAAGTTTTCCCGAATTTAAAATATATGTACTTATAGTCTGCCAAATTTCATAAATATAATATGGTAACGGCAAGTTCCCTATGAATGTTGATTTATTCAGAGGGTCAAAAAAATGTAGGTACGTTTTTGAAGGATAAACGGGTGTATTTTTTTCTACGTTAACTTAGAAGTTTAATTTTACGGGTACCAAGCGGCCATAGACCTGTGTATTATGGTAAAAATATACAATTCTACGGGATGTAGAGTATAAATGGGTCTTGACAGACATACGGATGACCAAGTGATCCAATTAGGGTTTCGTTTTTTCCTTCAGAGGAACGAAACTCTAAAAAGGATTATATTCTAAAAATCTCGGTACGTAGGTTTATTGAGTTTTAATATATCAGAATTTTTGTATTTTGAGTTTTTATATTAATGTTAAAGTTCTTGTATTAGGATATATTTAGTCGAGGCCTAAAGTCTAAGGTTTACCACGGAAATTGGGCTGCGAGGTCCCAGTTCGAGGCGAACTACTAGTTATAAGGTACACATACATTTAGATATAGTAAATGTGTGTGTGCGTGACTCATTGCGTCTGTGAATGCATGTACATGTACATGTGTGCGTTTGTGCATGTGTGCACTTGTATGTTGGGAGCTTTACCGAAAATATTTTAAAAAAATCAATTCTACCAATGTACATTAATTTGCTACCAACTATGGCTTTTGTTTTTTTTTACAAGTTAACACATCAATATTTTATAGTCAAACAAATCTTATCCCAAAGAGTATTTCTTTCTGAAGCACCACTTTTTTTTGTTCGTGGAAAGATATCTATGGCAAAATAATTTAAAGTCTTTTCATAACGCGGCCGGCAAGGGAAGTGCAACGTTTTAGCAAAACTTTTATCAGCGAAAAAAATATGTAACAGAGTCACATAAGATCTAAATCCATGCAGTCAGGGGTTAATACCCACTGTTTGCAGTATAAATGTTTCCATTCCAACACAGAAAGGTAGAATCAGTAGCTTATAAACACGTAGTTTCTTCTAATAATCGTAAAGCCCACACGAGTGTACAATTATCAGCCGATAGCCTAGCCATTGTACGCCATCAAGTTATAAATTTACGAAAATTGAATTCTGGCTAATACTGCCAATTTGCATAATGAAAGCTCGCATTTATAGATAAAGTAATAGAATAGTTGCCGCAAGTATTGATACCCACCCACCTTACGGGCTTGAAGTGGGGCAATGATCCTACAAGCACTTTTAATTTTTTTCCATTTTACCGTGGCACGTCAAACGTATAGGCTCACTAAATAAATAGCTTGAATGTACTGATTCAAATTAATTTAGAAGAAAGATGCCTTGTTGAGATACCAGCCGCAGCGCCTACTCTATAGGATGAGACTAAACAAAAGTATAAACTGCATAATTTTAGTGGCTAAAGTTCTGCTTCATTTGGTTTTTAAATCATTTTTCGTCGTCGTGTGAATAAAATAGGACTTTTATACTAAAAATGATTACATCATCGCCATCTACGGCCGTCACTTAAGATCAGGCGAGATCGTGGTCAAAGGCTACGAATAAAAAAAAACATCACACATTACGTGACCTAATTAGGTGGCTAATAATTTCACTCGTTAGGCCACATCCATATTGAGAACGTTTATAGAATCAATGGAATCCCCGAAAAACAAATCTTTCCTGCAATCTACACAATAATACTCACATAAATATATCTCCTCGACTTCAAAGTTTAGGAAAATGTTAAAGTTGCACAAGTCATCCATTTTGATATATCATACAATGTGCTCGCGTTTAAACTTCTTGTCGGCACGAACGCTGTTTAGCTTTAAAAACAGTAATTAGCACTTTAATGCTCGTTGTTCCACATGAAAAGCAAAGGATTTACACGGAAAAATTAATTATATTACACTACAAGTTGTAATATAGCATAGCAGCATAGCGGCGAATGAACGCTAAGCGACGTTCGCCTGGTGTTTAGCAATGAGTTGACCAGCTAAAAGTGTGGTTAACGCCATGCTCAGCGGCTAGGAGTCGTTGCAGACTGTGGTCTCCTTCTACAAAGAAATGTATGCAGTATGCCCGCCTCCTCTCTACGCCGCCATAGTTGAGTTCACCGGTCGGGGGCCAGGAGGCTTCTGGCCGGCTTGCACAAGTCCAGCACGTCTGGGGGGCACCTTGGTAGGAAGGAACATCCCTCCATTGTTTATTTATTTAAACATATACACAATAAACATAATGTTAATGATAAATGCTATTACCTTCAATATTCTAAATTGTTAAGAAAATGTATTGCTGAATCACGAAAACGCACGAATCTGAATTATCTACATGAGTCCTCTAATAAAGCCAAAGCAATGTGGAACATTATTAAGAAATGTGCTTATAAAGATAGTGACGTAAATTCAATTAATAAAATAAATTATAATGATCAAGAAATTACAAATACTAAAGAAATAGCAGAACTATTTAATATTTTTTTTATTAATTTAACAAATACTGATATTAAATATGATATAAATGACATTTTAATTGATAAAAATATTACATCAAATAATAAAAGCATATTTCTTGATCCAACTGACGTTGTAGAGGTTCAGAAAATAGTAATGTCACTTAAAAATTCTAATTCGGTAGGCTATGATGATCTAAAAACTGATATCATAAAAATGAGTGTAAAGTATATCATGCACCCTCTTGTTCATATTATAAATTTGTCCTTAGAAGAGGGAATTTTTCCGGAATCCTTAAAAAAATCAGTTGTAAAGCCAATTTTTAAAAAAGGTGATAACAAAGTTATGAATAACTACAGACCAATTACTCTGATACCAATTTTTGCCAAATTATTTGAAAAAGTGATGTTAAAGAGACTTAACTATTTTTTGAAAAGTATAAAATTTTAGCAGAAGAGCAAAATGGATTCCGGAAAAACAGAAGCACAACCTTGGCTGCTTTTAAATTGGTGAAGTGCATTATGGAAGGCCTTGAAAGAAAGAATCCAGTGACAGTTATATTTATGGATATGAGCAAGGCATTTGATTTTGTGTGTCACAGGAAATTGCTTGAAAAACTGAACAACTATGGTGTACGGGGTCCAGCATACAAATGGATTAATTCATATTTATCAGGAAGAACTCAGTGTGTTGAAATTAGTTCCCTCAACAAGGAATCCAACACTGTTGAGGCATATGCCTCGAACTTCCTGCCAAATAAATTTGGAGTCCCTCAAGGGAGTATTCTTGGACCATTCCTATTTCTTTTATACATTAATGACCTTCCAAATGCACTAAACCATCCATGTATACTGTTTGCAGATGATACGACAATTGTTGTAGAAGGGCTAGCCGGGGACAAAGTAACTTATGAAAAGGAGGTCAATGACGCTGTATCAAATACTATTCTCTGGCTAACAGCTCATAACCTCCAGGTCAATATTGAAAAATCAAAATGTATACAATTCCATACCGTAAATAGTGCTCCCCCTGAGTTAAACATTAAGTATAATGATAAATTTATAGAACAAACGAATTGTACAAAATTTTTAGGTATAACTATGGACGCCAATTGCCTGTGGAAACAGCATATTGAGTCCCTGCGATCCAGATTAAACAGTTTTGTTTTCCCATTAAGGCGAATCTCACAAACTGTAACAAGAGAAGCTGCTATCACGGCTTACTATGGATGTGTGAGCTCTATATTGCGTTATGGGATTTTAATCTGGGGTAGATGTACTGAAATAGACCAAATATTTCTTATTCAAAAGAGATGTATTCGTGCAATATTTGGACTAAAGCAAATTGATTCATGCCGGCCATTTTTTAGGAAATATAAAATACTGACCATTACCTCATTGTACATTCTGGAAGTAGGTCTATTTGTTAACAAACATAAAGACATGTTTCAGCTAGTTAGCACATTAAGCAACTACCATGGCACTCGGTCACAATATAAAAATAAATTATTTCGTGAAGGTACCAGACTTGCTTTGATATCGAATAATTGTAATATAATGTGTGTTAAATTATTTAATAAAATTCCTGACTCTTTCAAAAATATGACATCTAATAGATTTAAGAATAATTTAGTGACGTGGCTTGCCGAAAAATGTTTTTATAGTTTGAATGAATTTTTTGATTATAAAATCTAATACTGAATCAATATTTCTAATGTAATTATTTATTTTAATCTAAATGTAATAAATGAATGTAATTTAATATATTATATATAATAGAATTGCTCTAATTAATATCAATCCAATTGTAATATAATTGTCCTACGCCTGAAAAGGTAGATTTGAGCTGAACTATGTTTAAAAATGTGAACTGTATTAACCTTAAATCTGAGGAATAAATGATTTATTTATTTATTTATTGGTGCAGAGGTCCGGTGAGTCGGTAAGTGACCGGGCCACCGCCGGTATGGGAGGGTGAATGCAACTGCGACCCCATCCTGGGAAGTACGGGTATGCATAAATGCATTTCCCTCGTAAAAAAAAAAACAAAAAAAAGGTTATACAAATATAAAAAAGTGTGCCTTCATCGAAAAAACGGCTTTCTAAATAAAAAGTTTAGATTTAGTTTGAACATCCTACTTGTAGCTTATTGGTATTATAATCTTAACAATAAGTTTAAAATCATAATAGCTTAAAATATAGTATACCTACATATCTAAGTTACGACTAAATATATAAAAGGAAAGAGTGACTGACTGATCTACAACGCACAGCTTAAACCGCTGGACGGATTCGGTTGAAATTTGGAACACAGATAGGTTTCATGACGTAAAACTCCGCTAAGAAAGGATTTCGCCATGCGGACAAAGCCGCGAGCATAAGCTAGTCTCGTATATGTACCAAAAAGTCACAAGATGTTTGTGTTCGAAGATTATAATATACCTATAAAGGTCCCTACGTTAATTACCATTCAGTGCACCGAAACTGAGGCTATTAGACAACAAAGGAGATCAATTCACAGGAACGAACCATTGTTCTCGTAATAATTAGTTTTACGTCCGTAAATGTACACAGGACCTGCCGAAAGTCTGCTAAGTTTACCTGGTCTTCAAATTTCAAGTGAAATTTTCACAGAAAAATGAGGAAGTTTTATAGGAATTGAATGCCCTGAGAAAGTGGCTTAAGGTGATATCAAAACGACGTGTGAGATGGATTAAAAAAAAAGAAAAAAATAGCACGTTACTACGCAGAAAGTAATATTATAATCTATGTATGTTCCAAATTTCAGCTCAATCCGTTCAGCGGTTTCGCCTATACGTTGATAAATCAGTCAGTTAGTCACTCTATCCTTTCATATATTTAGATTAAATTAATAGAACTAAATAGTTACTACAAAAAAAACCGTGATTACTACATGTCGTTGCACTGGTACTGGTACCACTGATATGTTTTTCCGATTTTCCGAGGATGTTTTTTCTTGGATTCCCTAAAAGTACAAAAAAATAATACCTGAAATATTCAGCCATTGTCGACAAATTCTTCAAAATAAATTAAATGACAATGGTTCGATACGGCACTTCTCATAAAATAAATTTCCTTGTACACGTGTATGAACCCTTACATCACCCTACGTTCTTAATAAACGAGCATCGACCATACACTTCGATAGACTACGCCTTTATTACAATAACCGTCGATCTCGATCTAAACCGTCGATGGCCAAACAAAAAAGGATGAACAAAAGATTGGAGGTGGCTGGAAAATCACAGCAAGAGTCAGGGGAAAATGGCTATCTCAAAGGTAGACATACCTATAGGTATGCCCAGCGATGGGTAATTGAAGACTTGATATTGAAACGTTGTATCCTGTTGGTTTTCTTAGGCACCTTATAAGAAAGTTTTTAGTACGTATTCTCAAAGCTTAAAATAATTAATTAACGTAAAATTTTGTTAAAATATTGTTTATAAACTCACCAACACTCGAGATATTATGTCGATTGTAGATGTATTGTTTTCCTAACGAAAACAAATCCATATGAAATAAAGATGACTTTTAAACAAGTTAGTCTAATTACAAGCTTTATATTATTACAAGCTTTATATTACTTTCACCTGTCTGTTGTCTGTCTGTCTGTCTGTCTGTCTGTCTGTAATCAAATCTTGCAAGTTTGATTTGACCCACTTCCCGGTTTCCAATTGAGCTGAAAATTTGCATGCGTATGTAAATCGGATGACAATGCAATATTATTATGACATGGAGCTGATCTGATGATGGAGCTGGAAGGTGGCTATAGGAACTCTGTCATTAAACAACGCAACCCTATCGAGTTTGGGCTCATTTGATTCGTCTTGACGAGTACTATATGATGCAAGATGGTAATGATAATTAAAGCTTGTTTTTAAAAAGTATTTTTAAAATTTCACTTGTTTTTATAAAGACTTTATAGATAAAAAACATGTTCATTATAGGTATTACAAAAAAATGAAATGAAAATAACTTGTGATGAGAGACGATATTGAATAATTGCAAAAATACTGACTTGTCGTAGACATATCGATCAATACGTCACCCCCTTACAACGAGTAATCATTTTATGTGTCACCTCTTTTAACGTGAACTTAATTTCATTTCCCATGATATTGAGCCGGTACTTCAAAGGAAATTACCGAGTTCCTGTCAGCGTTTTTCTCCTCCACATTTTCCTATTAAAATGTAACATTTATTCTTTCATATAAATTGTCGTAAAATACATCGTGCGTTGATGAAAGAAATTAATAAAAGTTACTTGAACAGACTGATATACTAAATACATTAGATACCTACTACTATGATAGGAACGTCACATTAACGGTGATGGGGAATTGGTAACTTTGAATGACTTTATCATCATCATAATTACTAGTAGTGTAGAAGAATAAGACGCTTTTCCAAATTTAACTCAAGACACTTCGAGAGTCACACAGCAAACGTCAATCCAACTGGCTACTGGCACAGGACAGGAATAGATGGAATTTGGAAGGAAGTCGTGACAAAGTTGAAGAAAACTATAATTACGCCCCTTAATTGTAAGATGACGACTAGGTAATCCTGCTTCTTAGTTATCACATAAGAAAACGCGAATGTCAAGACTTGTCTCGTTCATCTGATCGCATAAAAAAAACATTGAAATCACTAGGGATCATCATCAGAGTTGACTAAAAAAGTATTCATTTACTCACACGTATAAATTTCCTCCTCCATCAGTCGTGGTCCTCATATCTGAGGGTCGTGACCTCCTTCATCCATGACTTTTTTCCTTACGATGTAACGCCATCTTGTCCTATCTCCGGCCACCCGGAGAGCATCGTAGACTGTAGAGTCGAGAGTGGTGCGGATCTGGTCAGACCAACGCATCGGGCTTCGGCCACGGGGTCTTTTCCCTTCCACTTTGCCAGTGATTACAAGTTTTTCGAGATTATCTCCATCTTTTCTGGCAATGTGGCCGAAGTACTCTAAAATTCGCTTCAGACAGATCGTGGAGAGCCTTGTTTTTATTTTGAGTTTGGAGAGTATCGATGCATTGGTTCGAAACGCTGTCCACGGAATCCGGAGCATTTTTCTCCAGCACCACATTTCGAAAGCGTCAATGCGTCTGCGGTCTGCACTCTTTAAAGTCCACGTTTCAACGCCATAAAGGAAAATGGATAAATTTAGTCAGCCCCTAATATACATTTTCTTCAGCCTTAGTGCAACTGGGAGAAAGAGCTAATGTAACATTAACTTAGTCCTAGCATAGTGCCGAATTATACATACATAAATAAATACTGACCAATAAGCTATTTTAAGAACGTTGACAAACATTACACAGGAACGCATTAAAAAAGGGGAACAGATAGATTAGGTAGGTTTACCTTTTCCGATAATTTGTTATACCTAGGGAGTACCCTCATAAATTATTTAGCTCAAGAGTTGAGTGTACCTATCCACGGAATGAGTAATAAAAACCCATCCATTTTATCCTCAAGTTTGGGAATGATGTATGTGTGAGCGTGCTTACTTAACTATGTAAGTCGCTATATACAGACCTAATATATTATTAGTAAAGTTAGGTAAGTTGTCAGAATCTAAGAAACTTATTTAATTCCACATATGAACTCGAACCTAACTTGATGCTGTCAACATTCTGGAAGACAGAAATAAACATCACCCAGTGTGAACATTCGTTTGCGCGATCTAGTATTCAGAACATTATGACAGATTTCGTATGGGGAAAACAAAATGCATATCCTACAAATATTATAAACGGAAAAGTTTGTAAGAAAGTATGTATGTAGGTTTGAAACTCTTTCACGCCTAAATAACTGGTAACCGATTGAGCTAAACTTTGGTGTAGAGATATCTAATAGATTCTGGAATAACATAATATTATGTTAGGTAGGTGCAGCTAGTATTTATTATCTGGGGGCACGGCAGTGCCCTCGCCAAGTCGAGCAAAAAAAGCGGCACGGCCGTACCATCCTTTTCTGGAAGCAGTTCAGATATTATATAAAGCTAGCTTTTTGTTTTGGACTAAGTAATAATTAAAGAACTGTCAAAAATGACTTTCGCAACAAATAAAAACTTATTTAGTTAATTCAATGAATGAACATCCACTTAACGCCTGAAATATCATCCAGGTTTCAAATTATTTTAATGTTAAGTTCCTTTGTAAGTAATAAGTAAAGTAGGTCAATAATGATTATTTAACTCCCCAAAGGTCACCTCACTAAGTAGGAACCTTTAACGACCATTGGGATTTATTATTCGGCGGTAATCAAATCTCATCCATTTACTGATGCCTTAATCAGTGGACATAAATCGGGCTAAGAAATAATTCCGTCTTTTGGGGTTCCACGTAACTTCGGCTAAGGCTAGTTTTTTCTTCTACTGAGAAAATTTCCGGATACTTCCAGAGTCAATTTTCTGACTTGTACAGTCAACTACAAAGAGATGTATCCATGTTAGGCTTACAAAATGAAGTAAATTTTCATTTGCCACAATGAACTACCCTTGGTTCGTGACATTTCTAGTAGCAATCAAACTTTATATTATCATCGACTCGTTTAATATGCAACAATGATGTATCCCACTACTTTTCCTTAGGTAATACATAATAATAGCATTTAAAATGAATCGAATATAGTATAAGATTTGGTGGATACTGAAAATGTCACGAAGTAAGGGTAAATAATTTTTGCATACTAAAAGTTCCTTCATTTTGTAAGACTATCATGGATACATCTCTTTGTAGTTGACTTGTACCTCTTCCAATTATTCTTGCGGTTTTAAAACCATCAGTAAAATTATTATTTTTTTAGTCATCCGTTGGCTTAGTTACTCCTCTGTAATCTTTAAGTCATACCCTATCCTACTTTCTACTTAGGTACAACAATCTGCAGGTTTTCATTATTTGTTTTCTTCTATAGGTTAGATTGACCACGATTTCGCCTCACGTTAAACGACGATGTGTGTATAGTGTATACATGTGGCAGCAGCTGAAATACGATTCAACATATCTTCACATAGGTTGTGTAAAATATGATTATTATGTAATGTGAAGTCGCTTACGCTTTCTTTTGCTTAGATATTCTTGACTACTCAACGGATTACTATGCAATTTTTCATAATAAATAGAATGATTGTCGTATTGTATGGATCGGAATGCTGGGCTACAAAAGTTGCGGATGAAAGGAGAGTGCATGCAGCGGAGATGAGAATGTTGAGATGGATGTGTGGAGTAACAAGAATGGATAAAATCAGAAATGAGTATGTGAGAGAAAGTTGCACCAGTGACAGATAAATTAAAGAGTGGAAGATTGTCCTGGTATGGACATATTATGCGGAGGGATGAAAATCATGTGACCAAAAACTCCATGAATATTGTAATAAGTGGTAATCCGGAAAGGGGACGCCCGAAAAAGGTTTGGATGAACTGTGTGAAAGAGGATATTATGCGTGCTAGGGGAGTGGATGAAGATATGACGGATGATAGAGCAGAATGGAGGAGAAAAACGTGTTGTGCCGACCCTACCTAGTGTGGGATAAGGGCAGGAAGAAGAAGAAATAGAATGATTCAATTGGATAGTTTATATGTATGTTTTACCGGGGGTAGACTTCCTTTGCAGGAGGTCGACTAGGTGGGTACCCCAACAGTGCCAGTTATTCTACCGCCTGAGCAGTGATGTGCAAACATTACTGTGCTTCGGTAGAAGGGCACTGTAGCTAGTGAAATTACTGGGCTGAGAAGTCTTAACATCTTATGACTCTCAAGTAAGAAGCGTTGGCGCAGTGCACCCAGAATTGTACCTTTGTAAAATACTGAGTAGCACTGTACTAATAATGGGCAGCGTTATCTCTTACCATCAGGAGAGCGCCTTGCTCGTCTTCTTACTTCGTTGTATAAAAAAAAAAAATGTATAACATGCATAAAGCCGGAGTGGGTCTACTAGTATAGTTTAAATAAATGCCAACGCTGTCGTGTTTGAAATTGTCTATTTGTTCGGGTTAATAACTTGAAAACAGCTCGACCTAGATTCGTCGTAATTGCAACAGTTTCAGTTTCTTGTTAACCCCAAGACGGTTTTATCAAGAAAAAATAAACGAGCTTTGCAATGAAGTTGAGAGATAAGAATACAGAAATGTTTGGAGCACAGAATGTTTGCTGGTTTTCCAAGCAAAGATAATAAAGTTACGTAGATTTTGTGGTAATTTACAATGGATCGATAACACTTTGTGTTTTTTTTTCGTTTCTATAATAGCAATGTACTCGTCATCTTTAAAAAAAATAGGTAGTTATTACGACTGAGGTTGCATTTTTAACAATAAAGAAGTCATCGATAATCAATAAAACAAAATATATACGGAACCGCAACACTTCGTACAATATTCCGCTTGAGGTTTTTCCAAAGATCTTTCGATCATAAATCTTCTCTCGGGGCCACTAATTTGCAAGTCGTTAGGGCCCGAATTAAACGTAGGCCTACGCATAAAGTGTTTGTAGCTATCTGAATTTGTGACCTACTTAAAATTTATGTTTTACCGAGAAAAGTTAGGTCCTCAGAAGCTGAGAGAGGAGAGTAGGGGCTGTGTTTAAAATATAAATTGTAAGGAATAAAAACTCCTCATAACTTCGGTTACTGGACTTGGCTTGGCTGGTCTTTCTTAAGTAAAGCAGAATAAATGTTACATAGTTGTTATTGGCTATTTTTTTAACTAACTGAGCTTTCTTTTTCTTCTCTATTCTCCAGTAGAAGTGGAAAGGGCGCAGTTTCGAGACTAAAATAAAATATACATAGTTGTTTCCTGCCATATTAACACGGAATTTATAACTATGCGGTGGACTTAAAGGTCTTTATCAAGGGATAAAGAGATTCAAGAGAAGAGTTTGTATGCAATGGTATACCAAAGCTAGTACGCTTCGCGTATTGAAAGACTCATACAAATTATGACAAACACTTTATCCTCGTATTCATACGTAAGAAGAAAGAAACCATATTAAAATAAATACATCCTGTAGCACTATACGTTCAAAAACAATTAATTTGGAAGACAGATGCACTGTAAGACTGATCAAACCACAGATAAAATTAATGATTAGATCGGCATGTATATTTTTGGCAAAAATGGCATCATCAGTGCAATGACAATTAGAATTGATGAGCGAGTGACTGAGACAGCGCTGACCTGAGTCAACAGATATGTAAGCGTTTGAGCTGTGGTTTGCTTAATTTTCAGCGGCTTAAGAAAGCGTATCGTACCCGTCCCTCTTCCTTATATATTCTACGAGACAAACTACATAGTTGTACGGTAAGCATAATAACAGGGTATGGCTCGTTTGTCATGCTAACTGACTCCGGTTAATCACAAGCGAACCGCCGCTTGATTGGCGTTTCAAACCACTAATTTTTAACCAATTTTCAGTTATTAGCTGCAAGTAATACGATACTGTTTTAGAACTGTATTTTGAATTGAATAGACAGGTAGTGTTTTGTTTTGGTTTGGTTTGTTGAGGAAAAGTTATGAGATGCGATATTCTTAGCAAAAAATACTGTTTGTTTTATAGATTCAGCCAAAATTATTCCGTTATGAAATTAATTGGACAGAATCTTTATAATTATTAAAGACATATTTGACTTTGGAAATTTACTTAAAAACACAACAAACGTGTGTGGTTGTTACACAACATTGTAATATTCCTATTATAGTCAAAATTGCAGAGCCAATTTAGATGAAAATCGGTGGATTTACGATTTAAAAAGTAGTTAGTTAACCCTACCTACCTATACGTTTATCTAATATCTACACTCTACGTTTACCTATTATAACTACGTAGGTACCCATATATAAACATTTCAATGTTTGCCACTAAATGATTTTGTAATGTCATTCACCTTGCCCATTAAAAATAAAACTAAAAATAAATTTCCAAACCTAAACCTAAAATAACTAAAGTTTCAAAAAATAAGGCTTAAAGAGCACTGCAAATATGTATAGTAACAGTCAAGGGCCACATTATTAAATATTATAGAAATACAAAGTTCTTTTACCTCACTGAATCTTCTGAAAGATACCTAACATGTCTCAAGGGTAGTCAGTCAAGATCTATCTACGTATTCGCATCTCAAGTGCTCAAATTTGCGTTGAACAAGTCATAATTTTCTCTGAGAAATGGATCTACTTTTCTGATAAAGTTGGAATGCTTTTTCCAGAACATTTGAGTGGGTTCTTACACCCACATATATAGTATTTAAGTAGGTATATATTAGGTGAGTGCTTCTATGTTAATGGCATTGTCCTGAATGACTGGCTGAAAGCTTTAAGCCTAAAGATATGGAGGGAAAGAAATGAGTACCTACGTACTTTCTGAGATTGGTGTAATGAAAATTGCTTTGTTTTTCTTAAAAGTATCCTTTCATATTACTTACATTATACATTTTTTTATTTAAATAAAACCATTTAAGAGCTTTAGATAAAAGTTGTCCGATATAAATAACCAGTAAAATTTTCCATAATTAACTGAATGGGACATTTCAAAGGGAGAGAAAACAGTTTTTTAAAGGTCAGAAATGGAGCGGCGGTACCCCGAGTATACGTACCTACTCATAATAATTGCAGGTGGCAGTAAGTACTTATCATCAGAGGGCCTATTGGCCATGTAAAATACTAGAATCTATAGACAAAATTGCGTACATTACCTGTTTAAACCTCCTCATTAATATGAGTAAAATAACAAACGCAGCAATGTACATTGAAGTTGTCATCAATCGTAGTGGATGAGAATTAGCCAATAAGCCCTCTGATATGCTTGTGGCTTATGGTATATAAAACATTTAGCTTTTATGTGCGTAGCATATAGTGGAAGTCTTTGTTCAGCATCAAATTTAATATTCTGTTTCCGTAAAACAAGTTTGTCTAATCTCCTGAAATCCAAACGTACAGGGCTATGGGTATATTGTGCTATGATGACGTTGTTTTCGCCCAACAAGCCTATAAATATAGATAGAGGGAGTGAACTAGCATCGGAATTGGCCCATTGTGTTCGATCGATCAAAGGATCGTTTACCAACAAAAGGGATGGCCCAGCTACCGGCCGAGGGCCATTCCAGAACCTTAACGAGTCCTATTCAAAACTAACAATAGCTGAGAAGAAATCTTCGATGAAATCTCAACTCTTCTTCTTAAATCAGATTGAATACATAAATAGATTTTGGGTTAAATAGGGTGAGAGGTAAACAATTTTAAATTGCACTCGACAACCAAACAAAATATTCCTCAGATATATTGAAATGACCCAGTTTCAGAATGAGCAATTGTACCTATCAGTTTATTTAAAATATATAAACCGAAATTGTCACTTTTCAAAGTCTGAACTGCCGTTACGAACCGAACCTGTAAAATCTCATTTTTCTAAAGACACAAATTAAATTAAATGAAAAGTGAAATAAAAAAAAACTATTCGTTGCGGCAATCGAAAAAAATCCTAACGGGCTTAATTGTCATTTATTCAGTTAAACTTTTCAATTACCTTTCTTCTTTCTAGTACAAAAGTTAGGGAGCGCCCAAAATGTCTTTTTTTCCGTCGCGAATCGCGTCATCTCTGCAGTTAGTTCTTTTTACGCATACCTCTCTTGCTGTTCTATTTACATTCTATTCTTCCACAAATTGAGTATTTAATGAACGTGACTTAATTAAAAGTTTGTCGAGAATATTGTTATTTGGCATGTTCCTTTTGTCATTTCACAGACAACATCCTCCGTCTAGACAGGAATCCGAGCTGCATCGAGCGCCGAGTGAAGATTTCTTCATTATTTAAATTCCTTTACTCTACGGCTCCACACAGTTTCGTTTAATATTAACGTTGTTATTTAGAATTTTCGTGTAATTATGAGTGTAGAAAATTAATAATTATTATCTATTGTACAGCGTAATCTTGTTTGGATTCAGGACGTTTTTATTTGGGTTTAAATAATTTGACGACCTCTGTAGCGTTGTGGACTAAATTATCTTGCTGTGGCGGCTTTAATCACAACACGCGTTGACACCAATTAAAGGTGCAATCACACTAAGAAGCAACAGCACTGCAGCGGCGCGGCGCGACACGACACGGCTAAGTATCTTATGTATGAAAATGTATGAGATAATTACTTTGCCGCGCCGTGCCGCGCCGCGCCGCTGTAGTGCAGTTACTGCTTAGTGCGATTTGACATTTGGAGCTCATCCACATAATATAATGTAGACTGTGGATGACCTCTTCAATCATAGTGGCAAAAACAAATGAGCTTCCGGTATTTCCACTAAGCTTCAACACGAATCTCTTCAAAAGACTAAGATTATTCATTCGAATAACCTTAAAAGTCTTGTAACACACGTCTTGTAAAGTATCTCTACCCTTAGTATTGCAATAATTATAATCCTTATATAGCTTAATAGCTGTATAAGGATAATAATTATTGCAATATGCCACTCATCATTAGGTGGGTCGTCCGCATAGACAAAAAAAACATTACTTCCCATTCAAACGGCCTATAAACCATAATAAAAACTTATCGAGAACATAAAATACATAAATCAATTCAATTAAATGTTGCTACAAAATGTCGTCCGTTTTCACGGAAATGGAATACCCATGTTCGGTGTAACGAATCATGCGAATGTTTGTTATAATATATTTTTGTGACATCTCTGGCCATTGAAGTTGTATTTCGAAATAAATCAACATGTGAAACGAAATGTTAAATTAAAAACTCGTACGGAAAATTACATACAATATTATTGAAATAAAGGCTCTAGAGAAACAGAATTATAGAACGTGACGTCAATTTGGGTTTTACAAATAAGACTACAAATCAGGACTAAAAAGCCCTACGTTTGATCACATCTTGATAGAAAATGCAAATGCGATCGACGATGTATCACATAAGATCCCTATAAAGAGGTACCTACTCACTCACACATACACCACCCACTTCACACTCACTTGAAGAGGAAGAAAACCTATTGTGAAACAACACAGTGCAAAAATTTAAATAGTATTGTATTTTAATTTTTGTAGTGTGCTGTTATAAATGTCACTAAATTTTTGTCTTTTTTTAAAAGAACAAAAATTTAATGTCATTTTTTCACAATAATATTTTTTAAATATTGTTTTTGCTCTCCTGAAAAATGATGATTTTCGACTTATATCACTCAGCACTAGAGCCACAGTTTTGCTTTAAATTGTAATGTTACTATTATTGTGCTTTATAATTGCAAATTCTGTGTTCAAATTATGTGTAAAGTTCCACAGACTTTTAGCCTATATTTCAAAGTTCATACAAAGAAAATCCATTTTCACACACTGGCAATATTGGTCAATAAATTTTTATTCCAAGAAGAACTTCTGACCCGACGCTCATGCATATTTTAGGCAAAACGGCTTAATCCGATGCCGTCTTTTTCCGAATTGAATCTATTTGTGTTCACTCATGTACAGTAAACTCCTGGACTTATCTCTACCGAAAAAAATTAAACACCCTTAGGAAATCCATTGTTTTGTAAATTAATGTAAGGACTAAACTTATACTGTCTTCAATGAATCAAATAGGCAGACGGTCCGACTAATGTTAAGGGACTAATGTTAATGTTATCGTGTTGGATATTTGTTTTCTCATTAGCTTTATTTTCTAAATCCACAGTTCATAACAACATGGTTCGAAATTTTAGATAACACATAATATTAACCGTGGAGACCGCAGTTCGGCAAATATAGTGTAGGGCGTCTTTGGGTGCGATGGGGCGATAATATCTGGAGGGTCGCTGGGAGCGGTTGAGTGGCGTGCCATAGGGGAGGCCTGTGTCTAGCAATGGACGAATAGGCTGATGATGATGATGACATAATATATTATAACGTTCAACCAATACAGATTTTGGTCGTCTGCAGGAGAGTGTTTGCGTTCTCCTATTTACTCCTATTTATTTACCACTTGGGCTGACCATGGGTACTTCAATTTGGTTTTAATGAAACTATTTCTAGTAGTTTTTGTATTGTTTGTGTTTAGTCAGTTATGTCGCGCTCTCTGACACGACTTTGTACTCGTAAAAAGGATTACCCAAAATAAAGATTGCTTTTGGCTTTAGCGAAAATAGAAAGTTTTCTGTTGGCTTAGTATTTAGTTCTTTTAATACAGCTGTTGCTTTTCAGTGACTCACAGAGCTTTCAAATATATTTTTGAATAAAAATGTTTTTGAAAGTTTAAATTAAAAAAAACTTTTTATGTGTTAAATTAAATTTCCAAAATAAGACTGTAAACAGGGTCTATGAATAAATTATTTGTATTTGTAAGACAATAAATAGACTAAGTCTCTATACAAAGATGAACATTAAGAATTCAGTATTCCAGATGCATATTTTAAGACTAGACAATCTCATATTTACAAATACATTATACCTATGTCTTAATAAATAGCCCAAGCGCTAGTCGGGCTACGCGCAATGTAGGCTTCCGTAGTATTGGCAAATCGAATATTAACTTTCAACGATACAGTCTTAACTTTCAACGATATCTTTAAAACCAATAAAGATATCCTAACCGCTATAGTTTTCCTGGAAATTACATGGTTGAAACCATATTTTTGATTTTTTGCTTGCTCAAAAAAGTTTTGAACATGAATATCTTTCAAACGGAACGCTAAATTGAAAAGTTCTTAGCAACCCATCACTCATTTTAAAATACCTATTCAACGATACCCCACATGATGGAATTAGCCAGAAAAAAAATTAATCCCTATCTTATACATGTTTGAGAGGTAGCCCAAATAAATTAATTTAAAATTATTTTTTGTTACCGTTCTCTCACTCCAATCATTGCCCTCATCTGTGCAAAATTACAGTTTTCTAGGACTTATAGTTTTTCCGTAAAGCCGCGGACAGACGGACGGACAGACAAAGCGAAACTATAAGGCTTACATGTTGACTACGAAAGCCTAAAAATGTGTCCTATTTATCATTTACGTTCCCACTCTTTATCTATGTACGCTGTCTCTATGTATATACTTTGTTACTCTTCTTTACTCGTAATTCGATATCTGTAGACTAAAATACTCAAATATTATATAAACCTACATTATTAACTAAAAGGGTTCAATAGGTTACAGTAACCTATAATAGAACCAAAGTACCCAAAGAGATTCGATGCGAGCCCAGACTGTATTAAATAATTCACGAAGCCGAAGTGTCGTCTGCCTGTGTATCGGTTTAGATGGAGCGAATACACAATATACAATGCAATATTAATGCATTGCTTCCCAAACTAGAATATACAGCAAATTGACAGCTTCTGTGTATAGATTGACTACCCAATGTGCATGTATCTATTCCTAACTGGCAAATAAATGCCTTTATTGAGAAAAACAAACTAACAATACTACAGCTACTACAGCAGTAAAGAACACTTTTATTAACCACAGATCGGCAACAAGCCAAACTACAGAAAATCCAAGTGCTCCAAACCACTGTCAGATGGCAAAGTGCCCAGAATGCTGCCAGCATTGCCACATTGAATGCCAATACTTATACGTTGGGCCAAATATACCCCAGCATTTCGGTCACATGTCGCCTCGACCAAGCGCCTTCATAAGTTTTGGAAAATGCGGTGAGCTTCCGAACTATTCCTACTTTCTACTAATATTACTACCTATATCTCGAAAGTATGGATGTGTATTACATGTGTGTGTTGTTAGGGTCAGGCCACAACACTGTTGCGGCGTCGTATCGCAAATACTACATCTTATAGCAATGCGATGCGATGTCGCAAAATAATCATCGGATACGACTTCGGACTATAGGACGCTAAACAAAGTTTCAGTTAATTTTGTGTTGCGACATCGCATCGCATTGCTGTGCAATGTTGTTTTTGTAATACGACGCGACGCGACGCCGCACCGCATTGTTTTGGCCTCGCCATTATACTTCTCGGCTATACGGCAGAATCGATTGGAATTACACAAAGGCTACTTTTTAGTGGGCAAAAGCAATGGGTTCATTGCAGGCTATTTCTTTAAAAAATCCTAGCTTATTTTTCAACACCTATTTTAGATAATAGAAACTTTTTCAAGAAAATGTGAACAAAACCAAAATAACCGCAAAATGTAATTTATGAGAGTAAGAATAGATAATAGATTCAATCCCACCAAAATTGTATTAAAAGTGCCTGCATACAAGTACGAACCTTTTCAATATAGTAAAAGTAATAGTCTAATAGAATAGAATTCAATAAGAAAAGAGCACTTTCATGAGATCGCATAAAATGGGATTTATTTAATGAAAAACTTGCTTTTGTTGGCATAGAAATGTACTTACTATATTTTTTTGTAGCAATGTCTTACACAAAAAACCTCCCGACACTGCGCTTAAATATAAAGTATATGTTTTCTCTAATAACTTATTTACTCCTTTTGGCTTTTTTATCGTATTTATTTTTTTACCTTGACCTTTTGTAGTAAATTAAAAAGGAATAGATTATATAATATTATAGTGCTGGGGGAGGCATATGTCACCAGTGAACGAATAAAGGCATAATGATGAAAAGGGACTTAACATTTTAATGTACATAGTCTTTCGAAACCACAGTTGATCTGTTTTGAAACAAGTTCTTAGTAAGAAGAATAGGCCCTAAAATATATCGCCAAGAAAGTTTCTTAATTACCGGAACAAAACTAAGTTTTGGGTGTTTCGGACAGTTCAGAAGTTGTAGAGGATCACGCATTTAATTTTACGTGATTTTCTAAACCACCGATAGGCTGAATTATAAGAGATCAGATGAGACTTAAAGCAATCTCCACTGAAGAGTTAAAACGATGTCGCTACAGAAGATTGAAACGGTGGTGACAAAAAGGTAATGCAGATTTTGCAGCAAAAAAGCAATGCAGCAAAAAAGTAATGCAGATTTTGGATCCCGGCCCTAACCCTACCTCTCGCTATGCGAACTGTACCAGTATTATACATTGGAAAATCCAGAAGAACCGAAAATCAAGGTCGCTGTTCCGTGCTGTCTCAAAAGTAAAGATAGAGGTAATGATTGCCGACCTCCAGAAATCGCGAGAGAGCGTCACCCGATATATAAGCTCTTAAGTGTAGCCGAAGTTTAATTAAGGGGTGGATAAATCCCTTACTAAAAAATTACTCTTCACAGAACCAATTACAGTTCCGCCAGAAAAATAAGATATAAAGAACTTTATTAAGTTAAAATATTTTTTCCAGCGAAATTGCCTTCGTTCGATTCCCCATTACTTTTTGCTGCCTACAGGTAAATTATGTTGCGAATTAGTCCACAGATGTATATTAGGGTAGAGGCCGCAATTTCAACATCCTAATGTTTCTGAAATAAGTAGAGCACAAAGGTAGATTGCAGTTGTGGTAGCTCGTACATAGGACAAACTAAGCGCACCATACCAGAAAGAGTCAAAGAGCATATTGCAGCGGTAAAAAACCGACAGACTAACAAGTCAGCGATCGCTGAGCACCTTATTGAGTCTGGACCAAACCACTGGATCGAGCTCCACGAACCGAAAATTCTTTCCACTGTAGGATATTATTATCAAAGAATGGTACGTGAAGCAATTGAAATTAAAAAGCACCCTAATTTCAATCGTGAAGATGGTTTCAAATTGTCATCTGCGTGGAATCCGGTAATAAGAAGGTGTAATTCCTAACGTAATTCAGAAACCGGAGGATACCATTAGTGTTGTGTGTCGTGACAACCCTGAGAACATTCTTGATCAAGTGAGGGTAGATGTAAATCTATCGTCTCGAGCGCCGTAGGATGATCGTCCCTGCAGTATTCTCGTGACCACGATACATGCAACTGTATCGAAACGTCGAGATAAGTTTTATAATGTTTTTGTAAAACTAGCATTAAATACCAAAGCGATAAGTCCCGAGTTATATAATTAATATGAGTTTAAATCGCGGAAGTCTAAAATGTTATATAAGTAGAGCAGTGCTTACAATAGCTTGTTCAATTTTGACTGTCTTCGTGATGGCAAATCACTGTTTTTACAAAATAATATTTTATACATAATTGTTTATAACTATTTAGACAACGGAGTTGGGCAGATAGATCTATATTCTTACGATTCGACGGGAAGACTGACCTTAGTCCAGCAGTGGAACAAATTCTAATAATTTATGTTTCGTTACACCATTTCAATGTGTTGTTTACTTTATTAATTTCTAAGTTTAAAGAAAAAAATGTGACACGCTTAATTTTCACTCTAATATAGATACTTGTGGCATCTACGCTGATACATTTCTGTGGTTACTCTCTGATTTTCAAATCGTATTCAAGTAGATATTTGCCTATTTGAATTACCGTGAATAAGTTTTGTCAGTTGGAATTTATTTTGGGAACTTTATTCCTTTTGCGTTCCGAGTTTTCAAGGTGCCTTACTGACATCTTATACACGTAAATATCATGTATAGGTCAATTTTTAACTGAGATATCTTCAAACAGTGGCAAACGACAGCAATTATTTTTAATCTTTATTAATGTTGATTGGAGTGGGTATAAAAATTTGTTCATTACACGAAGTTAAACTATAATTTTATCTTCTAGATTTCCCAAACAAATATTTACTGTAAATGGCTTCTGAGTAGACGAATATGATCAGGTGATTATGATGATGATGAACAAAAACCTGTACAATACGTATGGGAGCAAATAATAGTTTTGTTCCTATATTACTTTTTAAAAAATATGGTAACTCTTAAAGTCTTAATAAGATCTCTATTATTTGGAGCACTTATACAATTTGACGTTGTCTCGCTTGCACTATTTGATACATTTTGCAATTTAAATTCGTTAAATTATTAACTTTTTGAAAATTCTCCAAAAGAAGCCCTGCAAAGTATGATTGTAGACATTTAAAAAGTATTTTCAGTTTGATATATAAAAAATGGCATGGGGAGCAATTGAGAAAATATTAAAATATAAAAAAAATCCACACACCATTTTTTAATATAATACCTAAAACTGGAAATACTTTTAAAATTTGTTTTAAAACGAGACAGCGTCAAATTGTATACGCGCTCTTAATAAGATTTTCCTTTATGTTATGTACCTACTAACTTATATGTATATTTTTATTAAAAAATGTAAACGAATGAGCATCCTCTCAGAGTCCGGAGTTCTCGTTATTTACTCATTAAAACTTGGATTGAAGGCGTCCCAATCGAGAGAAGTAACAAACTTTTCAATGATAACACGGACGTAAAAGTTTACTTACCGTGATTTTCTGTTTGCTATGTACCTAAATAACAAAACTTTATAATTCAAATATTTACTGTAGCCAGCGACACATAAGTTAATTATATAAAAATATAGATATTTATTAATTACTACTGGACTCGCGCACACTTCGTAACACTATTTATTATAATACCAGTAGCAATACTAATAATTATAGTATAAACCTTCCTCTTGAATCACTATTAAAAAAAAATTGCATCAAAACTCGTCGCGTAGTTTTAAAGAAATCTTTTGCTTAAATAAGCATACATAGGGACAGAGAGACAGACACTGGAAGTGACTATGTTTTATACTTAGACAGACTTTGACTATGTTCTATGTTTTTTTCTTTGCAGTTATACTCTAACTTTTGACCAAGATCTCGAGTGATGTTAATAAGCTTTGGTAGTAGGCTGAACATAAACCAGCGCTGCGCAGGGTTCCCTCGCGCACCACTAAGCTGAGCTTGTCCCAATTGACTACAAAATTATGTATAACTAAAATAGCAGAATCTATAATAGGTATATGCTTATTTAATTTAAGGAACTTATGCATGCTTTTTTATTTTTCTTTGATGTTTTTTTACTATTTGTCGCTGTATTTTTTTTTTGTATGTCAAAAAATTAATTTTTACTTTACTTTACCTTTACATAGAAAGCGGGTGGGATCCTTAAAAATGCCAAATTTTATGGTTAAACTATTATAATCATCCTGATGAAGGACATCGTAATTGTCCGAAACCGTGATTGAGACATATCTCAACGAATGATTAACGTGAGTACAGCCGTGTCGTATTTATAATATAGGTACGGTAGTTTCCAAAATAGTACTATTATAATCAACCGAACTATTATTTTAGATTTAAACAGTCATGGATTTCATCTCCTACAGGTCTTTCAATAGAAGCGAATGACGGCAGAATATTGGATAAAGCATGGTAACTAGCCAGGACTGGTTCACACATTAAGACACCTTCTATTCAATACACTTTAACGAAAATAATAGACCATTAACCATTAAAGGTATTTTTCTATAAAACCATTTATTAATATTTCAGTTCGGAGTATTATTGCTCACACTCGCTCTCGAGTCGAAATGTTCACAACAAAAGCTTTAAGTTTATTTAT
This sequence comes from Hemithea aestivaria, assembly GCA_947507615.1. NCBI lineage: Eukaryota > Metazoa > Arthropoda > Insecta > Lepidoptera > Geometridae > Hemithea > Hemithea aestivaria. The sequence continues at coordinate 11,479,690 of OX382335.1, forward strand.
TCCGGAAGCATCACGAGCACACCGATTGGTTTCAAATAAAATATCGATTTCATTTTCTTTTGTGTGTGCTCTTCAAGTGGGCAAAATGTGGGAAATAATAATGTGTTGGGCGTTACAGACGAGATACTTTTTTTCATTATAGGTAGGCTTTTGACCATATCGCGTATGTTAAGCAACGATGCGGCCGTAGATGGCAGCAAACTATAAGATAAGATAAGAAACTCTTTATTGATCCACATATAAAGTAAATTTTACAAATACAACATTTAAAACTAAAGGTCAATTGGCGGTCTTATCGCTCAAAGCGATCTCTTCTAGACAACCGTGCCGGGAGAGGAAATATACAACACTGGAAGGATGGACGGACGGAAGGATGGACTATTATACTTAGAAGGCGGGATAAATCCCTCCCTGGTTGTCGGTTTTTATGTTTTCGTAGTCAACAAGGAAGCCTTTTTAGCCTTTTTTATACAAAAGTAAGAAGAGATAGACGCTCTCCTGTTGGTAAAATATAACTCTACCCATAATTATCAGTACAGCGGACAGCGCCACCCAGGATTTCACAATGATGTAAAATAAATAACTATAATAACAACTGTAATTACTAATAATGTAATTTTTTTTTAATAATATTTTTTTTACTAATAATTGTAATTCTAGGCGCACAGCACCAACGCTTCATACTCAAGAGTCATAATATGTTAAAACTCTTTAACCCAGTAATTTCACCAGCTATAGTGCCCTCCTACCGAAGCACAATATTTTTTGCACTGCTCAGGCATTAGAATAACTGGCACTGTTGAGGTACCCCCTAAACGACCTCCCGCAAAGGAAGTCTACACCTGAATATTTCAACGTTCCTATTATAATTATTATAACGCTCTTAAACACGGGCAAACCGAAGCCTTTTTATAAAGTAAGAAGTTGAAAATATAATGTGTTGATAATTATAATATTATCTTTTGTTACCCCTATTTGTTTGTTTTTGTTTTCAACCATTAATAACCTAAACTCAGTAACTATTTTTACCTTTACCTGAGTGTATATTTTTGTTTGTATTTATAATACCTACAGTCTACTTTAAAAAATATTATTCAGTTATTCTGTGAAAGCTTGTAATTAGCCTGCTTTCTCCTGATGAAAAACATCGTAGTTGTCCAAAACCGTGGTCCAATTTTCAACAAAATAATTACGTGAATACAGCCGTGTCGTACTTGTAATGGATAACCCTCACGGTAGTTTCCAAAATCATATTAGCCTTACAGTAGTAAGTTTTCCTTTAAATAAAATATTATTTTGATAAATCTGACTACGGCCACAAAAAGTGTCCAGTTTGCAACAGCCAAGGCAGTAAGGCAGCAAGCGTTGAAAATCCAATAAAATCGAATAGCCGCCACAAAGGCCTTCTTGGTGACGGATGTCGCTTTCGGAATTTAATATTTTATCGCGTTTGCTTGTGAGACTATTCGGTATTATCGAAGGACAGCCTTTGACCCACTGTTTTTGAACCGTGGGAAAGGTGAGAAACAGGAATAATGCAATGTGACCGATCCTATCCTTTTTACTAATGTTATGGTGGCACTTCACATTGCTATTCGGTGTTCGCGTTTTTTTATCGGCATGTTAATCTTTTTATATTCGAGTTACTTTTGTTAATCGGGACTTTGCTATTTATTGCAATTGCGTAAGTATTTTAATGTTGGTATTATAAAACCAACCACGGCTACCAAAAGCTGAAGTTTTTCTTCTTCATCGTTTGATCCAATAATAAGGTGAATATATAGATACTTGTATGACTTATTTGCGTGATCTAGGATAAGGTATATATTTTGACAGCTTTTATTAGAGTAAAATAATAACTTATGTTTGCGCTATATTTGTGGATTAAAATGCGAAACGTGATTTTCATGAAATTTTATGCAAAAAAAGCTCTGAACGGAAAGTGTTAAAGAACTATCATCCTACTTTTAGGACTCGTACAATAATATCATGTAGGTACATAAAAAACAATTAATGAAAAATATTTATAGCAAAGTGGACGTTTTTCAAAGATTATTAGAAAATAATATAAAGAAACCTTTATAGATATAAGTACACAAAGACGAAATGAAGTCTAATGGAGAAATTCACAAAGCTTTGAAGATAGCTCCATTAAAAAAAGTTAGACTACCTACCAAGTGATGACTTTAGGGCGAGGAGGTATTTAAAAGATAAAAAAAATTGGTAGTTAGGTATTTTGGAAGCTTTTATTACTTAAACAAATATTTTACTTGCAATTGTTTTTTTTTCATAAAAACATAAGAGATATCAAGGCTGTGGAAATATGTTTTTTTTTTTTTAATTTCATCTTTGTGATCCCACTGGAAAAAAAGGGCTGTCATAAAAATTCCACCTACCTACATAATATATTATTATGTATGTTTTTATGATTCTGTGGCAAATGCCTTTATTGAGAAAAACAAACTAACTACAGCTACTACAACAGTAAAGAACACTTTTATTAACCACAGATCGGCCACAATCCGATTATTCTGTATTACAATCGAAAGTGACATTTTGTATTCCTAGGTCAAGTACTATGACTATGTCAACTTTTGTATTTTGCGGTAAAAATAAACAACTTATTATTATATTATATGGATAATTATTATTTCAGCTTTTAATTTTTTTAATTTTTATTAAAAAAAAAACGGTTCAGCAAAAGCTTTATGTCTGGAAATTAAAATTATAATGATATGCCGTCCGCTGAAGATATTTTATGTGTTAAAAGTCAATATTATAATAATGTAAATAGAAAAAATTGATAATAATAACGTAAAAAAATGTTAGTAGGATAGAGAAAAAGTTCATACTCGTAATAGAGGTTTATAATACCCAAGAATAGGGGCTTTTATACATACTTATGTATATTGTTAATCCGGAAACTAAGACACTGGAAAAAAACGATTCTTAATTTTCCAAATTTGTAAAACTCACATAATAAATTGGCATATTTTTTATGTGTAAAACTAGTGATTGCCTTATTTAAACTATTACCTCAATAAGTAGTACACATCCAATCTGGTATACATTTACGAGCAAAGAAATCACAGTAACTACAGGAACTTATATTGGGAAGAATTTACGGGTCCCCAACACAGGCCGTAGGGGTCCCCCAGGGTTGTTCTTTATTAAAGAGGGGAGCGTTATTAAAAGTGAGAGTGCAAGGGCATTGCCAAATACCTCTGGGGCGTGCTGCTTTACGTGATCGCTACAGTGATTTCATGATATTGCGAGTGTTTTGAAGTGGCACTTCATTATTTTGGGTACATAAAGATTTTTTTATAATGTTTTTGCAACGAATGTTTTTGGTAGAAAATTTTAAATTAGCAAGAATAGGGTGGGGGTATTCTTATGTTATTAATGGTAGGTAATGGTAAAATATTATGTTGTACGCAATGCACTAAATTTTAGTTTATCACTTTATGATACACTTCCTTTAGTGACTAAAGGAAGTGTATCATAAAGTGAATATAAATTTTATTTCGAGGTTCAATAGGCACAAAACAATAAAAAACTCTTGTATTGTGACCATAATATTTTTTTTTTACAAAAACATTTAGTTTAAAACTAAATATTATGTATAAAATGTATAAAACTAAGTAAAAAAGTTTTTAACTAGAACTAACTAGAACACTGGCCTACAATGCGTGGCCTTCGCTTAAAGCGATCTCTTCCAGGCAAATGACTACCGAGGTACTGATTTTAAAAAATGTTTCCATGAGCAAAAAACGATTTTACATAACCATGTATTTGCGACAAAATAGAAGGTAAAAGGCCTCTAACTTTATAATAATAAAACCTAATGATTCATTGAAAATATTAAAAGTAACAGATATAATTAAATATCAAAGTAATATTAAAAATTTAATGTTATATTCGTAGAATTTTACAAAGTGAAACTTTTCTCAGGACGTTCATTAGAGATTGACGCTTTGAGTGAGTCCAATTTTAAATTCATTTTTAAAGAAAGCTCTTCAAAGCAATGACGTAAATACGTTGAAATTAAAAGGCAGGAGCTCAACGAACTTTTATACCACTCCTAACATTAGGAAGTTTTAGTTTGGGAGCTCGCGCTAGTTTCTGTTACTAACGTCGTGAAGTTTTTTGAACAATGATACGGCTACTCATTTACGTTGAGCGATTTTGTTTAAATTTTATTTTATTTTAAATATATAATTTATTTAAATATTTACTGACATTTTCATATCATAATATACATATTTTTAGCGTAATTTGATAGTAATACCCGAAAATATCAAAAACTACGGTAATTTGTGAACGAAATCGCATATACCTAGTGTGTGAGATTTGTGTTCTAATATCATTGCTAAGACTAATAGGTATTTTATTATTTCAAATTACATATACTTTATAAAGTAATTTAAATTGAAAGCCCGGTTTAAACAAAAAAAAATCCAAAAGATCTCAAATAACTCGTAACAAAATTGCCATTATCTTCCAAACTAAACGAAGTTCGCAGCGAATTTGTTCACGCACCCTCCTGAATGAATTATTCAGGGCGGTAAAATACAGGGTAAGAAGTTTAAATAGGCTGTTGTCTATCTGGCTGTCAATAATGTATTTTCATTTGGAGACTAATTTGCTGCTTCCCTGCGACTCCATCGGAGTTGGAGTTTATTTGCAGTTGGCAGGAAAAATACACATTCGATTTATTTTGATGGGATTTGTTGATAATATTTTGGTATTGGTTGCTTAAATAAAAAAACTGACTTAGAACTTAATGTTAGAAATAATATGTTTTATATGTTAGAATAATAGGTACGTTATTTACAGATTTATTAAAGTCGAAGACACTTTTGGATTCAATAAAACTAAGAAAGTTGTTTTTTGATACTTACCCACTAAATTATACTAAATGGAATGCTAGCTTTAAAAATAATCAAAAATCAAAATATTGTACATTTTGGCACCCCCTAAAGACACTTATTGTAATAAATAAAACATCCAATATTTTTCACAGAAATCACATTCAAAAGAAACCTTGCGAAAACCACAGAATCTCTTCCAAAAATGATATAAACACATGGAAACCTGCATACGTCACCATACCCCAAAATAATAATCCCGCCCGAAGCTACGAATAGGCTGTCACTTACAGCCTTCCGATATTTGTAGCAGTTTAATAAAATTTACTCCTCCCTGAAGCCTCCTTGAAGAGTCGCCTGCACTTTATTGTCCAGTCCCTTACATGGATATGTAAGTATATGACAGTGATTGAGTTTCATTAAAACGTTATTGAAAATTTCGTATATTTTATTCTACCAACGAAACAAATACATGTATTATGTATCTCCGGTATCCCACCCTACTCTTTACATCTACCTCTCCATGCAAAGCCGATTGCATGGAAGAGATCGCGCTAAGCGATAAGGCCGCCCATTGTAGACCAAAATGTTATACATATTATAGTTCTGTAAAGATTTTTTTTTGTGGATGATATTTAGAAATAGACATTGCATCAGACTACAATCTAGTCTAAATTATGACTAATAAGTAATTTAATTTTATCATAAACTGTAAAGATGTTTTCATAGTTTTATTAATATTAAGTCATTTATTGTAAAATTATTTTTCTGGGTCACAATAAAGAGTATTTTTATTGTATTGTATTTTATAAAACAAAAGAAATTGCATGTTTGGACAAACAAAATATTTCTGAAAGAAACCATTTTCCGGTAATAAGTAGCGTTACTACTTTTGTTACCTAATGTATTATTATTAACTACTGAATTACAAAAAGAGCCCCGATTTCATTTTCAAATTTCTTTTTGCGTAATGATGACGATACACATACTATATGTTCTTACTCGTACCTAAAATTTTTTCATTAATTTCTAGTTTTCAAGACCGTCGCGTCGTTTATTAACGAGTTACATATTTTTTTAAATACTAAAACCATACTTTATCTAATACATAATAAACATGTTAGGAATCCTAATATACAGTTATAGGAATATACAAAAGCTTTGTCACTGTCTTATAGTTTCATAGTGAGTGTGGGTCTTTACAATTCCTCCGCGTATTCAAGGAAAAAGTAATCTTCCGAGAGTCGAATTCCGCGGATTTTGTACGACCCCTATTTGCAAATAGTATTGGTATTTTTCCAATTCTCCTTTGCATTGTGACGTTTGATGAAATGCCTCCAATAGGAAGGCTCTTTAATCCGAACTCTAATCAGATTTGCAGGAAATTAGTTTTTCTTGATTCGCGAGATTACGTTGTCTCATCTGTATATTTCGGTATAGATTCGGTATAGATCGGTATATTTTGATAGTATTCATAATTAGTAGTGTTCAACGGTTCTACTTGACAGTATATTTCGTATATAATCAAGGATCTACTTATAAGCCAAATTTTGGGTATTTCCCGTTCGTTCACACTGTTGCCGAATGGGAAAAAAGTTTCGCTCGGTCACAGTGTTGATGATCGCTACTTTTTTATTTCTACTCGTACCTACAAGTATATCTCCCATGAACTAGATTTTTAGCTGTCGTGTTTAGTAAAGATGCTATAAATCGTCAACAGTGTTGACAACTGGGTATACTAATCGTAAGCGGATAGGAAAAAAGTAGCGTTTGTTAACACTGTACCCGAGTGAACCATTTTTCCCGTTCGGTAAAAGTGTGAGCTACGGGTGTGAACGCTCGGGAAATACTCGTACCACAAATTTCATTCCGAAAAGAATATTTTTTTCTCCCACTAAAATTTTATCGAAATTGGTCGAGCGGTTCTTACTTTGTGACTTAAAACGCTCGTTTGGATTTGCATATTAAAAGCGAGATATACGAGTAAGTCAGTTTTGTTTCTTTAATTCACTTGTCTTTAATACAAAAACTTCTTCCTACTACCATCTTAAGCATTATGTAATTTATTAATAATCGATTTTCATAACAATACCTTTATCGTTCAATAGATCTGAAAATCCTGTACTATCATAACATTTTTACGCCTCCTATGGTTCCGCAAATTAATAAGAGTATGTATCAAGCACCAGACACGTCGTAAAATGTACATCAAATTTATGGAGACCTATAAAACTGAACGATATTAATGTACTTATTATTTTATCTTTTGGAACTTATGAACTACGAGGGTTATTGAGAGGGGTTAGCAGATATATCTCATCATCATCTCAGCCGAAGGACGTCCACTGCTGAACATAGGCTTCCCCTTTGGACTTCCATATGTACCGGTAGGAAGTAACCTGCATCCAGTGTCTACCGGTGACCTTTATAAGGTCGTCTGTTTACCTTGTGCTGTCGCTGTGCAGATATCTACCACAAGTCAAATAAGTGAATTATCAGGAAAACAGCAGTGCCAGTTATTCTACCGCCTGAACAAACATTACTGTGCTTCGGTAGTTTGCTGAGGCAGTAGAATACTGTAGCTAGTGAAATTACTGGACTGAAGAATCTTTACATCTTAATTCTCTCAAGTGTGATATTCGTATGGTTGAAGAAATAATAAACGTTCGTTCGTGGTGCTCGTATAATTCACAATACGTCATACAAAAGATCTCTCGCTGATAGTCGATTATTTACGTCTACCTACATTTACTTATTATAATTACGACTAGTTGATGGTACCCACATTTGGTACACTACGTCAAGTAAGTTGCGTTGGCCAACCTGCATGTTGCAGGTCGTTGAGATTACTAATACGAGGCTGATCTGACCACTATTACATAATATCTATCCTATAAAAAAATGCATTTTGTGTATTGTACGTATGATGAGAGAGAACGACCGCCCTATACAAAACACCCTGGATTAATAGAATTAGAAGGGCACCACCAACCTTTAAATCCATGGCTTCGAGCAGCAGCAGACGCAGTCCAACACGACAGTATTGCAGGTTTGCCAACCACTGCACTCCAAAAATAAAAAATATTCAAATGTTCATAAACACTCGTCACGGATAACAGTGGTTCCGAAAAAAATCACTCGCGCACTGTGAAGGCTCCTTAGAATTCGACAGGTTTGAGAACGATACACGGCACAAAATCTTGGTACGAATTGCTTGGCACTCCTCTGAGATGAGGGTGTTCGATACAAGTGAAATTTCAAAAAAATATTGCTTGCATTGTGATTCGATTTATATATGCGTGCAAAATTTCAGCTTAATTGGATACTGGGAAATGAGTCAATTTATACTTGCAAGATTTGATTACAGACAGGTGAAAGTAAATAAAAGCTTGTAAAAATCAGGAGCAAAAACAACGAGCCTCCTGCTCAATCCCGTTATGCACACGAACTGGCAGCACTTTGAGAAAAACGCATTATTTAAGATGTTGGTGGATTAGTTTTTCAAACTACCCTCTTTTATAATTGCAAAGACCTAATGTTACTTATTTCTTGCATTAAGTATCAAAATCTACTCTCACAATTTCACGGCTCAAAAAACTATTAATTAGAGTTTAGCTATTATTTTCAAAATTTCAGTCAAAATAAATAAATTGTTATATTATCTCCTAAAATATACGTATTGCTACGAGAATAATTATAATAATTTTCACAAAATGTCAGCTTTAATAGCTGTGCTTGCTAATTGGCTCTCGGTTCCGAAACCGCATGGAAATATTATTCGTACACTAAAATAATGTATAATTAGCTTTATTTTAATTAAAATTTATTTCAACATAAACAATTATAATTATGCACATATCATATAACTATGGAGAACTTAACGAACCATTTCACATAGCAATACTTTTATTTATGTATTTCTTAAAATACCTACATAAAAAAGATATCATATTTAAAGGTATACGTACATAAAAGCAAATTTCTCAAATGCCTTTTTTGTTTTTTTTTTCTAGCTATACAGATGAATTAGACGAGTTTGATGATCACGATGAAGCCTTCCTTACAGCCTCCTTACAAGTTACCTAGGTATTTCAACAGTTACGAAGACACTAAAGAATACTAACGATACTGCGCTAGTCACTAGTCATCCTGAGACATAGGTTGTAAAGTCTCATTAGCATGTATTTTCTATGGCCAAATTAAACTCCAGGGCAAAGGCCCTTCGCTCCCTTTTTCTTTTCATATTTATTCAATGTATGATATTGTGGACCATTCTTTAAGAAATTGCCTAGTGCGATAAGACCGCCGATTGTTTACCTAGCATTTAGATATCTAGCTCAGTAGGTTTCTTTGTATTTATTTGGTACGCAATAAAGTATTATTCTATTCTTTAATGTGTTTGTTGAGGTCGTTTCACCATGTTTTCAGGGTCTACCGCGACGCCGTTACCGATTTGGTGAGGCGTACTTTGACTCACACTCATCCTGAATTTGATTGATAGACATGTCCAATCTCCAGCCCAATCCTTTTTAGCAGAGCGACCTCATCCTTCCAAATATGAGGTTAAGATTGAAGCTAATATCAATGGCCAAACTAATCTTAGTAAACATCTGTAAATTTCACAAATATGATGTGTGAATTCTGCTAAGCCGTTATCCTGTAAGGGCAGATAAAACACAATAGGTGTTAGGCATGGCTATTAGTTGTACATAAATTGTATTTGATTATTTCCCACGGTCCCAAATGGAAAACAAATCTGGCAACACGGCCGACTCTTAATGAAACGAAAAAACGGTTTTCAACCAACGGAATTAAGCAAATGGAGCGTTTTATGCCAAAAAAATTATATAAATTTGCAACCCGCTCGCTTTACTCGATGCCGCATCGCAAAACGGAATGAAACGATTGTTTGATCACCATTAAAAGTTTTTGGAAACATTTCATTGTTTGTTGAGGGACTCAAAACGTAAACAAGAGACGCGGATTGTTAAAAGCTCGCGTAAAACGTTTCATACTAAACAATAAAACAACTGAACAAATCTTACGTCAATTATTTCAGAAATGTAATAGAATAGAAACCGCGAGTTAATAAGCGACACTATTAACTTGTATGAAACATTTTAAACACTTTCTTTAAACACATTATCTTGAACACTTTTTGGCTCAGTATTTTTGTTCATACTGTGAATGGGTGGGTGTCAAGGCGGCTGTTTATACTGTTTTTTTTTTTAATTTAGTAGGTATTATAGTATACGTTTAACTTATCACTGTATTTACAGGGGATAGCAAAGATACGGCAGTGAGAGACGGCACTTCGGGGTTTAACATTGTTTTGCATCTATTAAATACGATTTAAGCAGCGTTCATATTATAGGTATTATGGCACTTACGAATGGCTAGTAAGACCGACACGGGAATGGCAACGTCGCCAGTTAAGTGTACAGATGAATTGTGTTACTTACAGACATCCATGCAATACGGGCGTCAGAAGCAAAAAGACGGGGAACAGAGTACCTACGCTTACATTTTTTTTCAGACGACAAATACATTCAAGTTGCGCCTACTGTCGGTCATTACCTCTCCGGATATATTATCTATGTTTTAGACACTTTCTCTCAAATGAATATTAAAGTTCGAAGTCTTGGCTACTTTGTTGACTGAATCATTTTGGAGTCTCCTTTTAGTTTCTTCGGAGTTTTCTGGATGTTGCCGTCATCAATTTGTTCGAAAGTATGTATTTTTCATGAAGCTTAACTTGTAAGCGCGAGCGGATATTTATTGCGAAAGTTTTGTTTACACAGTTGTAGAACTGTTACGGAATAAAGTTATTATAAATATTTTATCACACAAATTCTATCATCGTTTTTTGGCATTGTTGCCAAAAACTATAATTATAATTATTACATTCCAACAAAAACAAATTTTATATCGCACATAAAAAATAGAATAAAATCTGTCACGAATTTTATAGAGGTACATCTTCTCTCATGTATGTTTACTATAATAGATACTTTTTGTCAGCCACCTCTTGCCCTGCCTCTAAATTACCAGTGTTTTACAATATTTAAATGGAATTCTTATTGAACCAGCATAAGCGTTCAATTCTCGCATAGAGGATTAGATTACACAGTCATAGATTTAGTGTTCGAAGTCGTAAAATAAAATCAGTTAACGTTGTTCCAGTTATCAGTGGATTGTCTGTGTTGTTTTATTTTTTATGTAATTTTACTTTTGTTTCATAATGTTTAATTCTAACATGTCACTCAAATATGTAATTTTTTACTGAAAACAAATACTTTTTTATCTTTTATCTTTGTTTCTGGTAAAGAAATAGTTAGTTGCCATACTAGCCATATGTATACGATGACATATACACTGGCGCACTGGCACACAGGATCTGAGATAGCTTCTTATTTACCTCACGTTTTAATTGTTTTTATTATATTGTTTTCTAGTGTAATTAAAAGGTATTATTCTCCCATAGATATCTATTTTTCGTTACAATTTTATTTATTGTACTTAAATAAGTATTTTGATCTTATCACTTTGTTTTTCTGTGTTTCTCTTATATTTTTTGTTTTTCTGTGTTTTGTTTTTGAATAAACATGTTTTCTTTATTATTCTTCTTTCCATATTAAACTAATTGCTGACTTCCACTGAGGTCTATATCGTGCTCGATAAACAAAAATCAATCCGCTTCCTCCTACTTCTTATCCCAAATCCGAATATGAATTTAGGTGAGAGAGGTAACTGCGAAAAAAATACTGGAACGAGTGAATAATTCAGTGAATTTGGAAAGTAAAAGCACTCTTCTCGTAAAAGAGGCACGTCTGTCCGTCTGTCACTTATGACGTTGCTGCTTCCCAAATTACGCTGACGAGAATGGAAAAATATGTTCCAAATGTATGATTGCGTTATTATGATTGCCAGGTCTAAATTATCTTTTAATTAGAAATTTTGATTTAGATACTTGAATTAAAAAGTTTTGGATTTTCAAATCACTAAGAATATTAGCAATTTCTTCAAAGCATTATTTAGATTACGATTTCTGAAAATCACATAAACCGATATGGTAACACATTTATTGTGGGCTTTTGGATACATTTTAACAAAAAAAAGTATTATTTTAAGCTTGTTTTTTTTCGCCTAGTGCCATTTTTTGGTATCAAATTTTATCTATATATATTATTTTATATGAATAATAGCTGTACCACAACGAGTTCACCCATTGAATAGTAAGTATCCTATGTGTTATTTCTTAGCTTCCTATTCACTAAATTTTAGCAAAATCGAATCAGCCGTTTAAACGTGAAGAGGTAAAAAATACACATTCATACTTTCGCATTATAATTAGTAGGAATGACGGTCTAGTAACGTTATTGAAAGCCTTCATTACCATCAAAATGCAGTGCAGTAATTTCATCAGAATTTCGACTATTGTAGTCATCATTATTTATGAGCCTTCTGTAATGAAACCACGGTCTAATGCTCAGCTGTTCACACGATTCCAATTGAAAAATAAAATTGGCACTAGCTCAATTTTCCAGCTCAATAAATGCAGTTTGGCGCACTTGTATGCTACACTCGCTGTATTGGCGCAGACAGTGACTCAGTATTGGTAACTAGCCTTCAGTAATTATGAAGAACATAAGGCTGAAACATTAAAATTAATAATCATTGGTGGCCGGGCTTTTAAATATTATGCTACCAACTATGCTGCTACGGAAAGTCGTTGTAAAGTTTTAAAGAAAGGTAATTTTATTCGTATTCGAGCTCGATTTGTCATAACGAATAGGTACCTACTTTGGTAACTATGGTCCGATTATAGCTTTATAGTTATTTTATTAACTAGTATTAAAAGCTAGTAGGTATGAAAACTTTTTTAATAATGAATTTTAAAAAAGTTGTTTATAAAATAAATTAATGTAGGTCCTACACTCATTCAGGAAGTATTTTTTGACTTGATAACTTTTCCAATAGATAAAAATATAAGCAAATAGATAAAATCGATGAAATGAATAACAATAAATATGAAATCTACGATACTGAGCTTTCAAAAAGTAGCAACAAAGAGGGCACTTCTGCTAAACTTATTCGCTGCAACTATGCCAATTGAAAACCCCGTTGTTTTCTTTTCTAAGGACTTGCGTCCGACTTCGTAATACGTAAACAGAAAACTTCGGAACTGGGTGAAGCGATTGAATGTTGCACAATTTGAGTGACTATTCTTTTGCAAATTATCTAAGGATTTTTCTAAGTAGTTTGGCGTTTCATTTATGAAATTTTTCGGAGAAGGTAATTACAAAATGGGCCTGTGAAGGGGAATAGAGCCAACAACTTCTGCAATCTTTGTATGCAAATTAGTAAACGATATGATAGCGCCTTTTTTCTGAGTCAAGTAATAAGACGAGTTACTCGTATTATAGTCACAGTGCTATTTAAAATACACACTACTCCGCTCCGATACTATCATTTTGAGGCAATTGTTAAAAATGGCTACGTAATCTCAAAGTACAAAATGTCGTTGTATGATCGTACTTATCACACTTTGCACTAATATTATAAAAGCGAAAGTTTGTGAGTGTGTATGTTTGTTACTTCTGCACCGATTCTGACCGATTGACCTTAAACTTAGTATAGAGATAGACCTCTGACCTCTTATGAATGTTTGTTACTCTTTCATGTCTCAACGGGTGGACTGATTGAGATTTTGTGTATACTTTGTCCCTATTGAGAAATTTAGTGTATACTTAGTCCCTGGAATAACACATATTCTATTGCAGCGGGTAAATCTGAGCGCCGCGCCGCTAGAACAAAATAATATAATGTAAATACAAGTATGTTCTTTAGCTCAGCAAATTTCCTAAATACCCTTAAGTAGATAATTACGTTAATCTCCATTACATAGTTCCGGCTACTGAAGATCACCCCTTCTCATCTGTCCGCGATGAAGCCAAGAATAGTCGAGTGTCTTGGAGTCGACAGTTCCGTCATCAATCATGAGACAAGCGACAGGCGAGCGGCTGTTTTTGCCCCTTCCACTCTGTCCGTAGCAGATGAGCTTTGGATGATGGCTAGAATGATGGCGGTAAGCGATTTATGTGTATGTATTCTTCTGATTCGGGGGAGATCGGGTCCAGTGGAAGAAAATAGTTCGGAGAAAGCAGCATGAAGGGAGTCATGATCCTCAACTTTGAGGGATCGACTGAAGAGCGAGGGAGATTCTTCTGATCAGTGGTATTTTTTTTCATTTCGTACAAATAAATAATTAAATGTATCGCTACTAGCTGCGCTCACTGTGCTGTAGTCTGTGTCGGAGGATACCATTAGTGTTGTAACAACCTTGAGTACACTTTTGAGCGAGTGAGGGTAGATGTAAATCTACTGTCTCGACGGCGCAGGACCGACGTCTCTTCAGTCTGCTCGTGACCACGGTTCTTGTAACAGAATCGAAACGTCGAGGTTAGTTTCATAATGTTTTTGTAAAACCAGCATAAAATACCTACGCAATAAATCCCGACAAATATAATTGATATTAGTTTTATTAACCTGGTTATGAATATAACAAAAAAAAATACCGGGCGACAAAAAATCAACATATACAATATCTGATCGGAAGTCCTTATGTTATAAATGGTAGAACTAGTACGGCTTTCTTCTATATATTGTAAAGATTTACACGTTTTCCGCTGTAAGTATTACCCCAAACACCATAAGCAAATAACCAGACAAATGATAGAAGAGACAAATTGCTTCAAGTGCCAAAATGTTGTGGGATCCCTCATTTATTTTGGACACTGTTTATTAAGGGACTTACGGTGCATTTTAAAGATGCCCCGTGGAAATGATTGATAGAGTGTTTGCCAACGATTAATTGAAAGATAAAGACGTGTGACGGATGGTGATTAATGATTTATTTATTAATTTAAAAATATACTTGGCAGGGGAGAGAAGGGTGCTATATCTCTTCCTGCTTGCCGACGCGACGGGTGCTTTTAAATTTGGACTACTACGTACTCCTGAAATTTTAAATACAATTTTTTTTTGCAAAGAAGTAAGAAGACGAGTAAGAGGCCCTTCTGGTGGTAAGAGATAACGCTGTCCATAATAGGTAATTAGCACAGAGCTACCCAAGATTTCACGATGATGTAAAATTCTAGGTGCACAGCACCAACGCTTCTTACTCAAGAGTCATAAGATGTTAAAACTCTTTAGCCCAGTAATACACATAAATACTCGTATTAATGCTATAACATAATACATCATTCTGGTTCCCGGGGTTGTGCTTATTATTATTTATAAAATTTCTGAAGGGATACTTTTACCCAGCAATAGAACAAACTAGGCAATAGTAATACTAAAATTACTGGTCGCTACAAAATATGTTATAGATCCTAGAAGGAAACACGACATAAAATTCATATTTACATTCATACTAAAATATTTTGTGGTATGGCTCTATCTTTAACGAAGCTCATAGAGCCTTACAGATTTACTGTCCCATAACTAAACGCGTACATAAAAATCTGCATATTGCATACGCACGCAAGCACCGTGATTCTCTCAAATGAATAATGTAGTATATTAACATAATAATAAGGAAGATGCCGCGACTTGGGCGAGTTGGCGTGTCCGAAGTAAGTGGAACAATGTTAAAAATATAACTATAGCGGTCTGTGTGGTATTTATACAAAAATGCTTAATTGTATCTTGTATAATTGAAAAGCAATCAAAACACGTATAAAATAAATGTCAAATTAGATGGCGTTTATTTGTCTCACAATAAGTAAACAGATATTATAGAATTCCTGTAATTTTACATCGTGAGTAGTGTGAAATCCCAGTTGACATATTAGGGCATATTAATGGCATAGGTAGATAGATAAACTGGATGCCAAGGCTCTGCCGATTCCCAGTCCTCCGTCACTTAGACGATGCGGGAGTGCCGCCGGGTCGTTTTAGTGGGTAAACCGTGCAGCTGTCCTGCACGGGAGTCCCACATAGCCCTCCCATTCCCTCGATGGGAGGGTATGCGTAATGCATTTTTCCCCGGCGTTAACAAAAAAAAAAAAAGGTAGATAGATAACCTTTATTGAAACACAAAAGAAAATGTACAAAAACAACTTAAAAACTATAATATAAAAATTAAGTGTTACAATTGGCGGCCTTATCGCTGATAGCGGGACATTGACCATTATGGGCCGTTATCTCTTACCACTATTCGGAAAATATACCATACAGTCCTAAAATTAACTTACGTTTAACCATACCTCTGAACTGATAGAAGGTAAAAATGTTGGCAAAATTGATCACGCTTTCAACATGATACGCTAGTGGCATCTATCATGTTTTATTGTCTATGCCCGTTGTCTGTATACCGTTTGGCTTTTCATCGTATTCAAATGTTATGAAGTTGTTATTTTTCTTTGGATACTTGCCCTGGACTGGACATCTCATTTGTTATGGGCTGCGTTATCTATGCGAATGCGTTTGCTTGTTACGTTTTATTTTGGTTTTATTCTGTTTGGCATTGCTTGTGGTAAACTTGAAAACTTTAACAAGCTAACTAGAGTAGTTATTATAGCGTTATTAAAAGTGACAAATGAGCAGATGACCTCTTCGTTTGCTATGTGAATATCTTACTAATATTTTAAACGTCAAAGTTTGTAAGAATGGATGTCTGGATGTGTGTTTGTTACTCTTTCACGCCTAAACGGATGGACCGATTGAGGTGAAATTTGGTATAGCTTAGACCCTAGACCCTAGAATAACACATAGGCTATAGAAAACCGCTGGGCGCAGCTTGTAATTATATAATAGTAGATATAACTTGTTTTTTTTAACAAATATAATAATGATAATAGGTTACCATATACAGGTGATAATTTTGCCCTACACTAAGATTTTAAACACTTCGGTGCTTTCGGATTAACTCTTTGGAGTGCCACGGATGCTACAAAACCATAATTATCAACTGAAAGTGCCAAAATGTACATTGCGACATAAAGTTTAAATGGATATTAGTTTTAGACCAACAACATCTCAGCAGGAAAATTGACTTATTTACGCATGTATTTGAATAAAATGTTTTATATTAAACTTATATTATGTGTAGTACATACACAGCAGACGTCTACGGCATAAAACCTATCTATGTTCCAAATTTGAACGCTATCCGCTCAGCGATTTGAGCTTGCGAGCTATGCGTTGATAGATCAGTAAGTAAGTCACTCTTTCTTTTTATAAATTTAAAATGCAAAACTCTGCAGCTGAGAGTAGGTAAGTATCCAAAAGCAAAAAGTCCTTTGAAATACGTGACAAAGTAACCACAGCCTGACCTACAGGTTCGTTATCAAACCGCAACCCACTGAGCCGGAAGTTTGATAGTGGAGGCTCATAAAAATAAAGTTCTGCCTAATACTTGGACTTCACTGGATTGCCTCTTACAAGGGATATTGCTCTGGGCTTTGAATAACTTGGTTAATCAGGTATCTATAGTTATGCTGTTTCAGATGATTTGATTTGGAGATAATGAAGAAGTCTTTCTCTTCGTATATTTTGATGAGGTTTGTAATTTTCTTTTCTTTCCAGGTGTTTTATACCTATTAGGTATTAGTATTTATTGTATTGTGACAAGGAGTTGATCTGAATTTATTTCTGAAAAATCTATGTATCTTTATCATTGAAATGGTGCTATGATGTCCAAATTGCAGCATAATTTTCAGGAGTATTCCATATTTTTTGCCAGACCTTTAATAGCTATATGTTTCACAGAAGACCACATATTTTATCATTTGTATAGGCTAAATACAGTGCTTTACTCCTTATCTTTCTACAACTAGATATCCTGGAGAGCGTTGGCAAGCAGCTCATTAGTTTGAATGGTCAGCCAGATTCGCCAAGTGGCGCGGTACTTGCCAACTCTGTAACGACGGCACTAAATTACTACAAACAAAGGAGTTGCCGCGATTACATGCTTTTGTTTGTTGCATGTGCAATGTGCATGAATTAAAACGCCCACACACTTGATAAAAAGCGTTTGAACAGCTTCTTGGATGTGTGTGTACCGGCTGTTTTCTAAAAGATATGTGGGAGGCAGTAGTGAGGTCATGTTGCAGTGCTTATAATCTTGGCGACCTGATACTGCAACGTGACTATAGATAAAACCACATAACCCTTAATTGTGATTTTACTTTGACAGCGTACAGGTCAACAGACAGATCAATCACCTATTCTGTTGGAGCATCAGCCGCAATAACTATTTTAAGATATTCAGATCATACCTATAATATTTCTTGAAATTGCAACAAAAAGATAAAATTAAAGAGTGCGATGTACAATTAAACATTAATCAAATGTAATCCAACTGAATTAATATTGTATTAATCGTAAACGCGCTTCTCTACTACATAATATTATAAGACTAACTGTACACTGTACTAATTATTATAGGTAGCGTTATCTCTTACCATCAGACGAGTGTCTTGTTCGTCTTCCTGCTTCTTTGTACAAAAAAAAAAGTGACCCACAGTAGTTGCTGCATATGCTCGACTAAGTTAACTAGTGCCAATCCAACAGTCCATTTGGTCGTGTCGGGAGCATTTCTTCCGAACAATGATGGACAGTTATACAATTTTACCTCCCGGTAGCGATTTGTGCCAAAGTAAAACGAATATGTAGCGAACCTTACAGTGTTTTAAAAATAAGTTTCGTTAACTTTGTATTTATTTTTTGAGTAGGCATTCTTTCATGTAACTAATTAATAAAGAATAAACATAGTAGACATAATGTCTGATTCATTAACACATAACAATGACAAAGTTTCTTTAAAAAAATTTAAACTGAATAAAAAACTTAACTTAATATCCAACAATTTATGTACTTAATATAAGTTGTAACAAAAATAACAGTAGTTATAGTAGGAACTACCTATATGTATTCATAGCTCATAGCTCTTGCACATTCAGCTATTGTATAAATTGTGATGATATAATAAAGAGTTCTCATATTATATTCATACAAAAATATACTATTCCGCCATCTCATCAAAATCTGTCTTCGTGATTTAAAGCAACTGGTGTAGTCAATATTTTACCAATAAAATATAATATTTACCCCGCGCGGGATTGCTTACGAGCCAAGGTCAGAACCGCTATTTTTGTGATTTATTCAACAGATACAAAATTCTATTGTTTCCAATTCGGGCTTAGGATTCGGCCTTTAAATAATTTTGGCTTTCTGAAGACCGACCCAAATAGAATTATATGAAAATCAGGCTGAAGATAAATGCCAGACGCTTTTTATGTGTTGATAGAAGATTACGTTCGAAAACCAGACATGGTCGTACCTTTGGATTTCAATAACTTAGCATTCTGTTAAAGTTCAAAGGGTTATCTGGAAAATATTTGCAAAGCTTCTAAAAATGTAATGCTTTTAAGAAAAATCTAATCTACCATAGTCTTACGAAATGTTCATTCAGATATCTTATCTACTCCCTTAAACGAATGATTTAGGCATAAATAAATATATTAATTACTTACTTGGTCAGATTGATGACAAATACGATTAGTTAGCTACCCGAAAAAAATCTGAAACTTTCAGTTATAAATATACCACAATGTTTACATTTACCTTTATCCAACGAAGTCTATTATTTTATTCTTATGTCCCACATACTCGTATTTTAATGTTGCCCGCCTAATGATTGAGTTTTTATCCGTCGCCTATATACCTACGTCCAAATCACCAATGGCATTGCCGATGTAAGTTCGTGAAGTAGGCTGGGCTATCAAGGGTCTTTCCTTAGTAAGTTATTGTATTTTATCTTCGTCGTAACATTAATATTATATCGTATAACAATATTATTATGTTATGCAGGGTGGAGGGAGATAGTATCCAGTATAGGCCCCACGGGATTCAGGCGTGATTATACCTATATGTATGTAAATATTCAATAATACTATTAATTAAACAAAATTCCAAAGTCACGTTTAAAAAGGTGTCGGTAACAGGTCAGTAGTTCATTCGGAGCGTCTTTGTGCGTATTCCTTTCACAGCAGCCTCCTTTCAGGCCTAACCATGCGTTAACGCGCTACGACGGGGTAACCACCATTTCTTGTTACTGAATTTAAATTGAAAATAAGCTAATAAAAAGGGAGGAATAATCTGATAACAAGGTTAAAACAATAATAAATAGTCCGTAATTTAAATAATAAAAAATATCAGACACGTATTTTGTGGTTTGTTAATTAAAAATGGCTCAGATGCTTATAATTTTTGGGCGGGGACGAGTGACGTCGCCAACCAATACAAAATATAAGTAAAAAATATAACGCATTACCTGCTTTAAACGTAATTAGTCTAGGACATAACAAGAGAACAAATTAAGTTGCTTATCATGTATTTTTTGCTAATAATATCTCCCTCGTGATTTATTTTTGACATGAATCCCGTACCGTCCGTGGCGCAGTGGTCATTGGTCCGGCTTTTAAGCCGCGGAGGTCCTGGGTTGAAATCTCAGTGTGGCAAAGATTTTCGCCTGGACGCTACCGTGTTTCGGAAGGCACGTAAAATTGTGGGTCCCGGCTGTTTCTATCAGATATGTCGTATGGAGGCAGTCATTAGGTCTATTTCAGGCCTTGTAGGAATCTCGGCAACCTGAAACTGCGACATATAGGTTAGACACACAACCTATACATTGTGATTTGACTCTGACAGTGTAAGTAGGGTAACCTGTTCTGTTGGAGTATATAAACTCCAATTATTATTTTTTTATCCCGTAGTGTTTTTGTCCTTGTTTTCAGCAACTTCATGGTGACCGTACCAAGGGGAAATAAAAATGTATACCTACCCGCATTCCGATAATACGACCATATTCATGAGGTATAATTTATATGCTTTTGATATACGCACTTCAAAGGCTTTTTTATCGATAAAATATTGTGTGGGAATTACGGTGAATCTCCCGTTTTTATTTACCTCACAAGTGAGATGAAAAACTGAGATAAGGGTGATAAAATTTGATTAACCAACGAACTTGCCGATTTAAAAAGCGTGGGATCTGTACTCAAATAAGTACACTTGGAAAAGCTTTTTGTATTTATAATATTTAAAAATATAGCGTGACTGACTGACGATACGATTTTTAAAACTATCGAGAGTGTTCTCCATGGGTGAGCGGTCAGGATTGGCGTGAACTCCTGATGAAGAACATTGTAATTGTCCGAAACCGTGGTCGAGATATTCTCGACAATATTAGACGTGAGTTGTGCCGTTTTTTGTTGTTTTAGTTACTGACTGACTAATTTATAATCAATTCTCAGCGTTGAACAGATTGAGTTGAAATTTAAAATACTTACAAATAGGTTTTATTAAAACCTATCTGGTGGTTCTTATGTTTTTTTTTTGTTTTGGTTTTATTTGTTTTTGTTAAGATCGGATTTCTCCACCTAGGCAAAGCCGTGAGTATTGAGCATAAGAGATAATAATAGTATTAAAATATGTATAATTAATTGACCGGCTGATCTATCAACACCCAACTCAAACCGCTGAACGGATTGAGTTGAAATTTGGAACACAGAAAAAAATTATGATGATCATCCGCTGAGAAAGGATTTTTTTAATAATAGCGAATTAAGGAGCATAAGTTACTTTGTACTTATTTATTACCTAAGATATTTTATCAAATAGAATAATCGTTCTACCGGTTTAATACCTCAAGTCGTAGAGTAGCTTAACTTCAGAGAATCCGCAGACTGCATTCACAATTCACGTGATAAAATCTAATGCATGTTCGTAGCCACTTCAATTTGAATGCTTGGCCGGCATCCAGCGGCTAACGGCCAGTTAAACGGACAACTCGCACCCCCCGAGGAAGAAAGTCGTAACTGAAAAACACCAACTTTACAGGAGCAACAAAAAACTGATTTAAAAAATCATCGGCCATCTGAGAAAAATTTAGTATATAGCAAAAAATAGCAAAAATTAACCTCGATTGGCCTATGTATTTCAATTTGCAATTTAATTAATCGTCATGGAGTAAATCTTAAAAAATAGCTTTACGCTATTTTTCAGCGACACATATTAATTAATTTATGTAGTTAACAGACATACTACTTTATTAACATGGAACGGAAACTATAATGCTGACATAACTGCAGATACGACTTTCTGAGCGTGTGGTGTCGTTACAAACTCCACGCGTAAGTATGATTTACGACGTTTTTTCACGAAAACTTTGTCTCGGTCTTTTTGCGTAAAATAATTTGCATTCTTTTTCTTCGAAAAATATATTCAGATAAATAATGTATTTCAAGTAAGCGCTTTTTTAAACGAAAAAATCACAGACAGTTTTCGCGTATGTTAACATATTACGTTATTCCAATCATTTATTTTGTAAAATATTAGTCGTTTCTCAGTACAAAAGAAATTACAAAATAAAAAACAGCCTTTAAATGACTCCAGTATAAGGGATTTATGTGTAAAACTTTTAACTTATTTAAATTTTGTAGAAAGATCTTGTAAATATTACTGATTTTGTATTTTAAGGTAGCTTTTGTTGTACTATACCAAAAATCATAAAGGTTTCGTAATACATTTAATACCAGCTATGTTGAGTAGTTTTACAGCTTTAAAAGTAAACTAAGTAATATTTCAGGATATATTGTATATCTGTGCGAAATTTCATCTAGATCCACTTAGCCGTTTTGGCGCAAATAAATTAGAAATATTCATCCACTCATACATTTGTATTCAATGATTAAGTTTAGTATTATGACAAGAGAAGTGTCATAATTATGTCTTTTTATTAAATTATAACATTGTTTTTCATTTATGAAGTATGACTTATGATGATTAAACCAATTTCAAACATTTCTTGAGTAAAAACAAAGTCTATGACACAAGGAAATACGAATGACTGCAAAGTGTTTCAAATACGATTAGATATTGCGCCACAAGGAATGGATGCCGCATTGCTGGAAACCGTGACTTCCGAAGTTGAAACGGGCTTTATGAACGGCGGGAACGAGCGGGATAGGATTAGTTTGTGTAATTCCTGCGCCACTCTCCGAAACGAATCTTAATAAAACGGTTAGAAGGGGTGACTCTTCTACAGTGCTCAAAACTCTTAGAATGCACTAGCGTTTGGTCACTCACGAGCCTTTTGGCGCTTCCCTGAATCGACTCCAGAACCTGAAACTGGTATTTGGCAGTATCATTCCAAAGACGAAAACAATATTCTATAGATATACGATCGGCTTTATGATAGAGATAAGCAAATGTCCCGGGTGAAGTAATGTTGCACCTTTGCCAAAATACCCAACTTCCTGACAGTCAATTGAGTCTTAGACTTGATGTAACACAGATATAAAAGGCAAAAATAAGAGGAATTCCCAGTATCTAAAAGTGATTAGCTATCGACAAACATACATTTCGGAAAGGAGAAGTTTAGATTTACCACGACAAAACCCGAATTGTTGAGCACACAGGAGTTCATTCGTCGAGATTGATGCTCCATTTCATGAACGTGACTGAGATATGCCAGTGGTTGGAAGGGCCAGCACAACTGCCTTTTTTTTTTAAAACAGGCTGCATGTTGGAGTATAATGCTGAAGGCTAGTCAAAATCGGAGTGAGCCCTGGTGCACATGTCTTTAACACTATCGCAGGTATTCCGGTTGGACGCCAGCATATTCACATGATTTCACTGCGTTCTATGAACCTCTGATTAATTGTAACCAGATATATAGGTATAACAAACATTGAAGGAGGCCAGAAGTATTCAGACGCTATGAATCCGTAAAAAGAGAGCCATTTAAACTGTCGAGTTCATCACGGGCGTAAATGCATCCCACACATGTGGCTTGAATTTGTTTTCAAGTGAGCCTCCGGTTAATCTGACAAATACACATCTGACGGCAAACCTATTTACTTCTCCATAAAGAACAAGAGAGCGGGATTTTCAGATTCAAAGTAGTGGTAGTAGTGGTAAATTTGAGTGCAGACGTTGAATGTTGGAGAGTCGCACTTTTAGAGAAAGGGATTTCTGAAGCTGTGAAACCGTTCTCTTAGTTATTTAAAGATTTATAGAGTGACACGGTACACAGAAACTGAAGTGGAACGAGATCTTTAGCTACAGGTCATGAGAAATCCAAAGTTATACTACGTCAACCGAAAGAAACTAGAGTGAGAATTGCGAGGTCACTCGAACCCTCCGGGGATGTCCGTTGGGTCCTCTTATGCATCCAGTCGCTAACGGGTACGATCTTGCATGCCAAGACTTTCTTTCATGACTGGTTAGCTCATCATTTGCCTTGAATCCCGCTACTCTCCAGATTTCAACCTGAAGCAAGGCAGAATGAGTAACTATGATCTGCGTTTAGCGTAACGATATCCAGTTTACATTACTGGCTACACAGATACGTGTGCTGCTGGACTCCAAAAACATAAAACCAATCTCTATACAACTATTTCATAATAAAAAATATAAGCAATTAGACTTATTTATTTTAATTCTGACTAAAGTTTCGTGAAAGAAGTGAGTAACTAGTAGTTAAAGTGATAAAGGCTGATAAATGTTTCGTAGAAGAATGTGGTAACTGTAATTGCACGACGATATATTTGCGAAAATTTCTTTAAAAAGGAATTATCTGTAGCTATCTAAAGATATTTGTAAAAATGTTCGTACAATATTGACGTAAGTGTATTTATGATGTTATTGCCATGGAAAACTAGTAAATAGTGTGGTCGCAAAAGTAATTAACTACAGTTTTATAGAGTAATTTTATTTGATTCCAGTGTCGTACAAGTTTAGTTTTTTTTTAATAATTCCCTCATTTTTTGAGATAAATTTATGAAAAAAATAGACAATATGTATCGGATTTTTCTTGATTTTATTATGCAATAAAAATAAAAAGTCACAATTAGGGTTAATTCTTTCTTCCTCGAGAGGTGCGAACTGACACTGTAGTTGAAATGGTTATGACTTATGCCTTGAATATTATTTATGGAATTGATATGTAATCTCTGATGTTGTAGTAATCTTTTTTTAACTAGGGGCTATGTTTTGTTTTCAATAAATTCTTAATAGATTGAGTTACCTTAATTATTGCATGGCTAGATTCAAATCACAATTAAAATTTGTGTGACTAACCTTTTATAAGTTGGAGTTTCAGGTCGCCGGGATTCCTAAAAATCCTCCAACATGACCCAACTACAGGTGTTATTTATTTATTATTTTAATAACGCACTTTTTAATCAAAGAATAAATATATTATTGGTAGTCACTTTATGAAGATAAAAGCTTTAAAATTCATATAAGGAAACGAGAAGTAAGACGGTATATTCTGTTTAACAAGTGAATTAAACAAGTGAATTAAATTAAAAAAATTAAAAAACCCCCAACGCAATACGTAATTCACCATTTTTTGATGGCGGCCATCTTGGATTTTAAATTTTATATAATGGGCTGTATTCTACTCGTTAAGCCCTTTCATTTGATACCCATATTGAGGGGGTCGTGGAAGAAAAAAGTAATTCGCCATTTTGTAGCGGCGGCCATCTTGGACCGATTTTCACCAAACATGGCTAAGAACACTCTCGACTAACTCTACTTTCAAACAAAAAAAACTAAATCAAAATCCGTTCATCCGTTTGGGAGCTACGATGCCACAGACAGACACATACACACACACGCACACAGACAGACAGACACGTTAAACTTATAACACCCCGTCGTTTTTGCGTCGGGGGTTAAAAAAACTTTTTGAACAAGCTTTTATAATTATTATTATCATCTTGCATCAAGACGAATCAAATGAGCCCAAACTCGATGGAGTTGCGTCGTTTAATTACGAAGTTCTTATGGCCACCTTCCAGCTTTATCATCAGATCAGCTCTATGTCATAATAATATTGCATTGTCATCCAATTTATACAAACATGTATGTCAAATTTCAGCTTAATCAGAAATGGGGAAGTGGATCAAATTAAACTACTAAGATTTGATTACAGATAGACAACAGACAGGTTAAAGTAAATAAAAGCTTGTAAAAAGATATCATTAACAACGGAATAGTGAGATAACAAACATAATATTAAATGCTGACTTATGTACTCATTCTTTTAGGAGTTATCATTCTTTATGTTCATCTTGGCTTTCACGGTCATAAAAGTCAGTCTGCAATAGTTTTAAAAATCCAGTCAGCATGTAAGGAATAGTCAAAGGTTTTGTGTGCAAATAGGTTTTGTGTCACACGAGCATATCGAATAGTGGAATTGGTTTTAACCTCAGAGCAAAATAACTTCCAATATTGCTTGATTTTTATCTGTTATTGGCGCATGGCCGACGGGACACTATTCACGGGTTTTTCATTCAAATATTTCAAAAACCAGTTTATTTTTTAGTTCATCGATGAAAGAGTATAAAAACTTTTTGTAATAGCCATCTGCCACATATTTTATACGCGTTGATAGCCATTTTCAGCTGGTATTTTGTAATTGAGCGGTGCAGTTTTTTTTTTCTTAAGCCAAAGTCACTCTAGGTAGTGTAATGTGTCATGATGCATCAGAATTATATTGGTGTTTCGTAATAAAACAATACTAAGAATAAGGTAGTGTTGTGTCGTCACATCACACTGTGACAATGGTTTTCTATTAAAGAACTTTTTTTTACAACAAAGTAAAAAGACGAGCAAGACGCTCTCCTGATGGTAAGAGATAACGCTGCCCTTAATTAGTATAGTGCTACCCAGGATTTTACAAGGGAAAAATTCTGGGTGCACTGCGCCAACGCTTACTTACGAGTCATAAGATGTTAAGACTCTTCAGGCCAGTTATTTCACTAGCTACAGTGTCCTTCTACCGAAGCACAGTAATGTTTGCACATCACTGCTCAGGCGGTAGAATAACTGACACTGTTGGGGTATCCACCTAGTCGACCTCCTGCATAGGAAGTCTACCCCCGGTTTTTTTTACTTACATAAAATATTACGAGTTTCTCACCAAACCACAGAAATGTAGTGGCTCTAGCACAGATATGCGCCTCTGAAACAAGTCTTTTACAGTTTAACAGAATAGATTGAAAACTTATGCCATTTTTAAGTGAAAATTGTAGACGTTCAATCCCCTTTGTTATAATTTAATTTTGTAATTAAAATAATTATTATCCATTAAAATTGGACGCTTTGTGTCACACAATGGGTGATCGCATTGAATGGACATAATTTATGCTGCATCGTTCGTGAACAATCAAAGTTTGGCGCCGTACGAACTTGCGTTTGCCATTTTCCAATTTATTATTATGACGTTCACATAATCGTAAAAATTAATAATTGTGAACTCATGAAAATGACTGCTTTTCGTTTTAGTATGTTAAAAGTTTTCACAGAATTTTTAATATAGACGTCATAATAAATTTGCGACTAGATTTACTCAGCGGTTTTACCCGCTAAAAATAGCCTATGTGTTATTTTAGGGTATAAGCTACCTATATGCCAAACTTTAGATAAACACACACATAAACATTCAAAATATATAAAAAGAAAGAGTTCCTAATTGACTGATCTATCAACGCACATCCCAAACCACTGAACGGAATGAGGTGAATATGGGAACACTGGTTTAATGGCGTAGACCTCAGCTAGTAAGATTATGATCTTAGTCACAAAAACTCATTCAAATCTAAATAAAAAGGATTGATAGCCAAGTTTTAAACAACACATTATAATACGATTAAAAGTACAACCTAATTAAGTAAAAAGTTTTTCTTTTGTATGTTTACAAAAACATATTTTATAATTTCCTATGAAAATATTTAAAACTCCCTCCAACTGTAATAATAGGCGAGCTTCAGGCTCGTCTCGTTCAGCTGCTTGCATATAAAATGAAATGCTCGCTTTTCGCAGCTCTTAACATAAAAACATTCAGTAGTAAGAGATATTTCCAGCGGATTATCACAAATTACAGTCACATCCGTTTCCGATGCATTTGTTTAAGGGGCTGCGCAGACGACAGACTATCCATGACGCACTTTTTAGTCTGTGAAAATAGAACCTATGCAATTATATGCAGTAACGCACACGACGCGCAAAAAGTCCGGCACACAAATAATCCGTGTAATTCGGGCAGACCGGATCGCGCCGCGTCGCGCCGCTCCGCACAAAAAGTGTGTGAAAAAAATAGAACGTTTGCTTCAACGCGCGCTAACGCAGACGGCACACATTTTAGTCTGCAATCTGCATTTGCTAGTGGTGGACGTAACGCTTCTTTCTTCTTCTTTTTCTGTACTTCATGTACAAAATAATACTTCGCGATCTCTGCACGATTTCCATAGCGTCTACGTCCAGCCCTGGATTTACACTAGGGGCATTCGGGGCGAGTGCCCAGGGCGGCAAATTTTCAGGGGGCGGCAAATTTACTGAGGGCGGCAAATTTCGAAACGAGAAAAAAATATTCAATCCTTAAACATCCGATGTTGAATTAAAATTTGTATTCTCAATCACGCTGGTTATTATTATAATTTTTTTTGCGCTCATAATAAGAAGTCTGGAATACTGGCCACACAAACTCAAGATTTTTGCTCCAAACGAGCTATCCACTATCCGTCCACTTTTCGTAGCAAGACTTTTCTCGGCACTTGCAGCTCGCCTTCTTTTTTTTATTTTTGGCACTCAAAACGAACTACGCACTCACTTTTTGCAGTCAGATATACAAAATTTTCTTGGTGCTCGCAGCTAACTTCTCGCGCTATGAATAATATTTTTTTTTTATTTTAACACTCGGAGCAAACTATGCATCCATTGTTTATATAGTCACAAAAACAAAATTTTCTCGGTGCTCACAGCGATTTTGGCACTCAGGGTGAAGTATGCGCCCACTGTTGTGTAGTCAAATATACAAAATTTTCTCGCTCGCAGCAAGCTGCTCGCAGTCTTTTTAGTCAACATAATATTATAATTTTCTTGCCACTCCAAGCGAGTCTTACGCACACCTGTCGTAGACAGATAGATAGGTAGATAAAACACTTTATTGAAACATTGAAAAATAAACTTAAACAGAAAAACCCGATATTATAATCTATGTGGCACAATTCACAATCAGCGGTCTTATTGTAGTTAGCATTATAAAATTTCTCAATTATAATTTCTCTTTTTCAAAGCAAGCTATACACACAGCTTTCGTAGTTAGATGTATATTTTTTTTTATAAATATTCATAATTACGTATAATATGAAAGAACTCGACAACAAATTTCTTAGCAAAATGTCTAGCCGATGAGCGTTTATAAATAATATTTCGGCGGAAGGGGGCGGCATTTTCTCACTGCCCAGGGCGGCATTTTGGCTAAATCCGGGCCTGTCTACGTCCCTACAGCTCTGCCGACAGAATGATCGAAGATGTGCGTCGTGTGCGTTGAGTCTGTGAAAAATCCGCAACAGACTTTTTGCGCGCCATGCAGACTTTTTGTACGCCGCAGACTCGATCGTACAAAAAGTGTGCCGTCTGCGCCGTCCCTAATCCTTCTCGATTGCTGTTTAAAATGTAGCTGTTTCAACAGACCTCGATTAATAAAGATGACTTGGTACTGCAGACTTCGATGAAAAGACATCTCTCACTGACTCCTGGTACCCTGGTACTTTAAAGCTAATATTAAATATTAACTAGCTGACCCGGCAAACGTTGTTTTGCCATATAAATACTTAATAGGAATGATTAAAAGTAAATATGAGAGTTACACTGAGATAGCAAAATAATAATTGTCAACGTTACTACTACACTTGATGCATAAACAATAATGATGGCCGACCACTGTGTAGGGAGTGAGAAAGAAAGGAGACCGGCTTCGTTCTCATCCCTACTCCGTGCTGTTTACTGGGTCAGAAGTGACACCTGTAGACATCTGGCGGGGATAACTAATTAAATGACGATTGATCAGTTTTCGACCGGAGAGGAAAAATGATTAAATTACTAAATTAAAAAATAAGGGTTGATCGTAGAAGGATGAAAATTGAGGATTGTATGTATTTTTGTATGTTGTATCATAAAAACATAGAAATTAAAAATTTTGTCTAAAAAATAAATAAAAAAATTTAGGGGTGGACTACCCCTAACATTTAGGGGGATGAAAAATAGATGTTGGCCGATTCTCATAGATACCGGATAAGCACAAAAAATTTCATCAAAATCGGTCAAGCCGTTTCGGAGGAGTATGGCAACAAAAACTGTGACACGAGAATTTTATATATTAGACTAGCTGACCCGGCAAACGTTGTTTTGCCATATAAATAATTAATAGGAATGATTAAAAGTTAATATGAGAGTTACACTGAGATAGCAAAATAATAATTGTTAACGTTACTACTACACTTGATGCATAAACAATAATGATGGCCGACAACTGTGTAGGGAGTGAGAAAGAAAGGAGACCGGCTTCGTTCTCATCCCTACTCCGTGCTGTTTACTGGGTCAGAAGTGACACCTGTAGACATCTGGCGGGGATAACTAATTAAATGACGATTGATCAGTTTTCGACCGGAGAGGAAAAATGATTAAATTACTAAAATGGCTATTAAAAAATAAGAGTTAATCGTAGAATGGTGAAAATTGAGGATTGTATGTATTTTTGTATGTTGTATCATAAAAAAATAGAAATTAAATTTTTTTTCTAAAAAATAAAAAAATATATTTAGGGGTGGACTACCCCTAACATTTATGGGGATGAAAAATAGATGTTGGTCGATTCTCATAGATACCGGATAAGCACAAAAAATTTCATCAAAATCGGTCAAGCCGTTTCGGAGGAGTATGGCAACGAAAACTGTGACACGAGAATTTTATATATTAGATATAGGTTGCCGAAAGTTTATGAGGAGGAATTTTTGTTTATTATATTATCAACTTTATTCATCATCAGTTCTTAACCCATAAACAAAGTAAATAAATAAAATTAATAATTAATGAATTAACCAAAAGGCTAGAAATTTAGTATGAAAGTACATAACCCTGATGATAGAAAGTAGGTATATGGATGAGAGCGGTAAAGGACAGAAAAGAATGGTTTAATCAAGGGGAAGCCTATTCCCAACAGTGGGCAAATCTAGACTACTAATTTTAATGATTAATTACAGATTTTTACATCATAGGACAAGTTGCCCTAAGTACATCATAAGTGCTCATAGGTGCTCACAATAGGTTTTAGAAGTGCATCGGTCCTCACTTCATTAGTGAACTAGAGAGGGCCTTGATTCCGACCACCCTTCGCACGACAGAAGCGGTGACATCGTTAGCGTGAACCACTGAACTACTTCCACTATTGTATGCAATGGAACTGGGGCACGCAGTATTTGTATGACGTGCGTGGAGAGCACTTAGCTCTATCTCTGGGAGTGGCTGTAGTGACAGCGTTTAGGGGATCAAGAATACTTTTTGTCTAGCAAAATACACAACCTGTGTGTTTAAATAATAGTCCAGTAAAAGAAGAAATGTGGATCGAAAAGTTGAAAGCAGAAAAACTAACTTAGTAACTTTGTTTGAACTAGTTAGGAGATAAACATACCAAAAGTCCCCACCCCTCCGAGGTGAGCCCGAGGGGGGGGAGGCCGAAGAAGGTCCCATTTTTAGGTTTTTTGCTTATATGTCAAAAACTGTGCGTTGTACGATATTTTGTTGTACCACATTATTAAACCTCATAAAATTTTCTACAACTTTGGCCTTTCCACTTTTTATCTATCTCTTATCGTTATCCAGCTATGAGCTTCCAAACATGGTCATTTTTGAAGACGCTTAAATTAGTTTTCCATACAAAGTTGGTAAAAAAAATTTATGAATAAAATTTGACCAACTTCTGGTTGTCGTATCATAATGAAACTTTGCAAACGTCTAGAAATCTGATGACAGTTTAATAATCTGGTACCACTGAGCTGATCTGATGATGGAGCCAAAAGGTGTCTACTGAAACTCTTCAATGGCTATTAGTAAAACCGGCGATTTTAGGCTCATTACATTCGGATTGATGAGTCGTAGGCACCTCCTGGTCCATTATCAGACCCTTGACAGCAAGTATTATGAAAAAGTCTCATCGATTCGAATGTAATGTGCCGAAACTCGAGGGGTTTACTAATAGCCATTGAAGAGTTTCATTAGACACCTCCTGGCTTCATCATCAGATCAGCTCAGTGGTACCAGATTATTAAACTGTCATCAGATTTCTAGACATTTGCAAAGTTTCATTATAATACGACAACTAGAAGTTGGTCAAATTTTATTTGTAAGATTTTTTTACCAACTTTGTATGGAAAACTAATTTAAGCGTCTGCAAAATAGACCATGTTTGGAAGCTCATAGCTGGACAACGATTAGAGATAGATAAAAAGTGTCAAGGCCGAAGTTGTAGAAAATTTTACGAGGTTTAATAATGTAGTACAACAAAATATCGTACAGCGCACAGTTTTTGACATATAAGCAAAAAACCTAAAAATGGGACCTTCTTCGGCCTCCCCCCCCTCGGGCTCACCTCGGAGGGGTGGGGACTTTTAGTATGTTTATCTCCTAACTAGTCTAAACAAAGTTACTAAGTTAGTTTTTCTGCTTTCGACTTTTCAATCCACATACCCTTTTTAGGCACTCATTGACTGGGCTATAATAGAAAATTAGACGTTTTTAATTAGACAGATTCTTACTTTTGTGACTTATATGTCTGACATAGATGCCTTCCTTAACTGAAAACTAATCGTTCTTCATTAGTGACCTCTACGATTTACCTTATTTACCCTCGATTCCGTCTGATCTTTCAAGTAGTAGCAGTTTGAATTAACCTATTATTTATTGATTTCCTGCCACTATTAAAGTAGAACTCAAGTAGAAATAGTAAAATGGCCAAAGAAATTATTGGACCCAGGATAAACTTCTTATTATGTCTCTAGATGAAGAGGACAGTGCTAGGTGACGTAGGACTTCCTACCCATTGAACGCCTAAGTATACAGCAACACTGCGACTGATTGATTTGACTAATGAGTTGGAGTTATCTTAAGATCAGGCGAGAGTTATGGGGTTTGTGTCGGTAATTTGAAAGAGTGAAATTTAAAAAAAATTTTTGAAATACAAGTTTTATTATTGTTACCATCCAGCACGTTTTGGGCATTGAGATTGCGTCGTTTAAAAGCGGAGTTCCTATAGCTACCTTCAAGCTCCATCATCAGATCAGTTCGATAATAATATTGCATTGTCATATTGCATGTTTACATGCATACAAAATTTCAGCTCAATCGAATACCGGTAAGTGAGTCAAATTAAACTTGCAAGGTTTGATTACAGACAGACAGACCGAGAAAAGGCAGGTGAGAGTAAATAAAAGCTTGTAAAATCGGTCAATCGCCATCAGTAGCACCATCCTTATTATAGTAACGCTCCAGCATTAAAGGCGGAAGGGCGTCAAGCACTCCTCAAGCGAGAATGTTTTGAGTAAATTATGAGTTTCCTTCGTGTTACTACAAATATAACTGCGAAGCTCAGGTCATCCTATTACCGTTGCCTCTTTGAATATTTGTAAAGGATTTTCTTGAACCCGACTTGAATGTAGGTGAGCGTACGTAAGCTATTTTCAGTGAGGAAGTCGGATTTTCCTGCGAATTCAGAGGCAAATTTGATTTTATTGACAAATTTTTTGTAAATATTATATTTTCTCATTTGATTAAAATGTTTGTAAGGAAAAAATCGATATGAAGGGCTATGTGAATACAAAGAATTAAATTTTGTTTAAAATATAAATTATTCTATTAAAGACGAAAAAAGAAAAAGCAATAGAGTAAAAATTGTGTAAAAAGAGTATATGAAAATTTATTTATATATAAATATGGAAAATGTAATAATTAGGTAACTAGGTTATTCTACAATAAAGTGATAATTAGCTTTGTAGGAATGCGAGAAACATATTCATTCCTCTACATTTTACGTCAAAAGCTATTCAATCAATATTGCCTAGATATAAAACTCGTAGTCTAGATTCTGCAAGTATAGATTTTTCAGATGGTATAACTGCAAGAATAATCACATTACAGTTAAAAGAACTTTATATCTTGTCTCAGCAAGTTAAACTTAACAAAAGCGATAACTCTAACAGCTATTGGTATTCAAGTTGGCCGCGCGCCGTTCGTAAGACCCTGTTTATTTTCATTTTCCTCATTTTTATTCTTCAAAGATTCCAAATGCGATCCCCATTGAGAGTGACAGCAACATTTATTACGTTTTTCATGTTTATTTATTACCGATAAACTAGGTTTTCTGTTATAGAAGCGTAAAATAGTTTTCCCTCGTCAATTGGTCGACGGGCGTGAATGTTTGACAATATGGAGCTTCGGGTCGGCCGTGCGTTGTGCATGCAATATTAAAACAGAAAACTACACATATTTTATGTTCTGCGTTTGAAAAACGTTATACGAGTTGTTTTATGAAACTTTCATTTGTTTTGTTCTAAAACGAACTATAGGAATGTTGATTTTTTTTTTTTGTTTATTAAGGTCTATAAATTAAAAATAAATATTGGACACGTATGTATTTTTATCTTTGTAAATTTGATAAAAACATGTGTGTGCTATAAGTGATAGAAATATACCTGTCAGTTTTTTTAACAAATAGAAAACGAGAAGATAGCATCGAAATCTAAAGAAAAATATTTTCAAAACTTTCCATGAAAAAATATTTAAATATACGTTCTTTCCTTACCTTATCTTTCCGCCAATATTTTATCTGTAAGTTTTTGTGAAAGGCTGCGGCTTATCTTATCTTACTTAAATAAAAATAGAATTGTAAGAACAACTTTACGAAAATAAACAGAAAATGCGAGGTACGAAAATACTTAAAGACACCCTTGTCACAGAGTTTTATAATATCCTCATAATTTACGCAAACAAACACATAAATCTGGCGTTCATAAAACGAGACTTTTTTGACAGGAATCACAGACTAAACCGAACCCTGCTTAGGAGATTTTCTATAGGAAAACAAAATTGACTAAACATGGCGGAGTGCTAGGCGGTGGGCTGGCTTTGCTTGGCTCGTTCAAAGTGTAAACTCTCTAGTTTAAAGACTTTACAACACACTGTAGCTAGTGAAATTACTGGGCTGTAGAGTGTTAACATCTTATAACTTAAGTAAGCAGCGTTGACGCAGTGCACCCAGATTTTCCTTTGTAAAATCCTGGGTAGCACTGTTCTAATTATGGGAAGCGTTATCTCTTACCATCAGGAGAGCGTCTTGCTCGTCTTTTTACTTCGTTGTATAAAAAATGTGCAAGATGGCTAGTTTTGATTGGATCGTCCAAAGTAGACTCTATGGTTCAAAGATAAAATTTGATGTGTGATATGCAGCGCCAATGCGTATCGTCGGCGAGAGCATAGCTCCGGTAAAGCGCACTCTTATAGTTGTCTCCTCTGTGACAAGAATAGACGAGGTAGGGGGCAGCGAATTATGACGGCCATATTTATGTTTCACACCCCTAACGACTATTACGCTAATATGCAATAGCATCTTGCAAGATTACTGCTATTTGTTTTAACTAGCTAGGCTCTGCGTTTTCACTCTGTAAAAGGAATAATACAATATCTTACTAATCTTACTAATATTATAAAAGCGAAAGTTTGTGTGTATGTGTGTGAGTGTGTGAGTGCGTGAGTGTGTGAGTGTGTGAGTATGTGTGTGTATGTTTGTTACTTCTTCACGCTCAAACGGATGCACCGATTGACTTGAAATTTGGTATGAAGGTAGCTTGGACTCTGGAATAACACATAGGCTACTTTTTATCCTGATAAATAAAACAGTATCTGAGAGAATTGATGTCAAATCAAAAAAACAACTTTATTTTTGGCGTCTCAATGGTGGCTCCTATTACCTCCAGGTACCAGGATACCAGAAAGTTTAAGTCGAGAAGAAGACGAATCTAAGAAACCATAGATCATCAAAATCGGTCCAGGCGTTCTTGAGTTATGAGTATTGAAACTTTTACGAAGTACCAGGAGACAAGAAAAATGTAGGAGAT
Source organism: Hemithea aestivaria (assembly GCA_947507615.1). Taxonomy (NCBI): domain Eukaryota; kingdom Metazoa; phylum Arthropoda; class Insecta; order Lepidoptera; family Geometridae; genus Hemithea; species Hemithea aestivaria. The sequence goes on from OX382335.1 coordinate 11,515,586, forward strand.
GTTCGGCTCATTTCGTGAAATTCCGGTGAAGTTCGGATTTGACAAATGACAAATTGGTTTTCAATATTCGATTTTCAATTTTTTTTGAAATTCGAATACGTCTAATGACGCAATTGTCAAATCCGAACTTAACCGAAATCTCACGAAATTACCCGAACATCTATATGTATGTTTCTGATATCCTGGTACTTCGTAAAAGTTTCAATACTCATAACTCAAGAACGGCTGGACCGATTTTAATGATCTTTGGTTTGTTCACTTCGCCAACTTCTTCGCCATCGATCCCAATTGGCCAACATCTTCGCCATCGACCTCACTTGGCCAAAATCTTCGCCATCAACCCCACTTGGCCAAAATCTTTTCAATTTTTTCCAAATTCGGTTTCTTATTCGGTTCGGTTTACGGTGAAGTTAGGATTTGACAAATTTATTTCGATTTTCAATTTTTTTCAAATTCGGTTTCTTATTCGGTTAGGTTTTCGGTAAAGTTAGGATTTGATTCATATTCATAATTCGTTCGACAGTCAAAGTGTAAACAATGTACACGTGTTGTGCGTAATTTTTATTCAAAATTTCGAGTTTAAAATTGATTTCAATACAAGTGAGTTACATATACAAAAACTACATTAAAAACCCAATATTTTTGTGAAAACAATAAAAATCAAGTGCATAATAAGCAAAAACATTAATAAAAAGTATTTGCCCTTGGTGCCGTCCCTGACCTACGACAACTCGCAGCGCGCCCGCTGTGACGTATCGCTGTCGATAACCAGTGCATCGGTGCAGTGCTAGTGCATTATAGGATCTATTGCGTTCATGCGAAGGATTAAGCTACCTGCATACTTGTATTTGGCGATACACTTTGTGTTTTCTTACAAAGCGCTGCTAATAAATTTTTGAACACTATCTTTGCAAAACTGTTAAAATGGCCCAAAATACTGATCGCGTAAGGTGTGCAGGTTGCCGTACGGTAATAAGTGAAAGGAGGAGCATTTACTGTATAGGCTGCAGCCAAGCGTATGATCTGCAATGTGCTAATCTTTCACCCAAGCGCTACAAGTCTATGAATGACGAGAACAAACGCAAATGGAGATGCACCGAGTGTGTCTCCAAAATACCCAAGGGAGACAATAAAGATACTCCAGTGCGTTCGACGTCTTCATCTTCTGTATCGTCGAAACCCATACAGTTGAACAAGGAGGGAGAATGTTTATTGGCCGGTAGCAATATGACGACGATTACAACCAAAAAGCCGTCTTCGTCCTCAACTTCTCAGAGCGCGAACTACATCACCGAAGATAAAATGAAAGAGCTTTTTAATAGCAATAAAAAAGATATAAAGGTTGTACTGGAATCGTGTGTCCAAGGACTTACTGAAAAGCTCTGTAATATCGAGACTAAATGTACTGATTATCAGGAATCGCTCTCGTTTATGAGTAAACAGTATGAAGACCTTAAGCTTGAGTTTCTGGACCTAAAGAAAATGATTACCTCTACGAATACGGAACTTAAGAATTCTAAGGAGGAGAACAAAGCTCTTGGGGAAATTATTAAGACACAAGCGACCAGAATTAAGGCATTAGAAGATGAAAATTTAAGACAGCAACAATGGGCTCGGATTCAAAACATTGAAATAATAGGAGTTCCGGAGCATAAGGAGGAGGACACGTCAGGATTAGTACAGCGAATCGCTCAACATATAGGAGTAGAAATCGTGCCCTCCGATATTGAGTTCGCGCACCGCGTACAGCCACGTCAAGCCTCAGGAGGAGCTTCGCGTGTTCCTCGTGCCATTGTTGTTCGTCTGAAGCAGCGCATCATTAAGGACAAACTTGTGGCTGCTGCTCGAAAGCATCGTAACTTGAGTGCCAAAGAGTTGGGAATGGGAGGGGAGACGAACCGAATCTTCATTAATGAACATCTCACAAAAGATAATAAAATATTATTAAACTCATGCAAACAAAAAGCCAGAGATGCTAATTTTAAATTTGTGTGGACAAAAAACTGTCGTATATTTGTACGAAGAGGAGAGGACTCCCCTCCGATTGCCATATCTTCACCAACCGATCTATCCAAAATTATGTAATGAACTGGTCTTTTGTTTTGGCATGTTTAATGTTTAACTGCTATTTTCTTAAAATTTATTTTTTATTTAATACATTATGTTTAAGCACTGATGTCATTGAAAGAGTACTCACGCATGTAATATTTCACAAAAAACCGATGACATACCATTGTTGTCATATCCTCCATTGCACTATAATATTAAATTTACTTGCATATACTCCCATATATCATTTTGCATTTGCTACAGTATTGAATAGCTCGTGTGCATATTTAAATATAAGTAAAGTCTTTGTATTATGGACTATATAATATCAGCATGGTTATTTATTAAATTATTATAATTATGAATAGTAAGGCTAAAAGGCTTAAGTTATTATATCAGAATGTTAGGGGTCTGAGAACCAAATTAGAAGTATTTTATAATAATGTTTTATTGTGTGACGCTGATATAATAATGATAACCGAATCTTGGCTTCATGATGGTATTTTTGACGCTGAACTTTGTGGTGGAAATTATCATGTCTTCAGAAGTGATCGTAAATCATTAGGCGGTGGTGTAATGATCTTATGTAGAGCTGAGCTAGAGGCCTGACTGAGACCGGAATGGGGAAAAGAAGATCCAGAGTGTGTTTGGGTAACTATCCCTGCAAAAAATCTAGGTACAGAAAGAGACACTCATATTACTGTGTTCTACATTCCTCCAAACTTGATGCTTCCATCCCGTGTTAGGTCTGCTATTGATGTCATTTCTTACGTTCATGACTTTTATCCGAACGATAACTTTGTGATAGCAGGCGACTTCAATTTGTCCTGCATTGATTGGACTCTTGATGATCCTAAAATAATTAAAAAAGGCTCAGCAGAGATGCAAACAGCGGCAACAGAACTCGTATCATATTGTAGTTTCTTAGGTCTTATTCAATATAATAAGTTTAAGAATACTAGTGATAACATTCTCGATTTGATTTTTTCTACTTTTCCTATAAGAGTTCAGGAGTCTAATTTCGCTTTAGTACCCGCGGATACACATCACCCAGTTTTACACATGACTGCAACTGATATTTTAGTTTCCCTACTCAGATCTCGACCTAGAGTTAAATATCAATTTAAAAAGGCGAATTATTTATCTATTAATAATTTACTTATTAATCAAGACTGGTCTTTTATCAATGTCATGGACAATCTGGAGTTAGCCACACACAAATTTTACTCCATATTAAATACTTTGATTGAAAGTTTTGTCCCCAAAGTTCTTTGTGGTGGCACTTACACTTATCCAGTTTGGTACTCTAGATCACTCATAAGGCTCATTAAAGAGAAGGCTAAAGTTCATGCTGATTGGAAATCATATAATAACCCTGTTGACTATGCTAATTTTTCAGACCTTAGAAAGCGCCAAAAGCATCTTCAAGACAAATGTTATAGAAGTTATATAAAACTTGCTCAAAACAAAATAAAATCTAATCCAAAAAGCTTCTGGAGTTATGTAAAATCAAAACGAAATAATACTACTAATTACCCTTCTCAGATGACTTATGGCAACACAAATTTAGATAATCCGTTAGTTATATTATATTATAACTAACGGATTATCTAAATTTGTGTTGCCATAAGTCATCTGAGAAGGGTAATTAGTAGTATTATTTCGTTTTGATTTTACATAACTCCAGAAGCTTTTTGGATTAGATTTTATTTTGTTTTGAGCAAGTTTTATATAACTTCTATAACATTTGTCTTGAAGATGCTACATATTATGTTCTGCTTTCAACTCATTTTTAGGGTTCCGTACCTCAAAAGGAAAAAACGGAACCCTTATAGGATCACTTTGTTGTCCGTCTGTCTGTCTGTCTGTCTGTCTGTCAAGACCCTTTTTCTCAGGAACGCGTGGAGGTAACAAGCTGAAATTTATAGGAAATACTAAGGTTCTTTGCCTCTTAGAGCTGTGAAAATTTCAAACTTCTAGGCCAACGCAATCAAAAGATATAGTCGAATATGTCACAAATTTCAGCAAATTTTCGACATTACCAAATAAATCAAAACCTACGGGGCACTTCCCGTTAACTCAGAATCTTGAAATTTGGCACAAAGTAACTCCTTAGAGCACAGATAAAGGAAAAATTGCGAAAACCATAAATTTTTATTTGCATCATATGAAAAAAATATTTTGAATAATTTTATACCTACTACCCCTTTTCTCATAAACGCGTAAACGTATTAAATTGAAATTCATATCAAATACTCGAATCTATAATACCTTTAAACTGTAATAAAATCAAACCTCTATGTCAACGCATTCAAAAGAAACAGCAATTTTAGTCGCAATTTTAAACTCGCAACTACTCTCAAAAAATCAAAACCTACAGGGTACTTCCCGTAAACTTAGAATCTTGAAAATTGGCACGAAGCAACTCCTTAGAGCACAGATAAAGGAAAAATTGCGAAAACTGTACATTTTTAGTTACATCATATAAAAAAATATTTTTAATAATTTCAAACTTACTACCTTATTTCTCATGAACGCGTGCAGGTATTAAACTGAAATTCATATCAAATACTAAGGTCTATAATACCTTTAAACTGTAATAAAATCAAATCTCTATCTCAACGCATTCAAAAGAAACAGCAATTTTAGCCGTATTTTTTAACTCACGACTACTCTCAAGGTAATCAAAACCTACAGGGTACTTGCCGTTAACTCAGAATCTTGAAATTTGGTACGCAGCAACGTCTTAAATTATAGGCACAGGAAAAATTGCGAAAACTGTAAATTTTTAGTTACATCATGTAAAAAAATATTTTGAATAATTTTGTATTTACTACCCCTTTCGTCAAGAACGCGTACAGGTATTAAATTGAAATTCATACCAAATAATCAGCTTTATAATAACTTTAAGCTGTAAAAAAATCAAACATCTATATCAACACAATCAAAAGAAACAGCAATTTTAGCCGCATATTTTCAAACTCGCAAGTACTCGCAAGGGAATCAAAACCTACAGTATATAATATTATATCCAATTTTCCTTAGGGTTCCGTAGAAACCCGTAGGTTTGTACGGAACCCTCGGTGCTCGAGTCCTACTCGTACTTGACCGGTTTTTTTTAAAGAAAATTTCAGTGAGCCTGCATCTAGTTATTGTAACAATACTGAACTTGACAACTTACAAATTAATTTGATACATAGTATTACCATTACTCCGAAAGATATCTTAAAGCTCTTAGAGAACTTAGATATTACAAAAGGGTCAGGCAACGATAACATACCCCCACTATTTTTTCGTAAATGTGCAAAGGCTCTCGCTTTACCTGTTGCCTTACTTTATAATAGATCTTTTCAGGATGGTTTCTTTCCTAACATCTGGAAAGAGGCTCATGTTGTCCCTGTCTATAAAAAAGGGCTCAAAACGGCTGTTGAGAATTATAGGCCCATCTCAATTCTCAATGTCCTTAGTAAAACGATGGAGAGAATTGTACATAAACATATTTACACCTTGGTTTCGGCATCTATTCCTCAAGAGCAACACGGTTTTATGGAAGGACGCTCTACAACAACAAATTTGGGTGTTTTCATTGATTATGTTGCTACTAATATGGACGGAGGATATCAGGTGGATGTGGTTTACACCGATTTTGCGAAAGCATTTGACCGTGTGGACCATATTATTTTGCTCCGGAAGCTTTTTGAATTGGGAATTCGGGGTAATTTATTGAGATGGATGGAGTCATATCTCTGGAAGAGATCTCAAGCAGTAGTGATAGGAGGCTACAGGTCTGACTACATAGAAATAACATCAGGTGTTCCTCAGGGTTCAATACTTGGACCATTGCTGTATGCGTGTTATTTATATGATGTTGGAAAATGTTTTCAGGAATCACGGTTTCTTATGTATGCGGATGATACCAAGATATTTGTTAAAATCAAGGATCATTCTGATTGTTTGAAACTCCAAGCTGATCTAGATCGTCTCGGAGAATATTATGAATGTAATCGTATCGGTATTAATGTATCCAAGTGTAATTTTGTGTCCTTTACTCGAAAGAAAAATCCTATTAATTTCACTTATAAAATTTGTAATGTCAACATTAATAAAACTGACCTAGTCCGTGATTTGGGTGGGGCTTACGCTTACGCTTTCAGGGTTGTGACAATCCCCCCGCTTACATGCTCTGCATTCTTCCATTGCTTAGCTGTAGGTGTAGCGTTAGTTTAAGCCTTCCTAAGTGATCCTTCTGATCACCTAGGAGCACAACGGTCTTAGGGGAGAGTGCAACAGTCATGTAGATCCCTAAGACAAGTCAGAGGGATTACCTGCCCGTGGTGCCACCTGCTATTGGTCTAATTCCATCAGAAATAGACAGAACTGAAATCTCCTAACGTGAAGACCACAGGGCATCAGTGGCTGTGTCCGGTGGCACGACTCACACTAAAAACCTGTGAGGGTCGGTAGGGGGGCAAAATTGGGGGGGAATCTTTATTTAGGGAGGGGTGGGGGGTTGGTACGGGGAGGCCACCCGCGTAATAAAAACCTGGTCGGTCCAAGGGGCATATGTGACTGTGCTCTGAGGCGGCGACTCACACTAAAATATGTGAGGGTCGGATCAGGTTAGGGAGGGGGGGGGGGACGCGGAGGGAGGGGAGGTCACCCGCGTGTTTGTGCCGTGCGTGGAGACCCGTAAGGAAGGAGGAAGGGATCCTGGTGGCTGAGCAGTGTACAGCGCGGTGGTTGTCGTTGTGCTCTGCAACACTCCTCTTTGGCCCTGAATTTTTCTGAAACGGGAGGTCGCAGACTAGCCACCTGCGATCAATCGGCTGAGGCGTCCGGTCAGACGGCCGCTAGGCGAGTGTTCGGGAAAGGAGGGGTCCGCAGGCGGCGGTGCGCGGCTTTCGATGTCTTGGTTAGATGTCGACTGTCTCGTGCCGTGCGGTCTCGTGGGCACTCTTTTCTTGAATGCTATACTGGATTGGTAGCCCTGGTGTCTATATAGGCATCCCCAGTGTTGAGGACTCCGTGGAGGGTGGGGAGCCAATCCGGCGAAAATTTTTATACAAGTTTTATGGATAACAAAATCAACAAAAAAACCATAAAACAGGATGACCGCAAGGGCGTCAAAAAGGACAATATGTCATTAGGCGGGAGGGCAACCGACCGCACTACGAATGGGCAAAGGCAGGGTCATTCCGGACAGGGGACTAGTGGGCAGTGTGGCAGACAGCCATGCATACCCGCTGGGACGACTGGTACGGGAGACGCCCAGCCAGTTGCCAACATTCAGGAGAGCACTCATGCAGGTCGTACCGTGCAGGGGACCGTCGGGCTGCCTGGCATCCAGCCGGGCTTGACCGTCGGGACGAATGTTTCGGGAGGCAAGCATCGAGGAGCTATTTCCAAGAAAATGAGCGGGGCAGCCAGGCGCAAAATGTTGCTTGCTAAGCAGACCCGCACATTCTCAGGGCAGAGTGCACCAGCCGGGGCAACTGCAGGGACGGCAGGTGCGACTATCGCAGCCGCGAAAAGAGCCAGGGAGTCCAGCGAGGAGCAGCCGTGCAATGCACCCAAGAAACCGAACCTGAACAGAACGTTTAGGGACGCGCTCTCGGGATGCAGGATGGCAGTAATCCCGCAGGACTTCCCGGCATCCCAGATCACTAATGATGACGTAGGACCGATCGTAAGCGCCCTGTGGCAGAGGATGATCGGTCAACAAGATCCGCTGCCCCGATTCAGCGTCGGGACGGTCATCGCGGGGGCACTACATGTGTTCTGCGAGGATCAAGAGTCGGCAGACTGGATCGCCGGACTCACTGGAAGGACGATCGGCAGCCTAACACTGAAAGTCGTTAGTGCCAAAGATCTGCCTAAACCGGTGAAGATGGCGTGGAAGTCCAAGAACGTGTGGATCACAGATCTACCCAGCGTTCTGTCGATGTTGCAGCGCTTGAATCCTGCGCTAAGGACAAGTGACTGGAAGGTAGTAGACACTGTCATCGAGGCGTCTGGCGTGAGAAGGATTGTCCTTATGGACAAAACTTCTGCGGACTTTATAAAGGCTCAGGACTACTGCCTCTACGCTGGCGTCGACAAAAGCTGTTTTAAGCTGCTGGAAGACGAAAGTAAGTCGGGGGATATAGGCGCCGCCAGCGCAGGGGCAGTGGCCCCGCCACTTGCTCCACAGGGCTCAACAAGCGACGGAGGGGCGACGGGCAGCCAACAGCTGACTACCATCGGGGACTGCCCAGTTCCCTCACCGGCCACATCCCAGCTCACCGAAGACCTGCTGGGTGAAATCGGCGATCTGCTCCTGTCGTCTCCTCTCCCCGATATGGAGGCGACGGTGGAAGACAAGGACGCAGGCGGCAGTCAATAATCGACTGCCGAAACCCCCATTCAAGATCACCAATGGCGGGAATAAGGTGTGTACAAATAAATCTACATCACTGTAAAGCGGCGATGGCCTTACTCAGCCGTCACCTCAAGGAACTTAATTTCGATATTGCCCTGATACAAGACCCATATGTTAGTACAAAAGGTGTTGTTTCAGGTCTAGGTAAAGGGGGATCTATTTTCCACTATACTAATGAAAGGGCAAGGACTTGTGTGTATGTCAGAAATGGAATCGACGTCATGCCCTTGCCTGATCTATGTTCCAGGGACCTTACAGCTGTCAAGGTAATTACAGGGGAAGGTAATCGAAAGGCCGTCGTAATGGCTTCGGTTTATCTCGCATACCCAACTGAGGAAAGGCCCTCCTGCATGAGGGCAATGAAGGAACTCGTAGAGTTTTGCGGTCGAGAGAACCTGGAGTTAGTGATGGGGTGCGACGCAAATGCGCACAACATCATCTGGGGGAGCTCGGACACAAATAGTCGAGGAGAAGAACTATATGAGTACCTGGTAAGTTCTTCAATTCATTTACTAAACAACGGCAATGAGCCTACTTTCGTGGACTCAAGGCGTGCTGAAATTATAGATATAACTATGGCCACTAATGGTATATATAGGAGAATCACTAACTGGCGTGTATCTGACGAAGTTAGTGGATCTGATCACAGGTATATCTGCTTTAGATATGTTACAGAGGACTCGATCCCTAGTGTGCGCAGAAGAAATCCCAGACACACTGACTGGAAGGTGTACACTAGAGAACTTAAACATGAACTCGGATCGGTCAAAGGTAAGTTAAACTCTACGGTTGATATAGAGCTTGAAGCTGAAAGAATCAACAGAGCCATCAACACAGCATGGTACGCAAGCTGCCCAGAGAAGGTAGCAAAAGGAGTAAAGGTTCCATGGTGGACGCCAGAATTAAAAAAGAAAAGACAGACTACTCGCCAAGTCTTCAATGAGGCAAAGTCTAAAAAGTGCTTCAAAGAATATTCACGAGCGCTAACTGAGTACAATCTGGCGGTACGCAAGGCATACAGAAAATCGTGGCAATCTCATTGTCAGGACATTAATACAGTCCCTGAAAGCTCGAGATTAGTTAAGGCAATATCTGCAAGCAAGAGCATAACTCTAAACGCTGTTAGGACCAAGGATGGGAAACTAACGGAAACAGGTATAGAAACGCTAAGGATCATGACAGAGACGCATTTCCCAGACTGCAGAATTCATGATACTACGGATACAGATGATCACATGCCTGCATCAGAACAGAATCTGAGAACAGTGAAAGCAGACTGGGACACTGCTAAAAAGGTAGTAGAAGAACGAAAACTTAATTGGGTTGTGCAAAATTTCCAACCGTTCAAAGCACCGGGACCAGATGGCATATACCCAATACTACTACAACGGGGTCTTCCCACAATAGGCCCGCATCTCATGCGGCTCTTTAAGGCCTGCATAGCCTTTGGGTTTATTCCAAAGATATGGAGAGAAGTAAAGGTAACATACATTCCTAAGCCAGGTAAAGAAAGCTATGAAGAGGCTAAGGCTTTTCGTCCAATAAGTCTCTCATCTTTTCTGCTAAAAACCCTGGAGAAACTTGTAGATGAATACATAAGGGATGGTCCTCTGACAAAGAAACCATTTCATAAGCTACAATGTGCCTACCAATCCGGGAAGTCTACTGAAACCGCATTGCACTACGTAGTCACTAGAGCAGAACAAGCTATTGACGGTCAAGAGATTTGCGCGGCGGCATTCCTAGATATTGAGGGAGCATTTGACCGCACAACTTTTGAATCGATTATGAAGGCCGCCAATGAACACGGCATTAACCGTACCCTATGCAAATGGATTGATTTCATGCTGAGGGGAAGGAGAATAGGATCCTCTTTACTAGGGGATGAAATTTATGCGACAACTACTAAAGGCTGTCCTCAGGGAGGGGTATTGTCACCAACACTTTGGTGTCTGGTGGTAAACTCCCTTCTCACGAAATTAAACAGAGGAGCATGCTATGCTGTAGGATATGCAGATGATGTAGTAGTAATGATCAATGGCAAATTTCCGGAAATAGTATCGGAACTTTTGCAAAAGGCTTTAAAGATAGTGGAAGAATGGTGTGATATTAACCATCTTTCCATAAATCCGAGCAAAACTACGATTCTTCCTTTTACAAGGAAGAGGAAGCTAGGTAATTTGAAAAAGTTACGTTTATTTGGCACAGAGCTAGAATGGGCTACCGAAGTAAAATATCTCGGTATGACCTTAGACAAGGAGCTCACATGGAATCTGCACGCCAAAAAGGTGACAGAAAAAGCTATGAGAGTTTTCAATATGTGTAGATCAGCATATGGCAAGACCTGGGGACTTAAGCCCAAGGTACTTAACTTCATCTACACTTCAATGGTGCGCCCAATACTAACATACGGCAGCGTAGTATGGTGGCCTAGAACCGAACTTACGGTTTGTAAAAGGGAACTAGGCAAAATTCAAAGGATGGCCACTGTGGCTATCACAGGAGCGTTTAAGACTACGCCCAGTAAGGCGCTAGATAGAATCCTAAACCTTAAACCTCTTCATCTAATCATTCAACAGGAGGCAATCAAAGCCTTATACAGACTCCAAGCTACAGGAGTTCATGACTTTAATAGGCCAACAACAAGGCACACAAAAATGAAGCTCAATGAAGAGCTACAAAGGAAGATGAGTATGATCAGCGACGTAATGCCGCACATTAAAATCTTCAAAAGGAATTTCAAAATACATGTTCCCTCAAGGGAAGACTGGAAGCAGCAACTACGCACACAAGACGCAGAATGCTGCATATGGTACACGGATGGTTCAAAAACCGGATCGGGTACAGGGGCAGGTATATACTCGGAAACTATCCAACTCTGGAACAGTCTGGGTCAATACACTACCGTCTTTCAGACAGAGATGTATGCTATTATAGCATGCGCTAAAGAAAACATACGGAGGAATGTAAAAGATAAGATCATCTACATTCTCAGTGACAGTCAAGCGTCACTAAAGGCCCTAAATTCCTGCAGAGTCAGCTCGAAGCTGGTCCTGGATGCTGTAAAGGCCCTTAATAAATTAGGCCGCAGCAACACAGTACGACTAGTTTGGGTACCTGGCCATGTAGGTATAGAAGGGAATGAGAAGGCTGATGAGCTTGCTAGAAGGGGATCAGCAAATGCTATGCATGGACCTGAACCTAGTATGGGCTTGCCTACATGCACCATCAATATGGCCATAAAGGAATATGCTGATTTAAGACACACGCAAGAGTGGGAAAACAGTCAAGGGCTGAGACATTCGAAGAAATTCCTAGGTAACAGCTACAAAGGTGCTTCTAAATTCATTCTGAATAATGGAAGAAACAAAGGAAGAGCAATCATTGGTGCCTTAACTGGGCATTATGAAACCAACGACATGCTGTTCAAAATGAGGCTCACTACAACAAACGATTGTAGAGCCTGTGGCGAGGGTACAGAAACCATGGAGCATATTTTATGCGAATGCGACGTACTAGCTACGAAACGCATGAGCCTCCTTGGGACAGCGTACCCCAAACCGGAGGAGTACAGGTTTCTTTCCCTTAGTGGGATCACCACTCTAATAAACCACTTCTTCGAGGAGTAAGAAACGGTAGGCAAGGGGTGAACACAATAGATCCCAATGGGTCGATGTGTTGCTGACTTCGTCAGCCCCCTATATAAGATAAGATAAGATATATCTCCTA